>CM060691.1:107221000-107769000 GCA_030686995.1 Artemisia argyi | reverse complement strand
CTCTGTGGTCAACCGATAACCATCTCTAATCACCACCTATCAGTCATCGGTCTGGCCATCGACACCAATTTACCTTCATCTCACAAAACCCTAACACACCCACGACAGTCTATTCTTGTTCCTCGGCAGTCTATTGCTCGCCAAAAATCTGCAGATGATTCTGAACAAAAAAGCTAAGTACTCTTTTTCTATAAATGAAGTTCATATTTTTAAAAACTTTGCTTTTTTTGTTTATTATGTGGTACAATTGAATGTTGTTATTATCTGTTTGGTTTTGGAATGAGTTGAAATTTTGAAGTTTGGGGAGAACATGGAATTCACACCATGTGTTTGATAAAAAATCTCAATTGATACAGTGTACTACTGTTGGATAAAGTATACTACTGCTGGAACATTCTCGACAGCTTTCCACCGCCTCTCTCTTTCATTACCTCATTGACGAAGCTACCAAGATCCATAAGAGTTGCTTATGGATGATCAGGTTAGGTTCTCATATTCACGTTGATTATATAGTTTGTTGATTTAGGTCATAAAGGTGAAAATTTTATTTGATATATTGTGTTTCTATGTGATTTTCGGATGACCCTTTTGGAATTTTTTTGATAGATTATTAAGTTCTGGTTATGCTTTGTTGACTTATATCATAAAGGTTGAATCTTTATATGATATTTTGTTAAGTATATAGATCATGAAGTTGAAATCTGTCTTTGGTTATTATATGTTGTTATTTGATTTTGAGATGACCTTTTTTTTATTAGTAATCTGTTAAGTTGGTGAAAGTTGTGATGGTGGTAGTGTTTCTTTTGTTCATGAGTTTGCTTATTTTATGTAACACCCTAACCCGAAAAGGGCTGAAGTGTAACATTTTGGAGTCAAATCAGAACACAAGTGAACGGGAATACATTACAAATACAAGGGTTACAATGGAGTTCTTATGAAAAGATAAAGGACTAATTCTAAACATTACAACTTCCAAAACTAATACAAGCTAAGAACCAAAAGGAAAAACTCTAAGTCAAAACTCTAATCCATGGAAGGGCTATCAACAATGTAGTCCACTAAGAGCTCCTAAGCACTCTTCACTCAACCCAACTTCCTTCTAAAACCTGTCGTATGAAAAGAAATGCGGCTGAGCTTAAAAAGACCAGTGAACAGATATAAACAAACGTAAACAAATAACAAAAGGAAAAACGAAGGTGAATACGACATAAGTTCAAGCGAACCCGCTGAGACAAAGGTCAAGGAATATGGAACATATGGTAGGACTAACAGAATATAATCAAACGAAATACGAATATGGAATGTTAAACGAATCAATGGAAAATGAAATGGATCATAAGTGTAAGCAACTGAAATAAGGCAAACATAAGTTAATCACATTAAAGATGACAAGATAATAAGAATCATAGAGAAATAGAACAAATAGGAATGCCCAACAATATATATACTAAATGTACATAGGAGCCATGACCTCCATTGTACCAATGTGAAAGGGGTGTATTGCACACACACCAAACATTCACCAAATAATACTAAACAAAGTACCTAGGATGCATCCATACGCCCCCTGCAAAACAGATATATATGCACAAAGCTCTAGGCTAAGTAAACATATACAATGATAAATATAGGCCTGAATAGCTAGCTTAAAGGGAACGCTGTGGACAAAAACCCACCTCCACAGATAGTGTCAATACCACTGGTGCATCAGTGGCAAGGCCATGGACTCCCCATGACTGGCTACAAATTAATCAAATCATATACAAGTAACACATAATGGGCATAGAATCAAGAATGCTATAGAAAAGAAATATAGCATGCAAACGAAAATCAAGCTCTTATCAATATCAAGTATCAACAAACACGAATCAAACAAAGGGAACATATCAATGGCTTAACTGAAGGGATCATAATCGAAACATTAAACAAAATAGAGAAGGATGGCCTTTACTAAAAAGGCGGAATATCTGTACCTTAATCGCAAGTGCAAACACATCATAAAGATCGGAAGTTACTCCTTCTTCAGCGAATCTACACAAGTTAATGACCGGCTTATTATTAATAACTTGTTTTAAATCAGATTGCTCATTTTAGTCGGCTTTCCATTTTTAGTAACTTTCCATATTTAATAAGTTTCCCGAATTAGTAACTTTCCGAATTAAGTATGTTTTACCCGAATTAGTAATTTAATACTTTTAAGGTTCTAATTGACAATTGATAGTATTTAAGGGTTTAAAATGACAATCACAATAGTTTAGAGTTAATTATGTCAATTTAGTAAAGTTTAGGGTCAAAAATATAAATTATAAAAATAAATATTAAAATATCAAATATATTCATTTTAAGGTTTATACTATAATTTAATATTAAGATGATAATTTTAGACCATGTCGTTCATAATTTCATATAATTTATTAATGTACCCACGATATTAATATTTATGCCGCGACAACCCAAAATATTATTATCACATGCATGACTCGTATTTATACTTGACACATACATCACACATTCAAAATACAAACACAAACTGACGTCTCATTTCCATGCACACTTGCTCGTTAATATACACACATACATATTTACTAGTCCAAATAGATTACTTAACACTCAAATATAATCAAACTCTTGTCCACGCAAAAGAATATGTACTCTCATTTTATTATTACTTGACTTATATATTCAGATCTTGATATATATTATACATATCCAGATATCCTACACATGTCCCATGTTCATATCTCTTTATGTGTATTATCAGTTTTTCTTTAAATTCATGTATAACATGCATGAGATCATAGGCGTATATATTTAAACTATTCAAAGACAAAACAGAACCAAGATCGAAATATATGTTATATAGAGAGTTCATTATTTTATGTGCTCTAAATATATGTTATAACGTAAACCATTAAGTCAAGCCTGCGCTTATATATACGTATATATGTTTTAAAAATCTTATTGTTTTCTTTTCCAGCTTTCATGTTTCTATCAAATTATAATATGATCTTTCTTATGTGGGACTAACATATATATATATATATATATATATATATATATATATATATATATATATATATATATATATATATATATATATAGGCAAAGGATCACGTGCGGATGGTACTTTTTAGTGCGGACGTACGGATGCGTATGGGCCGTTGATCTTTTCCCATCAGCGGCTGTGATTAGATATAATTATATAACACAGAGTGGCATTCTCGTAATTATTATATTTAGAAAATACGGGTCAAATCTTCGCCCGTTAATATCTCCTTATCTTTTTTATTATTATTTGAATATTTTCTTTCCTTATTTTTTGCAACTATATTTATTTAATTTTTATTATCGAATGGATTTACCTGATCAGTATTCTGGTATTGGTCCTGATCTATCGGATCATTTTTTATCAAAAAACCGTGTTGAAGGTATTTTTTATAAGCTATCTTCTTGATATTCTGCATTTTCAGAGTGTTATTCTGCATTTTCAAATTAATTTCTTTATATGGTAGATATTGTGATATTAATATATAAGAATGGTATTTTGATATTAATATATGATATGTATTACGATATTAAAATATAAGTATGGTATTGTGATATTAATCTATTGTGAATATTGTTTTTTGTTATATGATATGTATTACGATATTAAAATATAAGTATGATATGTATTATGATATTAAAATATAAGTATGGTATTGTGATATTGTTTTTGTTATATGATATGTATTACGATATTAAAATATAAGTATGGTATTGTGATATTGTTTTTCTTATATGATATGTATTACGATATTAAAATATAAGTTTGGTATTGTGATATTGTTTTTCTTATATGATATGTATTACGATATTAAAATATAAGTATCGTATTGTGATATTAATCTATTATGATATTATTTTTTTATATGATATGTATTACGATATTAAAATATATGTATGGTATTGTGATATTAATTGTTTTTATTGTAGAGAAATTTGTTTTTGACACGTGGCCTTTATCTGTTTGACATAACAAATTTATATATTAATGTCGTTTTGTTATTCTGCATTTTCGAATTTTATTCTTATATTATTATTTCTTTTATGGTAGGTATTACGATATTAATTTTTAAATGCTATTGTGATATTTATTGTTTATTATGAGTTTTTGTATTCTTGACTGGTGGGTGTTATTTGTTTTACATAACAAATACATATATTAATATTAATATATCTTTTATGGTTGGTATTTTATGATATTTGAGATGTATGGTTTGTATTCTGATAGGTATTACGATATTTATATATAAATGGTATTGTGATATTTAATAGTTATTATGAGTCAATTGTGCAATTGATTTGTGGCATTTATATTGTTATATAGTACTGTATGTATTAACTGGATGTACTGTGATATGGAATTGTTAGATCAATTTTGATATTATTATAGTTATAAGTTGTATGAACTGTTATACTTTTTTTACTTAATTGTGTAATATTATTTTATTATCAAGTCACTTTTTGACTTTATCTTTTTTAGGTTATTCTATGATGCAGAATTCTGCAAGTAATGATGTTGTTGAAGCTGTAAATTTATCTCCTGATGATAATTTAGAAGACAATGAGGAAGTAAATTCGCCAGATTTTTTTAGCTTAACTACAAAGTTAATTAAACCTGTTGTTGTTAAAGCAGTTGTACCAGCAGAAGGCAGTTTGTTTAATAGTGTTGAAGATGCTTACAGGGTGTACAAAAATTATGCTGATGAAGCTGGTTTTATTGTTCGTAGAGGGCATGAAAGTAAAGCAGGAGGTGTTATTCTTAATAAGGAATTTCTTTGCAGTAAAGAAGGGATTAAAAAAGTTAAAGTTGAAGAATTTGATAGTTTAAAACAAGATTGTAACGCTAAGTCAGTTAAGAGAAAAAGATTTGATTTTAGGACAAATTGCAAAGCTAGACTTTATATTGTTAAATCTGGTGAACAGTATAAAGTTAAAAACTTTGTGGAAAAGCACAATCATGGTTTTTTTACTTCTGAAGATAGACATTTGCAAAAGTCTCACAGGTCTATGAGTTTGGCGCATCAGTATTTTGCTATTAAAGCTTCAAATTTGAACATTGGTCCTTGTATGTCGTTCAATTTTATTGCTGAGCTTTTGGGTGGATATGAGAAAGTTGGTGCAACAAAGATTGATTTCAAGAATATGAGTCGTGATATTTACAATTATATTGGTAAATATGATGCCCAAATGATAATTGATAAGTTTAGTGTTTTAAAGGAAAGAGATGAAAATTTTTTATTTGAGTTTAAGATTAATACTGTGGGTCAATTAAGTTGTTTGTTTTGGTCTGATGATACAAGTAAAAGGAATTATGAAGCTTTTGGTGATGTTCTGTCTTTCGATGCTACGTTCAAAACTAATATGTAAGTTTTTTTTTTTTTTTTTTTTTTTTTTTTTTTTTTTTTTTTAATAAATATATTTATATATGTATATTTTTTTTGTAGGTACAATATGGTGTTTGTTCCTTTTACGGGTGTTGATAATCATCAAAAATATGTAATATTCGGTGCTGGTTTGTTTTCGAAAGAAGATGTTGTTTCATATGAGTGGCTACTACAAGCTTTTGTTAAATATTATACTAAGGAGCCGTATCTTGTTTTAACAGATCAAGATCCTTCAATGTTAATTGCAATACCTAATATTTTTAAAACTGCTAAACATCGTCTTTGCATGTGGCATATAATGAATAAACTTCCTACAAAGGTATAGATATTTATATATATATATATATATATATATATATATATATATATATATATATATATATATATATATATATATATATATATATATATATATATATATATATATATATATTTCTTTTTTTTTATACATATATACATATATATTGTAAGAATTATTTTTAATATTAAACAATTATTTTTTATATAAATTATTTTCCTTTTATTTTTTTTGTAGATTGGTTCTGAAATATGTGAAGAAGAAGGATTCAAAAAGCGTCTATGTCGTATTGTATGGAGGGAAAGCGACGAACCTGATGAATTTGTTGAAAAATGGAATTCTTTATTGGCTGAATATCATTTAGATGAGCATAAATGGTTAAATGATATGTTTAATATTAAAGAGAGTTGGATTACTGCTTATTTTAGAGATATTCCAATGAGTGGTTTAATGAAAACTACGTCAAGATCTGAAAGTGAAAACTATTTTTTTGGTCATAATTATAATTGGAGTTCTACTCTAGTTCATTTTCTTTTTCGTTATGAAAGTGCTTTAGATCAGCAAAGAAATATTCAACGTGTTCTTGATAATAATACAAGAACTGGTAAGCCGTCATTGAAAACCAGACAATTAGTTGAAGCACAAGCTGCAGATTTTTACACTCTTGAGGCATTCTATGTTATTCAGATTGAGATCGTTGCTTCTGTAGATTCTTGTACTGGTTCTACGAGAAATTTGGGTTATGTTAAAGACACTGATAAAGAGTGGTTTGGAGAGTTTAAGGTATTAGATTTCAATTTTTTTAATTCAATAAATATTATCAAGAAACTCGTTCTGTTAAAAATATTTTATATATTTTTTATTTACTTTTTTTTTCAGGTTGACTATTATGAAGAAACTCGTTCTGTTAAATGCAGTTGCCTGCATTTTGAAAGACGTGGTTTGTTATGTCGTCATGCCCTTTATACTCTTAGAGCAAATGGTGTTAAGAAGATTCCAAAGCAATATCTGTTAAGGCGTTGGAGAAAAGAATATGTTGTTTTACCTCCAATTGGTTCTTCTTATAAATCAAGTGGATCTTCTGGTTCTTGTATTTCGAATATTTATTCAAAAGTGAATGCTATAATCAATCAATGTGGATACGATGAAGATAAACTAAGTCAATTTCTTGATCAATTGAGTCTTTATGAATCCGGTTTAGAATCATCAAATGTGCCTCAGACTTCAGCAAGTAAACAGCAAAGTATATCATCTATGATTGGAGTTCCTAAACCTGATGTTCTTGAAGTTCTTCCTCCTGATATTGGGAAAAACAAAGGTGGAATTAGTGGTCATAGGTATAAACCTTCTAATAATGATGTTAGAATTAAATCTGCAAAAGAAAGTGGAAAAAATTTGAGAAATTGCAGAATCTGTAAAACAAAAACAGATCATGATTTCAGGAATTGTCCCAACAATCCAAATAGGAAAAAACTGGCTCCTAAGAAAGGCATTAAGAAGGCGAATCGAAAAGGGAGGAAAACTAAGGGACAATCAAGTAAAGCTAACTCTCAGGAGGATGATGGTGTATTTAATTTTAATTCTGAGGAGGATACTGATTGATAAGTTTGAATAATTGAAAGTAATTTATGTTATTTAATTTTATTGTTCTGAATTACAGATTTTTTTTATTAAAGTTGTTACTTTTTACATAAGCATATCTACATAGTTATTATTATATAAATTGTTGTTCTGATTTAATTATTATTATACTGTATAATTTGTTATTACAATATAAATTGTTATTCCGATATTAATATCTCTTTTATGGTAGGTATTACGATAGTTATTATTTAAGGTTTGTAACTTCGTATTCTGATAGGTATTACGATATTAATTTATAAATTGTATTGTGATATTTAATATTTACTATGAGACATTTGTGTTCTTTACACGTGGCCGTTATTTGTTTGACATAACAAATATATATATTAATATCGTATTAAACCTATTTTAAATAAAGATGAGTAATTAAATTAAAAAAAAAGAAAGTAGGGGTCAAGTAAGCAAACAGGCGGCGTACACACTTCCCCGGAACATCACATCTATCAAATCTCTGAAACACTATTAAACAATAAAATACATCTTAAATACTCCACTATAAAATAATAATGAGTATGCTGAAAAAAATTACAAAATCTTTCTGCTGAAAGAAAATAAAGAATAATGAAACTTCATAAATCTCTCTCCGCTGAAAATTTATGGATTACAACTATCTTATTTCAGATTATACTATAAACTCTAATGGGTAAACTTAAACCAGTATGTGTAATCCACAAACTAAACCCAGCATATTAAACCATGTATTGGTTTGTTTGATATTTTCTATTCAGCATTTGTAATTTACAAACTGAAACCATCATCTGAAACCATAAAAAGTTTATTGTTATTTACTAGTTTCTGAGTACTTTAAAGTAAGTGAACAAATTTATATCAGATTACACCGTAAACATTAAAATAAAATGTTTATACATCATATCATCATATGATGCTGAATGAGATCCTGAAAAACACTAATAATTGAATGTATCTGAGTTACATACCAAAATAAAATTACATTCATAATTCTTTATATATTTTTAAAATAAAGATAAGTAATTGTTTTATTCCATTTAGTCAGGTACCTCTATACGTTTTTTTTCATTACTTTCAAAATTTACATATATCATCTTCTAACATAAACCATTTACAGCAATTTGTTGAACGTATGCCGGATATACCCTCTTTTTTAGTCAATTTTATTATTGAGAGGTCTTATGAAGATGTATTACAACTTGAAGAACAAGAAATAGTTCGTTTTCAAGAAGAAACTAAGAATATTGGCTCATCTAATTTTTCTACGAGATCCATAGTAAGTGAAAGAATAATGTTGCTTGACAGGATGGACTGGGTTTGTGCAATTTGTTTGGGAAAATACAAAGAAAATGAATTTATATGCGCTTTGGTTTTCATAAATCGTAATTCATTTAACTTACATCAAGTAACTTACATCAAGTAATAGAACCAAAAATTAAATAAAAGATATTTAACAATACCTATTCTTCATAATATATTTTTATGATTCTTACTGATCATTTAGCAGAATCGATTCTTTGTACAAGCCCATGATGATTGAACCCTCTACTCCAATAATCCCAAGATTCTTGATTTGTTGTGAACATGGGTCGTAAACATGAAGTGTTGAACATTTTCCATAGTCTTCTCGAGGTTCAAATATAGCTTCACCACTTTTTGTAAACCCCGATATTCTATAAATGTTTGCATCAATAGTGTACAGCTTTCTGAAAGAAAAATCATCTTCCATTATCCATAGACCACATTGTAGCGCTCCATCAATCATAATGCATCCACACACAACAAGAGACTCCCTTAGTTTACAAACGGTCAATTGGAAAGGTTCAAGTATTTCATTTGTTAAGCTATCTGGTAAGTGTATCTCTTTGAACTCTTTTGTAATCAAATCAAATTAGATAAGCATGTTTTTGTTATAGTCACAATCATCAGCAACAATCAATTCATATGCAACCCAATAAACAATTCTATCTAATAAAACATAAGTTGAGTCATTAAATTTGATGGTTTCTCGAGGACAATTAGCATTTGGATTCACATTGTTCCAAACACATGCACTTAATGAAAAAACTTCAACAACCCAAAACATAGCATTCTTAGCATATGTTAATTTCAGTACTGTAGGATCTAAAGTATCCGGGCGAATTCCAAAAGCTAAAGTAGGACAGATATTACTTTCAGTATAAGGAGCAACAATACCAATTGATTTTCGAATTGAAGGATTCGAAAAAATAACCATCCACTGTTTATAGACTTTGTGGAAACCATACAAACACACTAAACCATGAGTTGCACCAATAATTTTTTATATAGAAAATTTTTGTTCAATGTTTTTAGAAATAACATTAGATACAAAAACGTTAAAAAGAGTTTCATTCTTACCATCATCTAGAAAAAAAAAAGTACTTTTCATTAAAAAAAGAAGTATATTCTCTGTAGCCTATGATAGAACAACTAAGCGGCTGTGGATGGCGGTTGCTATGACCAATCACAAAGTCAGAGCTCTCAATAAAAGACTTCCATTGTTTGGAAACTAATTTGAATCCAATCAATATCTTAACCTCATAAACTTTTTTGATTATTTCCATTTGCAGTTCAATCGGGATGTTGTCTGACATTTTTGAAGTGTTGTTGTTGTTGTTGCTTTTTTTTTTTTTTTTTTTTTTTTTTTTTTTTTTTTTTAGGTTTTTTTTTGATACTATGAAGAAGGTGGAATGAAATTGGGATTTTTTGTTGATTGTTTTGACTTTTTGAGTTTTATCAAAATATCAATCTCTTAAAATATTATATTTACCGGGTCGTTGACCTTTTACCAAAAAAAAAAATCTCTTAAAATATTATTTTTTAATATAAATTAAATTTAATCAATAGTGTTTTTAAATTAAATTTATTTTTTAATTAATTAAGTATATGTTATTATTTGTATTGCAAAAACGAATATTCTAATATATAGTACGTAGTAGGGCTGAGCAAATGGACCGGACCGACCGACAAAACCGACCGGACCGGACCGACCACATTCGTTCCGGTCCTCGGTCTAAGCTTTTTGGCTAATTCGGTCCTCGGTTCGGTCGGTCCGGTCCGGTTCGGTCCGTACTACGTAGTAATATTTAGCTTCTCAAGGACGCTTCATTTTTGTTAGTGTGCTTTAATTCAAACAAGCATGTTTTGATTATGATTAACTCTTTTAAAATTAAATAATCTTTAAAAAATTTTAAAGTATGTTTAAAATTTTCAGTAATTGTTAAATTAATAAATAAAGTTATTTTAAGTAAATATTATAAATAAAATATCTTCAATATTATTCAAATGTTTTTTATTTATTTTAAAATAAATTAATTTTATTAAAAAAAGCCCATATTTTTAATGTTAATAAACTTTTCCAAAGCACATTATTTTTAGAAAGCCGATAGTTAAAAAGCGCAAAACTTTTTAAAATGTGAATATTCTTTTAAGATAACAATATTAAATGATGCGCTTCAAATACATGTTTGATTTCTACGACCACACCAAGTCCAACACAAGACCATTTCACCTGTTTCATGTTTGTTAAAACAACAACGACACTTTGAACACTACATGTTGTCGTTTCCTTCCTTTTTCAAAATATGTCTTCCAAGTTTTATTTATGTTTTTCAAAATAAACTTTTCCATAACTAGGTTCGGTTATAAATTTGTTCGGTTAGTTTGGTTCAATTAGTTTGGTTAAACCGAACCTAACCATATTCAAATTCTTTTATTCAGCTTGATTTTTTAGTTTGGTTCGGTTCGGTTAATTTTTTAATTTGGTTCGGTTCGATTTTTTGCTTGACCCGAATAAAGTTAATTCACTATTTATTTTTAAAAAATTAATAATTACATAAATATTTAACAATAAAAATATTATTTAGCCTAAAAAAGAAACGTTTTTTGTTTGACTTTGTTGACTGCATGCACAATTTGCATATACAATCTCAGACCATCATTACCATCAATAACTTTTCACTTGGCTCTATAACCAGCTTGTCTCTCAGATTATCAGTTGTCATATCAACGAACCGTCAAAAAATTAAAAGGTTAGAATATCCAAATTTTTTTTTCTAAAAATTATCCGAATCTACTTGCAATATGTATATCTTGTTGATCTCATATTTATGGAATACTTTGCTAATTATAACATTACTTGTATGATATAGTATGTTTGCTAATGATAAGATTACTTAATAATTGTAATCTATTGATCAAACATTGTATTCTATTTGTTAAAGATTAAATAAGTGAGTAATACATGTTTTGAAACAGATATGATCTGTTAGATTAGATTCTTATTGTATATAAGAAGGCTTTTGATAAAACTTATATTGCATTAGGTATTTGATCAAAATAATGTTTTTTGTTTTATTTTGTGAAAAAAAAATTGTTTTGGATAGAATATTGAAAGATGGGTTGTTAGTTTAATTTCCAGTATATAGAATGTTCTTTTTACATAAATAATTGTTTTGAATCAACAACAAAGTAACTCCCAATACCGTCTTCCACGGTTTATGGGTCCCAATACCGTCTTCCACGGTATATGGGGGAGGTTGAGACATAGACAACCATACCCCTACCTAAGGTAGAGAGGTTGCTTCCAGTTTCTACCAAAAGGACCTCTTGATTTGACCTTTCAAACTTAATCACATAAATACAGCACCGTAAGCCAAAACAAACTTAGGTAAACTCGCACGAATGTGATTGTGAGTTTCATTGATTGAAAAGATCAATGTGTTTGCGAAAAATAAAAAACTATATAATTGGTCTACATGCTGATTTCTATGGCATTTAACGTTTATGATTATCAAGAATACATCATGTAGTTATTTTAGTTAGTTTTACTCATAGATAACACCTTTGCCATTTGGTATATGCATATTTTACGGTTACATATGTGATCTTCATTGTAGAAGGTTGAAGTAAGAGATGAAATGTGGTTGTTTGTTGTAAAATTTCAAATTATTTAAAGTGGTACATTGTATACATCAGTAATTATATGTTGTCAAATTTGTAAACAGTATCATAATATTTCATTCAATGGTTTTATATTACAGGTACATAAAAAAACAAACAAATGTGTAACAATTCGCAATTTCAGGTTAACTTTTATTCCCGAAAATTTTACTATTCACTTTTTACTATTCACTTTTCACTATTTATCTCAGAAATTTTTATTTCATATTCTCGTAAGTTAAACTATTTTAACGATAATCCGAGAGTTTGACGCTCGTCGGATCATTTCTGCAAAAATCACAAAGCCGTGTCCGAGATTTACTTTTAGGTTTAAACGTCCTTCCAGCATCCCGATATATCCATAAAACATTATAAACAATAGAAATATGATTTTCTCTCATTTTAGGACAATTCCAAAAGTTTTGGAATTTTACGTTTTTCAGTTCAGCGTTTTACTCGAATTACGCGTTTTAGACCCGTGTTTCCAGTTTTTAGCAGGGTTTTAGCACCCGATAGAACCTACCACTCATTTTATATTTTATTATGGACTATATTGACATGTTTGACCATACTTTCAAGTTTCATATTTTTAGGATACCCGGTTTTACGTTTCGTGGCCTAAAAACTTACGGTTAGCAACTTACGGAGTCAAAACTAGCTCTATATCTAGGATAATATCATCCAAGACCAAGTCATCCCTCCTTATCCATTCCAAACCGCCACTAGGGGGGGGGGGGGCATTCACACTTGTGGCATCATCTCATGACTTTAGCCATTGGATCATTTTTATTTACAACTTTGTCTCCAAGTTTATGTAGTTTCCTAGCCACCTTCCTAACCTCCTCATTCTTGCTATAAATAGAGAGCTCATTCCTTTCATTCTTCATCAATAAAAACGCCACACTACTATATCCTAGCACCATGATCCTTTGATCTTCAATATACAAGTTACACTACAAAGTTCAATGTCTTAGTATTCTCTACCTAGTTCTCAAGTTTGTTTGGTGATTCCATGGTTGATTTAGGAGCTACACAAGGGTACTAGGGCTGAAGTTAATGGGTTTTCACAAGGGTTAGATCAAGGCTAGCAAGGGTTACAAGAGTTATGGTGAAGGATTTACAAGCTTAGGTTTAGTGTCCTAGTTCTATACTTGACTTCCTTTTTTTAGAAAGCCAAAAGTTGTAAGCAAACCCTTATACACTTTCTTGCTCAATATCATTTCATGCTTATTATGTTTCTTTCATGCTATATATGGTCTTTGTATTGTGTTCATGATGTTTAAAAATGGATAAAACAAGTATTGGTATACATATGTTAACTTATGACAAGTAAACAAGCAAACTAGTGATTTTTATGGAAAACCACGACCACAATAGTATAACTTTGATATTTGACACTTACTTACTGTTAAAGAGGACTTAACAAGGAAAACATAGCAATTTGAATCACCCAAAACGAGTACACGAGTCAAAAGTTATGACCATTTGAAGTTAGCGAAACCAAAACGGCAAATCTGCCTAAATAGCATTCTGATCAAATTATGATTTTGAAAGTCCCACTTCTGGTCCGATTCATCAAAAAGTTAAAACACGAAAGTTGTCCGGAACGACGTTTTCATTCAGGCATAAAGAAGCTCGAGCCCTGAAAACGCTTTCTGAGTGATAAATTTCTTCAAATTCTTAACAGCCCATTTTTAGACCAAAGTAACTATATAATTGTTATAATTAGATGAGACCAAGAGGTCTAATGACCTAAAGCCAAGACCACAACCATGGCTAAAGCCAAGGTTGAGTCTCAAGACTATGGTAACAATGACCAAGGTCACGGCAAAGCCACGGCTAAAGACCATATAACTATTAAAGATCAAAAAGCTTATATATGTTATCAAATACTACAATAGTAGGGAGCCTCATGTGAGGAGTTCATTGAGTAAGCCGTCGAGACGAGTTGTGGATTTACGAGTTAAAGTGTCCTGGCTCCTCAAACGTTTACTCCATGACTTCTGAATTATGTCGGCCCGAACGGTAGTAAGAGATGTACAACCTATACATGTTTCATAGACCACTTATATTCAACGACTTACACTATATACTAAGTACTACATCATGAACATTATGCAAGACATATATTGGCAATTCGTCGTATTCTTAGACGTTACTCCAAACCTAAGTCGCAACGTTCTATTATAGGCTGCTCTTAGAGACTTTCGCGATTCGACTACCACTATCATTTCTCATTACATAGACTTAAGGTGAGTCATAGCCCCTATTTTTTCATACTTGTTTTAACTCTTTGGGGGGGATACATGCACAACTACTTGCTTACTTGTACAAATACTTGATCGCATTATACTTGATTACTATACTTGATTGTCTTATACTTTATCGCATTATACTTGATTTCATACATACATGATTGTGTTATACTTAACTGCGTTATACATTGTGTTACTGCCAGTGGCTCCAGATTAAGTTGCTGGATGACCATTGAGACTTCCGGTGGCTCCAAATTAAGACCTTGGATGACCATTGAGGCTATTGATACATCCTAACATTTGCGAATGTTGGATACATCATAAACGTGAGGTCTTCGGAGATGAAGTGTAGACTCACGACTAATTGCTTAACTGTTTTGATGAACTTATACATGTCTTTATTATACTATATTTGTAGCAGTGGGTTGTGAACACACAGGTTACAAGTCTCTTATGGCGGGACTTGTAACTGAGTGGATTCTCAATGCCTTTGCTGTGTGAACATTCTTTAAGACTTTTCAACTATTTTAAGACAAACTCTATGAACTCACCAACCATTGTGTTGACACTTTAGCATGTTTATCTCAGGTTAGTAAGACGATAGCTAGTGCGTGGAACTTAGAGTCAAGCTGCATATTCTGAAGACTTACGCTTTTATCATTTACCATTCAAAACATTTTGTATACATTTATGTATCATACTTTGAAATCTCATGTTTGTAACTTTGAATTCATTAATCGAATGGTAACTTTTCAAAACGTCTCATTTAGAGTTCGTTTTCTATAACTTGTACTTTGTATTATGAAGTAGCACCCCTATGACACAGTCTTCCGCTGCGGTATTTTGGGGGTGTTACAGATTGGTACCAGAGCCTTGGTTATAGAGAACTAGGTTGCATTTAGTGCCTAGACTATAACTGCTATATACGTTGGGACCTTCCTCTTTATTTGCCTTACACACAATACATACACATGTGCTTTTTGGTTAGACGTTTGCTTAGTTCCACGCTGTTAGATGATGTGACTTTAGTATTATAAGGAGCCCCAGAGATTAGCCGAGTCATTAGAAACATGGAGCTCAGTAATAACTAATTAGTTAACTTGATCTTGTGACAGTTCTTGTTTGATGAGACACAAGATTTGAGTTAAATAATATTATTGCTTAGCTTTAGGGATTTGATGACTTGATTATCTTACTATCGGCCTCAGAAGGCGGATTTTGTGTCGAAAATTCTTAAGTAGGATGATTTAGAATCTCCTTATTTAAATGGATTGGGACGCCTCTTCAGTTAAATAAAGAAATTGTAAATCACCGAACCATAAGTTTATGAGACCTTACTTGCATAAATTTGGACGCTTCTTTATGTAAGTAATGTGTTATAAATAAGTGGGCTTATTCACATCTGATACAACTCCTTAACCAGAATCTTAGACGAATCAGAGTGAACACCACTATTTTAGAGATCCTGAAATCCCGAATTCTCTTAGACACATCATAAGTAGTTAACATCAACTGAACTTCGGGACGAAGTTCTCCTTAAGGGGTAGAGACTGTAACAATTCGCAATTTCAGGTTAACTTTTATTCCCGAAAATTTTACTATTCACTTTTTACTATTCACTTTTCACTATTTATCTCAGAAATTTTTATTTCATATTCTCGTAAGTTAAACTATTTTAACGATAATCCGAGAGTTTGACGCTCGTCGGATCATTTCTGCAAAAATCACAAAGCCGTGTCCGAGATTTACTTTTAGGTTTAAACGTCCTTCCAGCATCCCGATATATCCATAAAACATTATAAACAATAGAAATATGATTTTCTCTCATTTTAGGACAATTCCAAAAGTTTTGGAATTTTACGTTTTTCAGTTCAGCGTTTTACGCGAATTACGCGTTTTAGACCCGTGTTTCCAGTTTTTAGCAGGGTTTTAGCACCCGATAGAACCTACCACTCATTTTATATTTTATTATGGACTATATTGACATGTTTGACCATACTTTCAAGTTTCATATTTTTAGGATACCCGGTTTTACGTTTCGTGGCCTAAAAACTTACGGTTAGCAACTTACGGAGTCAAAACTAGCTCTATATCTAGGATAATATCATCCAAGACCAAGTCATCCCTCCTTATCCATTCCAAACCGCCACTAGGGGGGGGGGGGCATTCACACTTGTGGCATCATCTCATGACTTTAGCCATTGGATCATTTTTATTTACAACTTTGTCTCCAAGTTTATGTAGTTTCCTAGCCACCTTCCTAACCTCCTCATTCTTGCTATAAATAGAGAGCTCATTCCTTTCATTCTTCATCAATAAAAACGCCACACTACTATATCCTAGCACCATGATCCTTTGATCTTCAATATACAAGTTACACTACAAAGTTCAATGTCTTAGTATTCTCTACCTAGTTCTCAAGTTTGTTTGGTGATTCCATGGTTGATTTAGGAGCTACACAAGGGTACTAGGGCTGAAGTTAATGGGTTTTCACAAGGGTTAGATCAAGGCTAGCAAGGGTTACAAGAGTTATGGTGAAGGATTTACAAGCTTAGGTTTAGTGTCCTAGTTCTATACTTGACTTCCTTTTTTTAGAAAGCCAAAAGTTGTAAGCAAACCCTTATACACTTTCTTGCTCAATATCATTTCATGCTTATTATGTTTCTTTCATGCTATATATGGTCTTTGTATTGTGTTCATGATGTTTAAAAATGGATAAAACAAGTATTGGTATACATATGTTAACTTATGACAAGTAAACAAGCAAACTAGTGATTTTTATGGAAAACCACGACCACAATAGTATAACTTTGATATTTGACACTTACTTACTGTTAAAGAGGACTTAACAAGGAAAACATAGCAATTTGAATCACCCAAAACGAGTACACGAGTCAAAAGTTATGACCATTTGAAGTTAGCGAAACCAAAACGGCAAATCTGCCTAAATAGCATTCTGATCAAATTATGATTTTGAAAGTCCCACTTCTGGTCCGATTCATCAAAAAGTTAAAACACGAAAGTTGTCCGGAACGACGTTTTCGTTTAGGCATAAAGAAGCTCGAGCCCTGAAAACGCTTTCTGAGTGATAAATTTCTTCAAATTCTTAACAGCCCATTTTTAGACCAAAGTAACTATATAATTGTTATAATTAGATGAGACCAAGAGGTCTAATGACCTAAAGCCAAGACCACAACCATGGCTAAAGCCAAGGTTGAGTCTCAAGACTATGGTAACAATGACCAAGGTCACGGCAAAGCCACGGCTAAAGACCATATAACTATTAAAGATCAAAAAGCTTATATATGTTATCAAATACTACAATAGTAGGGAGCCTCATGTGAGGAGTTCATTGAGTAAGCCGTCGAGACGAGTTGTGGATTTACGAGTTAAAGTGTCCTGGCTCCTCAAACGTTTACTCCATGACTTCTGAATTATGTCGGCCCGAACGGTAGTAAGAGATGTACAACCTATACATGTTTCATAGACCACTTATATTCAACGACTTACACTATATACTAAGTACTACATCATGAACATTATGCAAGACATATATTGGCAATTCGTCGTATTCTTAGACGTTACTCCAAACCTAAGTCGCAATGTTCTATTATAGGCTGCTCTTAGAGACTTTCGCGATTCGACTACCACTATCATTTCTCATTACATAGACTTAAGGTGAGTCATAGCCCCTATTTTTTCATACTTGTTTTAACTCTTTGGGGGGGGGGATACATGCACAACTACTTGCTTACTTGTATAAATACTTGATCGCATTATACTTGATTACTATACTTGATTGTCTTATACTTTATCGCATTATACTTGATTTCATACATACATGATTGTGTTATACTTAACTGCGTTATACATTGTGTTACTGCCAGTGGCTCCAGATTAAGTTGCTGGATGACCATTGAGACTTCCGGTGGCTCCAAATTAAGACCTTGGATGACCATTGAGGCTATTGATACATCCTAACATTTGCGAATGTTGGATACATCATAAACGTGAGGTCTTCGGAGATGAAGTGTAGACTCACGACTAATTGCTTAACTGTTTTGATGAACTTATACATGTCTTTATTATACTATATTTGTAGCAGTGGGTTGTGAACACACAGGTTACAAGTCTCTTATGGCGGGACTTGTAACTGAGTGGATTCTCAATGCCTTTGCTGTGTGAACATTCTTTAAGACTTTTCAACTATTTTAAGACAAACTCTATGAACTCACCAACCATTGTGTTGACACTTTAGCATGTTTATCTCAGGTTAGTAAGACGATAGCTAGTGCGTGGAACTTAGAGTCAAGCTGCATATTCTGAAGACTTACGCTTTTATCATTTACCATTCAAAACATTTTGTATACATTTATGTATCATACTTTGAAATCTCATGTTTGTAACTTTGAATTCATTAATCGAATGGTAACTTTTCAAAACGTCTCATTTAGAGTTCGTTTTCTATAACTTGTACTTTGTATTATGAAGTAGCACCCCTATGACACAGTCTTCCGCTGCGGTATTTTGGGGGTGTTACAAAATGGATCAGCAATTCCTTTTCAGATTTGATTTAGAAAGTAATGCAGCTTTCCAGGTAGACAATCCATATTAGCTCACGTATATTTTTTTATTTTGGATGTTCATATTTCGTTTATTTTTTTAGTTAAATTTTTAACTTTTGAATATAACTAATATCGCAATATAATATGATAACAAATTATAATTCAATTGTGTGCAGACTTTACTAAATGTTTTCTATGAACACTTCTACATTGGAGAAAAATACATTTTCATCCATGGCAACAACAGGTACAGGTACATATGTTTATTAAGGGATGATGGAAGCAAGGTTGATTTGTATGGTGATGAATGGGCTAAATTTGTTGAGGACAATGTCCCTTCCCTTGTTAGTACTTTGCACTTTGTGAAAGAGGCGGCTAGAACATTTTATGTAATAGGATATAATGATTAGGGTATCGAAGTTCCAGGTTATGAAAGACGTGTTGTGGGAAACAGAGTGAGTAGATGCTTGGTTAGGCGCACAACTGATGGACAGGTATTTTTTTTGTTATATATCGTTTAAAATATACATATAAGCTTAATGGCATTAAAAAAAAAAACTAAATATATACTTGATATTGTAGATTCTACCGGGAGATTTCTTGCAGGACATATGGAAAAACACATTCAAAATTTATGCAAATGGAAAGAGTTACAAAGTAAAACATGAAAGGGTACAACTTGATCCGGAAAGTGTTGTAAGGTCAAACCGATTGTTCGGTAAAAGATGGGACAAACTTGTTGCTGATTTGCAAATTGCTAGGGGACAGATGATGGTTTTTACAAATTTGGAAACCAACAAACTGAATCTTGCCATATTCTTAGCTAATGGAACGAGCCTTCATGAAGAAACTATTCTACCAACAATGTTGAGGTTACCTTCTCGTCCCATACCACCATATGCCATCGAAGGTATATCTATTATGTTAATATTTATGTTGTCCATTATAATAGCAAGAATACAAATAAATTCATCAATAAGAAGTTAAGTATTGTTATTAATCGTTAATCGCAGACAAGAGAGCAAAACATTCATGCTTATGGAAAGGACATACCAGTCACAACAATGAAGTTGATGTTTTCTATGCTGAACTAACTGCATCTGTTTGCGTCTTTTACCAATTGGTAAGTATATAAAAATAGTTATAAAAAAATTGTGGTATGTTTAAGATAAAATATTTTAAGTTTGTTATTTAACGACTCTAACCAACCGTATATATGGATGTTAGACAATACCAGTTGATTACACCTTCTCACACTCTATGGACACATACCAAAAGGCAATACTTGTTACTATGGATGAGAGGTTTCCAATGAAAGTAAAAACAATTCCTGACAGAAGCAGACCATCAAGGTTTAAGCATGTGAAAATTACTGGCAACTGGGGCATTTGCAGGTTTTTGCAGTTTCAAGGAAGGAAAGATGATGCGTTTAAAGCTTGTTAACACAATTGTTGAAGTTGTTGAAGGAGAAGAAGTTAAAGTCGCAGAATTTCATGTCTGTTAATCATGATATGGAAAAAGTTTGTTTCATTTTGCAACTCTCTGAAACTGAACTTTTATGTGTTTTAATTATGAACTGTGGATGTTTAGGAATCAAAGACTTTGGTAAATTAGGAATCTAATACTTTGGATAATTATGTCGTAATTATGAAGTGTATTAATCTAAGACTTTGGTAATTTAAGTGAACTTTGGTATGTTTATTTATGTTATGATGACAGTTAATATAATAATAATAACAATAATACTAAGAAATATTATTTTAAAAATAATGAGTATGCTGAAAAAAATTACAAAATCTTTCTGCTGAAAGAAAATAAAGAATAATCAAACTTCATAAATCTCTCTCCGCTGAAAATTTATGGATTACAGCTATATTATTTCAGATTATACTATAAACTCTAATGGCTAAACTTAAACCAGTATGTTTAATCCACAAACTAAACCCAGCATATTAAACCATGTATTGGTTTGTTTGATATTTTCTATTCAGCATTTGTAATCTACAAACTGAAACCATCATCTGAAACCATAAAAAGTTTATTGTTATTTGCTAGTTTCTGAGTACTTTAAAGTAAGTGAACAAATTTATATCAGATTACACCATAAACATTAAAATAAAATGTTTATACATCATATCATCATATGATGCTGAATGAGATTCTGAAAAACACTAATAATTGAATGTATCTGAGTTACATACCAAAATAAAATTACAGATTTAGGATACAGATTCATTGAATAAAACTCATACTCTTTTACATTATCAAAATTCACTAATGTTTATCTGCAAAATTACACAATTTCAGATTAAAATGGAAATGAACTTTCTCAAGGCTTTTTCATTTCTTTTCCTTTACCTTTCCAAGAAGTCATAAATCTCATCTCAATGAACCTTTGAGTTTTTGCTTTTAAACGACGTTGTTTTTCTTCTGGACTAAAACTCAAAAATTCAATTGATTCAGAAATTATTTTTTTTCTATGTATATTATAATCGGAAAGAAGGATTTTAGCTGCATATTTATTCCTTAATGTCCTGATTTGGCCTTGTTGTTCTACACCTTCATTTTTGAATCCTGAGTTCCATTCTTCAACTTTTTGTCCATTGAATGTCTCCATATGTCTCATTGCAAAAATTGCACAATCTTGTTCATTTCTTCTTGTTCTCCAAGGCATTTTCAATATACTAGGCTTACAGAGTTTCATGATTTGAAATTTTGGATGATCTTTCTTCTTCAAATACTCACAGAAAAAGTTTGTCTGAAAAAACTTAAAACAACACTGTTAATGAATATTAAATTTTACTTCATTGAAATTTTGAAATTAAATGATTTAACGTTCTGGGAAAGCTATTGACTTTTTTTAGATATACTCCTACTTTGACTTATATGAACTTTGCTTGATCTTAGATGATTATAGAAGATATGATAAGCTTAAGTAAAGCTAATTTAGGCTTAAGCTATTTGTAATAAGCTTATGTGAGGGTTTATAGTACTCAAAACACCACACAGTTAACTGTGAGGTGTTATTTTAGTGATTTTGACTTTTTCTCTAATAAACCTGGGTTTTTATGGTTTTGATATCTTATTTAAATCTAATGAAACATATATCAATAACAATTACCCACTAAAAACCAATGTATCACACTGAACACCCTTGATCCAAACAGTCCTTAACAAGACTTGATTTTTGAATTTTAGATCAGACAAATTACTGAGACCTTATGATTGCTTCTAATTATCTTATTATGGTCTCATGAGTCTATAATATCACAGAAATGAGGGCTGCAAACACAGATAACCAAGAAAGCAATTTATACTAATTTGACTGTATTACTTTTATTTTTAGCTACTATAAATTTAAATTAACAAACTATCTATCTTAAGTCATGTTATAAGGTATGTCACAGTAGAAATAAGGAAATGAGATTTATGACTTACAAAATGCAATCCTGCAAAACCATGAACCAAAGACCTCAAATCCAATCCTATAGAATCTCCACAGATTCACTAACCCATGGCAATCTAGGTTATGAAATTAAATGACTGAATGTTTAAGAAATTGTAAACACGTATTCTTACCAGAACTACAGGGTTTTGAAGGTCCAAGTTATGAAATTAAATGACTGAATGTTTTAGAAATAGTAAACATGAATTCTTACCAGAACTAGTGGCAGAGTTCCATAAATTCTCTTTATCAGATCAATTTCAGAAATTTTAGAAGCTTCATAAAAAACTTCCAAATCTGTTATTCTGTTATCGATAATCTCAATCTTCAGATTCTTTAGATCGAAACAAACTATGTAGTAATGTGAATCCCGAAGAATATTGAAAAAGACCTGTGTTGATATTCAAAAAAATAAGCCATTGACACTAATATTTATACATAATCAGTTATTCCATACTATTATAGCTACTATAAGCACATTTTTAAATGAGTAACTTACCAAATCCACACTAACTAAATTAGCTACAAATTCATCTTCAAGGCATGCAGCTAAAAACAGAGCTTCTTGAAAACTTTCAAATCTTTCATCTCTTGTTATATTTTCATCAGTCATAGATAGAGGCTGATATCATAAAATAAAATTAATACAAAATATTTATTTTTAAATACTATTTTGTTATTAAAAAAACATAAAAAACATACCGTAACGTGCATATTGCAATACAATTTGGTTTTTTTTGAGTTATATCTTCTGAATTCTTCACAATTAAGTAAGATACACCACATATCTATAACATCAGAATATATCCATTGTTCATAATAGAACGATTCAAACATAGTACGTTCTACTCCAAAATCAGCATCTTGAAACTGGAAAATTATGTCCCTATAAATATTTATCAAAAGTATTAAATTACAATAAGAATAAAAAAATTAAATAAAAATAATGTTTAAAACTTACATAGGATTTTTGCTCATACTGAATAGTGCATTGGCTGCATTAAATTCTTCTGTAGATGCTTGAATTTCATTTGTTTATTTAATGGTTTGATTTTCTTCGGGAGGTGTTAAAAGAGAAACAATTTCTATTTTATTGGGTTTAGATTTTTCTTCTGGAGGAGTCAAATTCACTTTTTCTAACGACTTACATAGTGTTACTTCTTCAACAGGATGTGAAGTGAAATCAAAACCCAAATCAAAAGAGGGTATTTCGTTAAAAGTTTGCCTTTCTTTTTCAATAATTTTTTATTCACGTTTTGTAAAATCAAATTTCCTTTCTTGATGACGCAAATTAACTTTTTTTTTTAAGTTTCCCTCATTATTCAAAAAAACTGATTCAGACCTAGAATTTTAAATTATTGAACATTCTGTATTAAGCTTTACTCATTTTGCGGTGTTTATTACACGATCCCATTCATCTTTTAAAGCTTCAACTTCCTTAGAATTCGGAAAGTTCAACAATCCTTTTTTGATAGAATGCTTCATTTCTTTGATCAATGATTCCAACATAAACAAATTATTCTTCGTTTTCCGAATGAAACCCTGTTTAATTTTCATTAAAATATTAGCTTAGTTTTCTTAATTCATTTTAGTTGCAAGATAAAATATTATAAAAAAAAAGCTATACCTTTTCATCAATTTTCTTTAATAGAACTTTTTTATCTTCAGAGATTATTTCTTCAAACACTTGTAAGTTTTATAAAACGAGTCAAATATTCATATCAGTACAAATTCATAAGTTTACCTATATTTATAATCTAATCATTAATAATTTTCTTTTTTTAAAACAAATTCATACTATTATCAGATAAAATGATAAACAAATGTACCAGTTTGTTGCATTCTAATGTAACATTTTGACCTTTTTCATCAGAAGCCTTTTTTGTTTGTTTTAATTGAATTGCTGTAACACCCCCAAAATACCGCAGCGGAAGACTGTGTCATTGGGATGCTACTTCAGGGCACAAAGTACAAGATATAGAAAACGAACTCTAAATGAGACGTTTTTGAAAAGTTACCATTCGAATAGATAAAAGTAATAGTTTACAAAACAAAGATCCCAAAGTAGAATAATACATAAGTTTTTAAAGTGTATCGAATGGTAAACGATAAAAGTGAAAGTCTCCAAAAGCATGCCCTAAGACTCTCAGCTCCATACACCTGCTATCGCCTTTCTAACCTGAGATAAACATGCTTAAAGTGTCAACACAAAGGTTGGTGAGTTCATAGATTTTGTCTTAATACAGTTGAAAAGTCTATAAAGAATGTTCACACAGCAAAGGCATCGTAAATCCACTCAGTTACAAGTCCCGTCATAAGAGACTTGTAACCTGTGTGTTCACAACCCACTGCTACAATATAATATGATTAAGATATGTATAAGTTCATAACAACAGTTAAGCAATTAGTAGTGAGTCTACACTTCATCTCCGAAGACCTCACCTAAGTATGTATACTTCCATGGTTGTGCCCAGAAACTTAATCTGGGGCCATTGGAAGTATGTATGTTTCCATCACAGTTTAGTATAACACAGTTAAGTATAACACAATCACGTATGTATGACATCAAGTGTAATGTAATCAAGTATAATGTTTCCCAAGTATAAATGTTATGTGAATCTGTAGAAGTAAGCAAGTAGTAGCATGTATCTCCCCCAAAGAGTTGATAAAACAATTAAAAGAGTAGGGGCTATGACTCACCTCGAAGTAATAGTACAATGCATCGGAATGTTAAGGACAACAATGCACGGTTATCTGCCGCAACCTAAAGTGAATGATGAATGATCTCATTTAGATCACCAAATGATGTTATGAATGTCCATGCTCATGTTTCTATACCACTCTAGTCTTTGGAAAAACACTTGTATTATCAAAAATATATAATCCAAGAATTTGGAAAATATTGCTATTAGAAAATATAAATAGCTAGTTATAATATATATACTTATATATATATAACGTAAGTTTCCATGTTAGCGTTGAAATACTCGGGTTGTAATCCTTGAAATGATGAAAATATACTCGTAATAACTAATACTACATTAGTTATAAAGCTCGGTACTTGATATTACTTCTAGCTCAAAAATGTACTTCGTAGTTTTTGCGCCAAATTTAATAAAAGCTGTCAAATATAAAGTGGTTTTAGCCGATATTCAAACGTGTATATCTTTGTCGTTACTTGTCCGTTTTACTTGTTCTTTATATCCACGGTTACGTCTTAGTATGTAGTAATATATTTTGGAAAGCTCGGCTCCTCCGGGTTACGTCTAAAGTCTCTTTTTGTACAATGAAAAACATCCAACAGCAACTAAATTTCCAGAAAATACTTTTCGTCAACAATCTTGCAAAAATCATAACTTCTTCGTTATAAGCTCTTTTTAATCCGTTCTTTCGCCTACGGATTCGTTTTTGAAAGTATTTTCTAAAAATTTTGCCAAAGTTTCCTTGGTGTTTACTGATTTTCCAGATTTTTATAAAACGGAACAGCATGTCTAAAATAGGTTCCAAATCAAGTTTTCAAGGTTTATAACTAATTTCTACCATCACCAAACCTCTTGTAATCACCACATAGCTAATCTAATCCTACCATACACCTTCTTAGGGTGCCATGGACTCCTAACCAAGTTATTATAGCAAGGGGATTCATAACTAAAAAGTTAGGGTTTGTATGTTTCATTTTAGACAAAATAAAGAGTGGTATAGCTAGTTGTACATGGTTTTTAGCATGGAAATCATGAAATACAAGTAAATATAAGATGTTTCATGTAAAAATAAAGTTGATAACTTACTTGATAAAATAAGATGATTATTGGATGATTATGCTTGATGTTCTTGTGTTTTTGTTGCTTGATTCTTGATTAGGCTTGTAAAATGAACAAGTTTTGTGTTTTACTTTATGGAAAATGATCACTTGATCATGGTGATGATTATGGGTCGTGGGTTTGGAGATGGAAATGGGGAAGATGAGATGAAAATGGTGCTTAGCTAAAAAGATGAATTATGATTCTTGTAAATTAGTAAAGTTATGCTTTTAGGTGTTTATTAGTAAAATACTTAGGAAGTTAATGCAATAGGTTAAAGGGTGTGTCTTGGGGCCGGTTTTCAAAGGGTAGGAGGGGGGGGGGGGGGGTTAGGGTACTTGGGATTTAATTAGGAATCCTTGCATGAATTTGCACTAGTTTGTGTTTTTAGTTACAATCGGGTACCGGTTTTATTAGAAATAAATGTTCACGAAGTTTACCGGGATGAAATAAAGTCATAATAATGTTGAAAATATGTTAAAAATATGTTGGGTACATTTACTGAGTGATCGGGTGATTATTGTTTAGTTTTCACGAAAACCGTCGTTATATTCATACGCGTACGTTATAAATAAAATAAATTTCCAAAATACTGGGTAACTGAATGTTATAACTTTTATGATGTTAAAATGGATATAAAAATATGTCGGGACCATTGTGGGAATATTTAGATATATTCGTCGTGTATAAACCGGGTGTTAACGTTTACTATAATTACTTATACGTAAAAACGTTAAATGTACTGAATATAGAAATTTGAAAATCCTGAGAGTGGTATAACATGAAAATGCTGTTATGATGATATGCAGACTATCTCCAGTCCGTATGCAGTGTTCTTAACACTAATGAAATGAATCCGCACCTAAACCAATCCGGTTACGCGAATTTGAATACCCGTAAACTAAATTTACGATGAAATGAGTAATGCAAGTGAATAGTGAAAACTTTTCCGGAAATGAATAGTGTTTAGTGAATAGTAAATTTCCCAAATGTTTCTCAGAATATCAAAATGACCTCGAAAATGATGAATAGTAAAACGATGAATAGTGTTTTGATGAATAGTGATTTATGAATAGTGTTTTTCCAAAGTTCCCGAAATGACCTGAAATGACCTGAAATGATGAGTTGTGACAGTCTTCCCCTCTAAAAGGAACTTCGTCCTGAAGTTCAGTTAATGTTAATCAGTTAAATGTGTGTTTAAGAAAATGTGTCAAAGCTTATGTATGTGGGTTTCCTATCCAACTAGGTATGTTCTCGTGGTCAGACTTGATGAGGCAAACCTTCCCAATCCCGAGCATAGTCCTCAAAAGACCTCTTTTAGGTTAATCATTTAGGTAACCGATTTTCACTTAAGCCCACAACCCAATCAAACAAGAACAGTCATGAGATTAAGCTAAATCGGTTTGAGTGATGACTTTAACTTTTAGCTTGATTTTCGCAACCCAATCAAACAAGAACAGTCACTAGAACCAAGCTAAAAATCAAGGTCTGGATTCAACATCCTTGAAAAAGATATTTTGAAAGATTGGCTCGACTTTGGAATTGCTTACACTAATCAAATTTCTAATGTTAGGGTGACTAAGGTTAATGCTGCTAGGTCTCAGATTAGTCAATGTCGTGTATAGGTCCTATATTAAGACTTAAGTGCTACTAAAATACGATAGTTGTTCAAGAGAATGTACCCGTTGTACTACCGCCGACATGTTGGGTGATAGGATTTCCTAGGAAGTAAGCTCTGCCAATTGCGGGTGGAATCTCATTGGCCTCATCTCGTGGCCCTTCAATTGCTGCTGCTAAGTTTGGACGATTGCCCCCTTGGTTAAGATTTCTTTTCAATTTAGGACAGGTGTTCCGAAAGTGATCCGGGCTGTTACACTCATAGCATGTCTTTTGGTTCACTGGTTCTCTACACTGGTTTGCATAATGACCAGACTGTCTGCAATTAGCACACATACGGCAGGGTACAGTCTTTTGGTGATGAAAGTTACATTTCGTACATTTAGGATGCTGGCCTAAATACTCTCTCTGACCCGAATTAGTCGCCGCAAAGGTCCTTGCCCTTTTGTTGTCAGTCTGCTTGTTCGACTCGCTTGTTCCCTTCCTTTTATCACTGTCCCTCAAGCTTCCATTTCTAACCATCTCATCTGTCAGAGTCCCTGCTCTCAATATTGCACTCTGAATTGTAGAAGGCTCCGTTGTTTTTACAATCCCACGAATTTCTGGGACAAGGCCATATATGTACCTCTCGATCCTCTTGGACTCAGGGGTAACTAGGTGTGGAACTAGTCTGGCTAATTCATGGAATCGATCTGTATAGGCTGCATGACCAGCCCCTATCATAGAGAGATAATAGAGTTCATCCTCCAGCTTTTGCATCTCGTTGTCCGGGCAGTATTCCTCCTTCAGTAATGCCTTAAAATCATCCCATGTCATACCTACAGCTGCCGCTCTACCCCTAGCTTGAATCTGCGTATTCCACCATGTCAATGCCTTTCCTGATAGTAAGCACATGGAATACTTCACCATTTAATGTGCTGCACAGTTACTAATGTCAATCACTGTCTCCATCTTTTCAACCCATCGAGTATACGCCAACGCGCCTCCTACACCATTGAAATCAATTGGCTTACATGACGTAAATTCCTTATACGTACATCCGGTCCTAATGTTGTTGTTGCCATTACCATTCTGGCCTATACCATTGGTGTTGTTAATTCCGCTTTCGTGGTTTGCCAAATTATTCATATGATCGCCAACTTGAGTGACAATAGTGGGGAGAAAGTTTTCAAGTTGTCGAGCGATGATGGCTTCAAAATCAGTATTTCCACCGTCGTTATTATCATTGTTTTCAACGCCGTGACCACCTCCTCTACCTCCACGTCCACCAGTTCTTCCACCATCGTTACTTGGGTTACTAGTGTCATTAGCAGCTCCTCTACCTCCTCGTATATAATACCGTGCTACCAGTTGTTTCCTAAGTTGTGCCAACACCGATCTACATCTGCATAGTCATATGTCCACGTGTGTCGTGAAGCACTTATAATTATGTTGGCCACCATAATTATAAATGTTTCCTTTCACAAGTGTACATATCACCAGGCACACATATCTCAGTGGTAGACGTTGCTTAAATGGGCATCTAGGGAATGTCACGCTTAGTACAAAGGAACAAAGGATTCTCCCTTAAGTGTTAAAGTCACTGGGAAGTCTAGTTTCTAACGGTTTCTACAAAGTATCTAATAGCGTGGGTCCAAAAATAAATAAATTACCAGCAAGCGTAAGTGTATGTAAAGTGCAAGGCGATAGGGAGGAGAGTCTACATGTATGTAGTTATAGTCTAGACTCTAAAACAACCTAGTTCTCTATAACCAAGGCTCTGGTACCAATCTGTAACACCCCCAAAATACCGCAGCGGAAGACTGTGTCATTGGGATGCTACTTCAGGGCACAAAGTACAAGATATAGAAAACGAACTCTAAATGAGACGTTTTTGAAAAGTTACCATTCGAATAGATAAAAGTAATAGTTTACAAAACAAAGATCCCAAAGTAGAATAATACATAAGTTTTTAAAGTGTATCGAATGGTAAACGATAAAAGTGAAAGTCTCCAAAAGCATGCCCTAAGACTCTCAGCTCCATACACCTGCTATCGCCTTTCTAACCTGAGATAAACATGCTTAAAGTGTCAACACAAAGGTTGGTGAGTTCATAGATTTTGTCTTAATACAGTTGAAAAGTCTATAAAGAATGTTCACACAGCAAAGGCATCGTAAATCCACTCAGTTACAAGTCCCGTCATAAGAGACTTGTAACCTGTGTGTTCACAACCCACTGCTACAATATAATATGATTAAGATATGTATAAGTTCATAACAACAGTTAAGCAATTAGTAGTGAGTCTACACTTCATCTCCGAAGACCTCACCTAAGTATGTATACTTCCATGGTTGTGCCCAGAAACTTAATCTGGGGCCATTGGAAGTATGTATGTTTCCATCACAGTTTAGTATAACACAGTTAAGTATAACACAATCACGTATGTATGACATCAAGTGTAATGTAATCAAGTATAATGTTTCCCAAGTATAAATGTTATGTGAATCTGTAGAAGTAAGCAAGTAGTAGCATGTATCTCCCCCAAAGAGTTGATAAAACAATTAAAAGAGTAGGGGCTATGACTCACCTCGAAGTAATAGTACAATGCATCGGAATGTTAAGGACAACAATGCACGGTTATCTGCCGCAACCTAAAGTGAATGATGAATGATCTCATTTAGATCACCAAATGATGTTATGAATGTCCATGCTCATGTTTCTATACCACTCTAGTCTTTGGAAAAACACTTGTATTATCAAAAATATATAATCCAAGAATTTGGAAAATATTGCTATTAGAAAATATAAATAGCTAGTTATAATATATATACTTATATATATATAACGTAAGTTTCCATGTTAGCGTTGAAATACTCGGGTTGTAATCCTTGAAATGATGAAAATATACTCGTAATAACTAATACTACATTAGTTATAAAGCTCGGTACTTGATATTACTTCTAGCTCAAAAATGTACTTCGTAGTTTTTGCGCCAAATTTAATAAAAGCTGTCAAATATAAAGTGGTTTTAGCCGATATTCAAACGTGTATATCTTTGTCGTTACTTGTCCGTTTTACTTGTTCTTTATATCCACGGTTACGTCTTAGTATGTAGTAATATATTTTGGAAAGCTCGGCTCCTCCGGGTTACGTCTAAAGTCTCTTTTTGTACAATGAAAAACATCCAACAGCAACTAAATTTCCAGAAAATACTTTTCGTCAACAATCTTGCAAAAATCATAACTTCTTCGTTATAAGCTCTTTTTAATCCGTTCTTTCGCCTACGGATTCGTTTTTGAAAGTATTTTCTAAAAATTTTGCCAAAGTTTCCTTGGTGTTTACTGATTTTCCAGATTTTTACAAAACGGAACAGCATGTCTAAAATAGGTTCCAAATCAAGTTTTCAAGGTTTATAACTAATTTCTACCATCACCAAACCTCTTGTAATCACCACATAGCTAATCTAATCCTACCATACACCTTCTTAGGGTTCCATGGACTCCTAACCAAGTTATTATAGCAAGGGGATTCATAACTAAAAAGTTAGGGTTTGTATGTTTCATTTTAGACAAAATAAAGAGTGGTATAGCTAGTTGTACATGGTTTTTAGCATGGAAATCATGAAATACAAGTAAATATAAGATGTTTCATGTAAAAATAAAGTTGATAACTTACTTGATAAAATGAGATGATTATTGGATGATTATGCTTGATGTTCTTGTGTTTTTGTTGCTTGATTCTTGATTAGGCTTGTAAAATGAACAAGTTTTGTGTTTTACTTTATGGAAAATGATCACTTGATCATGGTGATGATTATGGGTCGTGGGTTTGGAGATGGAAATGGGGAAGATGAGATGAAAATGGTGCTTAGCTAAAAAGATGAATTATGATTCTTGTAAATTAGTAAAGTTATGCTTTTAGGTGTTTATTAGTAAAATACTTAGGAAGTTAATGCAATAGGTTAAAGGGTGTGTCTTGGGGCCGGTTTTCAAAGGGTAGGAGGGGGGGGGGGGGGGGTTAGGGTACTTGGGATTTAATTAGGAATCCTTGCATGAATTTGCACTAGTTTGTGTTTTTAGTTACAATCGGGTACCGGTTTTATTAGAAATAAATGTTCACGAAGTTTACCGGGATGAAATAAAGTCATAATAATGTTGAAAATATGTTAAAAATATGTTGGGTACATTTACTGAGTGATCGGGTGATTATTGTTTAGTTTTCACGAAAACCGTCGTTATATTCATACGCGTACGTTATAAATAAAATAAATTTCCAAAATACTGGGTAACTGAATGTTATAACTTTTATGATGTTAAAATGGATATAAAAATATGTCGGGACCATTGTGGGAATATTTAGATATATTCGTCGTGTATAAACCGGGTGTTAACGTTTACTATAATTACTTATACGTAAAAACGTTAAATGTACTGAATATAGAAATTTGAAAATCCTGAGAGTGGTATAACATGAAAATGCTGTTATGATGATATGCAGACTATCTCCAGTCCGTATGCAGTGTTCTTAACACTAATGAAATGAATCCGCACCTAAACCAATCCGGTTACGCGAATTTGAATACCCGTAAACTAAATTTACGATGAAATGAGTAATGCAAGTGAATAGTGAAAACTTTTCCGGAAATGAATAGTGTTTAGTGAATAGTAAATTTCCCAAATGTTTCTCAGAATATCAAAATGACCTCGAAAATGATGAATAGTAAAACGATGAATAGTGTTTTGATGAATAGTGATTTATGAATAGTGTTTTTCCAAAGTTCCCGAAATGACCTGAAATGACCTGAAATGATGAGTTGTGACAATTGCATCTAATTTTTCTGTGTTTTCCAGCTTCCCCTGAAAGCAACCAGACAAATAATGAAATATATGAAATAAGTTTAATTTTTATTAAACCAACTTATTTGGTAAGAAAGAATAGCTTTAAATCAACAAGTTTAGCTGTAACATTTAATATGTCTTTAACAGACTTATTTTATATTATTAGGAATAATATTATTCTTTAAACTGATATACAATCTAGTCATTAATAATTTTTTTATTTTTAAAACAAATTGATATTATTAACAGATTAAATGTGAAAGAAACATACCAGTTTGTTGCACTCTGATGTCACATTTTGACCTTTTTCAGCTGAAGCTTGTTTTACTTGTTTAACTGGAATATGATCTAATTTCTCTGCGTTTTACAGCTTACCCTGAAAGCAATTACACAACTTATAAAATATATGGAATAAGTGTTTGTTTTGATTAAACAAACAGATTTAGTAATAAAGAATACCTTTAAATCAAGAGGTTTTGGTGTAACATTTAATACCTCTTCAACAGACTCTGGTATTTCACAATGACTTTTATCCACCAAGTAACTAAACTCTGCTGTTTCTCTCATCTTCAGCAATTCTGTATTCCATGTTTTAAAAGCAGGTTGAGAATGATTTACGTTTATGAAATTGCGCTCTATCTTTTGAACATAAAAAAGCTGCAAAGGTAATTGGTTTTTTGTTATTAAATATTGAGATATATGTATGTATAAAAGAAGAATAAATGAAACAAAAAAAGAAGTGTAATTACCGTAAGAAATGTCAAAGGTCCACAATAATATGATTTCTTGTTGTTAGGATTCCAATCCTTTTTACACTTCTTTAGACAATCAATCAAATAACCACACCAATCCATCTTATTAATCTTATCATATTCAGATGAAATAGAATATAAGATTCTCTGATTTGATGTTCCATCTTTCATAGCTTCAAATAAGACAGTCGCTATCAAAACAACTAAGTTAATTCTGAACAACTTTCCTCTGTCCTTTGCATCTATTAGTTTTTGCACTACAGATTTTAGTTTAACTTTGATTGTATCCTTCTCCAAAAATTAAACTGCTTTCTCCAATTTTTAATACACGCATCTTCACTTTTCACTCTTTCTGGTGGATTTATTTGTAAACCACCACTTGGGAAACCGAAAATTTCTTCGACTGATTCCTTTGTAATTTTAATATCCCCTCTCCAATGTTTGATGGTCATTGTCGATTCATCAAAGCTTTGAACCACATGTTGTCCCAATCTACTTGGAATTATATTTATTTTTAAATCAAGTAAACTTCCAAATCCCATATTTTTTAATACATTGCACGAGTTAGTATCTGTTTTTAAGAATCTAATAGCATTAAATAACTGAGTTGGTGAACCCCTGTTTTTAAACACATCATTACTCTTCACCAAATTTGGATTAGAACATTCACCTTCAACCGGTACTTCTTGACGCTTCATACTGTCCAACTTAAGTTTCTTTAAATTGTCTTGATTAATCTTTGATGAATCATTTATAGAGCATCTCTTTTGCGATATTACTTGTGTCATTTCTCTCTGTTCTTCTTCTTCTTCTGTTACATTAAATTCGAAACCTTCTATCCCCTTTTCTGCTTCATCTTCTATTTCTTCATTTCTTTCATTACATTCATTATTTATTTCTTCTTGTTCATCTAATTCTTCATAATCATAATCTTCACTATCTTGATCATCCTCAGAATCTTCTTCACCACTATCAGTTTCGTCATCAAAGTTATATTCTTCCTCTTCCTCTTCATCTTCATCATCATCATATTGAATTCCTTCTTCTTCAATATCATCAGTAAGGTCATACTCGTTAGGCTCATCATCTTCTTCATCATCAGTGTGTTCAATATCAATAGATTTACTATTATCATCTGCATCATATTAAAAAAAAAAAAAAAAAAAATGTTACTAAATACTTCCTAAACAAATAAACTCAAACTTGGCAGGCATGGAATGCATAAACAATAAAACTAGTGAAGAACCATCAGGCAAAAAAAAAAAAAAAAAAAAAAAAAAAAAAAAATTAGAGTTTTAAGAAATTTGCTATGAAAGTTAATAGATTTTTTTTGCTCAGGCATTCTCTATATAATTCAAATTGACGCAATTCGATGTCCAATTAGGGCCTATATGACATTTACCATACAAATTACACATAGCTCATATTCTAAAACCTGTATGAAATCATTCTCCAAATTAGTTACTAAACTATTAGCATAGATTCAATTCCTATCTCTATCGAAAAAACATATTACCATGATACGGTTTGTGCATATTGATGGAACTATCAAAAAGAGCAAATAAAAATGACACCATATTCAAATTGTTCTTGTAACAATAAGCTGAACAAAACGATGTACAAATAAACAAAACAAAAGAAAACATAAGTCTAAAAACAATGTAGATGAAATGGTAATCTATTTGTTTAAGCGTAAACATCATGCTAAACACTTATTGTTTAAGAATACATCATGTAGTTATTTTGTCAAATTGACTCTAAACACTTAACTGAATTATGCTAAACAATTAATATCTGTATTATTTAAACACATACATCATTTAATATAACAATAGCATACTTATATTTTAATACATATCATATAATAAAAACAATATCACAATACCATACTTATATTTTTATATCGTAATACATATCATATAACAAAAACAATATCACAATAGATTAATATCGTAATACATATCATATATCGTAATACATATCATATATCAAATAATTTTCCTAAACAATTAATATATGTATTTTTCAAAAGTACCTTGCTCTAATCGTTGTATTCTTCTTCTTCTTATTATTCCTCTTCTTCTTGCTGGCTTTTCATTTTCATTAAAAGACTTTAATAGTTTATTAATAAAATTTATCTTCTTCATCTTTGATCTTCTTCTTGTTTTTGTTAAAGAAATCAGCACACCTATAAAAATAATATAATTAGAAATAATAATAATAATAATAATTACAATAAAAATTAATAGAAGATTAGAAAATTATACCTAATAACTCTGCGATTTGAAGAACATAATTTGTTGTTGAATTATGATTTCTTTTTTTCTTCGACATCAAGTTTTAATTTAACTTTATTTTATTATCACTACGATATTTGATTAATTTTCTCAGAATTGTTTATTCAACTTAATATTTTTTTTAGGGTTTATGTGTGTTTAGGGATTTGAATTGAATCTAAGAGAGAGAAAATTAATAATTTTTTATTTGATTGTGGATACCCGACCCATTAAACAAATACAAAAACGCAACAGACTTAATTTTTTTCTTTTTTTTTTTAATATAGTGTGATATTAAAATATTAAACTAGTTTAAATGTAATGTGATAGTAAAGTTAATATTATTTTTTATACTCTTTTGTGTTTTTGTGTGAAATGGTATGTACCGGTCAACGTCTAAAATAATATATAGCGGTTCAGGTATACTTACAAATAAACTTAAAATAACTAATATCACCAATAATACATTTAAATCACAAAATAAATTTTACATCCAAATATACAAATAAACTGAAAAAAACGTATATCTTAACATATATCGACAGTTGAACACGTATTTTTCTAATTTTATTATTTTTGGGCCTCAACATAAGTCCATAATGTCATTATCCATAAAAAGGCATGAGTAACCTTTAAACTTCTAGACCTAACAAAACTGAAACTTTTTTTTTCTATATAAATCCACATACACTAAATATCAACACACACATAAAAAAGCATAAAAAAAACAACAAAAAAGGGGGTTTCTTTTGCAACAACTAAATGGCAGAAAACAACGCTTTCAATCTGAAGATGAGCATTCAAGCAATTCAAGAAACAGACCGACAATTGGAGAAAGCAAAGTCTCTAAACGTGATTCTTGAACAAATAATAAAAACAGCAAAAGGAAGACAGGATCTCATTCAGCTTCTTCCGAAATTAGGAGGTTCAGATCTGTATAAGAAGACAGAAGACTTGCTCATCAAAGTTCGTACTAAAGAAATGGAAGTGCTTAACGAACTTAGGGATATTGAAAACGACACATCAGAAAATATGAATCTGAATGTTAAGTTTATTGAAAATATTAAGAATATGTAAAGAATTATGAATGTAATTTTATTTTGGTATGTAACTCAATATGAATTTTATTAATATAATATTAAGTTGTATGAGTTATGTTATACATTAAATTATTATTATTGTTCAGCATGTCATTCAGCATATATGATGATATGATGTATAAACATTTTATTTTGATGTTTTATGTTGTAATCTGATATAAATTTGTTCACTTAATTTAAAGTACTCAGAAAGTAGTAAATAACAATAAACTTTTATAGTTTTAGATGTTGGTTTCAGTTTGTAGATTACACATGCTGAATAGAAAATATCAAATGAACCAACACATGGTTTAATATGCTGGGTTCAGTTTGTGGATTACACATACTCATTATTTTTCAGTTTGTGAATAGAAAATATCAGTTTGTGGTTTCAGTTTATAGTATAATCTGAAATAAGATAGTTGTAATCCATAAATTTTCAGCGGAGAGAGATTTATGAAGTTTGATTATTTTTTATTTTCTTTCAGCAGAAAGATTTTGTAATTTTTTTCAGCATACTCATTATTTTTTTATAGTGGACTATTTAAGAAGTATTTTATTGTTGAATAGTGTTTCAGAGATTTGATGGATGTGATGTTCAGGGGAAGTGTGTACGCCGCCTGTTTGCTTACTTGACCCATACTTTTTTTTCTTTTTTTTTTAATTTAAAATATTACGTTTTACATGTAATTGTTTTATCGTCATTTTTTTTTCTCTATTTTTGTTTGTTTTTTTCTTTAATACTTATCACTTATATTTTTGGTTAGGAAATATATTAAAATATTAATTCCAATATTATGATTAATAACATTATATTAGGTAACTAACAAAATATATTAAAATCTTAATTCCAATATTAAAATGACGGATATACATGTATGTCTGGTGTGGTACGATCTACATCTGATTTTTAGTCACGAAGTGCATAATGACATTCCAAAATGCTTTTTTTAGTGGTACGTGCATTCCCCAATTTGTTTTACTACTTTCTGTCTTACGATGTAACTTTATTTAGCCCAACATTTGTTATGTGAATTAAAAATATTAAAAAATTGTTTTTTTAAAAAATTTATAAGCTTACATGCATTGAGCGTGTGAAATTAAATGACTCTATTTGGGAATATAAAAAAACTAAACATGCTAATACAAAAATTAAATTAACAGTTTGTCATATATTTACATTGAAACTTTAAATTCATTTAACCTATGCACAATTTTAAACACATAATTACCACAACCATCCAACTTCCATTTTTCACACATTATAAAACTCCTACACACTGAATAAAAATTACATAAACTTATAAACAAAGTCTAACATAACTACTCCATTCTTAACAAAACGTCAATGGATCCAAAACAACATATCATTGATCAGATATTCCTAGATATTGATGCTGATGTGAAGACAATAGACCGTATAACATCCTTCATGAGGACGATCCTTGCTGATGGAGATGAAAGAAAAGATAATATGGAGGAAATAAGCAAACTACCCAAGTCAAAACTACATGAGCAAGGTTTAATATACAATCTGATGCTGAATGAAAAAGACATTGAAATGATGAGAAAACTCGAAGATATAATTAGCAAAATAAGGGCTATTATTGATATGAAGATGGGATTTCTCAAACAAATTGTAGAAATGCGAACTACATTTCAACAATATTGTATTTTGTTGGTAAGCTTTATGCAAACTGAAGTATTAGGATTGAAGAAAGAAATTTATTGTATTTTGCTTTTTTTTTTTTTTTTTTTTTTTTTTTTTTTTTTTTTTTTAACCATCACATGGAATTAATGGTTTATATTTTTCAGTATCAAGCAATTTCTGCACTTTTTATTTATCTTTTTTTTTTTTTTTTTTTAATTTATATTTTCGTACAATATATTTAGCGTATATTGATCTTTCATGGTTTCAGTTTATAGTTTGTAGGTTTTTTTTTTTTTTTTTTTTTTTTTTTTTTTTTAATTTGTGATTTACATGTTTATGTTATAATCTGAAATAAGATTAGAAAGATACAAATATTTCAGCCACATACATTCAGCATGACTATAAAGTGTTATATTGTGCCAATATGTTACATGCTGAATTAAATTGTGCGAATGTGTTATATGTTCAGATTCTCAAATAAGATTGTTCTAATATATACATCTTAAGCGTGTAAATTCAACATGCTTATCAAAATTGATAAGAAATTAATTTTTATGTTGGGAATATAAATAAACACAATACGCTTATAATTTAATTTTGTTTATCTACAGTCAAAATATTATATTGAAAATTGTTACATTTTAAGTCATTTAAAATATACACTACTTCAAACAAATAATAAATACAACCATCCAGCTTCCATTTCACACACATTATATAACTCCCAAAAACTGAAACAAAATTATATCAAATTATAAATAAATTATAACATATTTCTCAACATTTCTTACCAAAGTGCAATGGATAAAAAAAACATATCGTTGATCAGATTAGCCGAAGTGTTGATGCTAATGTGAAAACAGCAAAGAGAATAACGTCCCTCATGAGGGAGGCGCTTGCAGATATAGAAGAAAGAGATAAGATTATGGCGGAAATAGGTACCCAATCCAAGTCAAAAATAGACGAACAATGTATAATGTATTATACGAAGATGAATCAAGTAGATGGTGAAAACCTGACAAACCTCCAAGCTTTACTTGACAAATTAGAAGCAATTGTGCATAAGAAGATGGGATATCTCGAAAAAATTATTGAAATGTAAATGAAATTAAATGAAAGTTGTATTTTGTTTGGAAGGTTTATGAAGAACAACGAATTACGATTTAAGAATAAAGTTTTTGTATTTTATTATGAAGGAATTTGTAACAGGATGATGCAATTTGTTAAACATTTTATTTTATGGTATTTTTTTGTATTTGTATATTTAAGAATAAAGAATTAACTTCTTATAGATTGATCATGTATAGAAATATGATCACGTACACATAAAAACAGGACACAACCGATACAATAGTAAGGAAATCATACACATGCGTATTTAAAAAAAAATATTCATATAAAGTACTAAATATTACATAATTGCAATTGGTATATTTTTATTTAACTTTCTAAATAATATTTAATATATAGTGTTTGGCTAATTCCAATTGTTATATTTTTATTAGGATACTAATAATAATTGCATGAAATAAGAGGATAAGAAATACATGACAATATCTGGCCCATATAAAAAATAATAAAAGATATTAATAATAATTGCATGAAATAAGAGCATAAGAAGAAATACATGATCACATATAACAAAAGCTAATATTAGATTATATCCTTACATTCAAAACAACGCAATATGATCTAATCAACTAACTTGATTTAGAAGGAGTGGAATGATTCTGCAACATTTGTGATTGCTCTCTTTGTTCCTCTTTTCAGCTTCTTGAACTACAAATTCACTAAACGTTTTAGCTATGTTAGTTGTACCAGGGCCTTTGTGCAATCTTACAAATATCGTTTGAACTAAATCCAACATAACATTGCTCAAATTTACAAGTTCTTCAATGCTGATGAAGTCTTTTCTATCTGAATTGTTGAAAATAATCATACCAAGTGTGGGCTCATTCAGCACAGTTCCAGGTGGATGATCTTCATATGCAACCTGATATTTGAAATGTTTTGTTGATCTGAAATATTCTTCCATATCATCACCAACTCTCTTCCTCTTCCTAGCAATTCTATTCAGTTCAATAAAAGGGTCTTGTTCCTGCAAAGGAATTTGATCTTGAATATTCAGTTTGTTTTTCATTTCTATCACTTCATCAACACGTTTTCTCATTGAAACAAAAAACTCTACCCAGCGAGCGGCTTTCCTTTTCCCACAGCAATCTAAAAACTCTTTCCATTCTTCCTAATGAAGATCTTTCACCTTGAACTCTTCAATGATTTCTTCATCTCCATCATCTCTGTAGATTTTTAATGTAGCTGGACCTTTATTCCTTGAAAGAATGTCAGCATTGGTGATTTTCCCAGGGGCTCTCCTATTCAGAACAATATGACAATACTTGTCATATAATGCTTTCTTCTTCGTGAAGAGATCAATAACATGTTGATCAAAGCCCTTGATTATCTCAGCCTTCTTCCTTAACTTTTCGTGTTTCACGTTTTCTTGATACATTCTATCAAGCTGACGCTTCTGTTCGTTAAGGGATTCATCAACGATGTGAACATTTTGACCTTTTAAATTTTTATACTTGATTTCCTTAACAGGGGAGGTCTGAATCATTAGTGAGCCTTCATTAACAGTGGCATCAGGTTCTTCAAGCAAATTTTCTTTCAGCTGAGACTCATTCATTGATTTTTTACCAACATTGCCATCATTTGGTTGAACTTCAGTTTCTTCCAAATTATCTTCAATCACTGAATCTTTGTCAACAGTGCCATCATTTTCTTCATTTTCATTTACTTTCTCATTAAATTCATTCATTTGCTTTTTACCCACAACACCATCACCTTGTTGAACTTCAGTTTCTACCACATGATTTTCTTGAACTACAAATACTTTCTCACTAGATTCATTCATTGACTTTTCCCCAACAATGGCATCACCTTCTTGAACTTCACTTTCTACCACCTCATTTTCCATCATTGGAGACATCATATCTTTCTTAGAATGAGCTACCTCCAGCCTTGCATTATCTTGTTGCTTGAGGTTAATTTTACCAAAAAAATCAGAGACTTTAAGCTGTTTACCAGATTCTTTTTTCATATTCTCCATAACAACATCAGTAGAAGCGGCTGGCATACATGTTAATGATTTGAGGCTAGCATTAAGAGCGTAGATAGCATTTTCCACTTTCTCAAGAGATAAAGGTATAGACTCCAAGGATTTATACTTAGAAACCTCATCAATAAAGTTTCCAACTTTTAATGGGAGCCCCAAAAGAGATGCTGGTACCTCCAAATGCTTGGACTCAATAGAATCAACCTTCTTTTTAACTTCAGATATGATGATGCTTAGTTCTTTAACGATAGCAGGAACATCTATCATATGCTTTGGCAGCTCAAACTTTATCTTACTAACTGCTACAGTTAGTTCCACAACTTTGCAACTGATTTCTTTATGTTGGCTTGATAAATTATTGACGTCGGTTGAAAACTTACCGTTGAAATCTTCACGTGTAACTAATTTGTCAAGTTCAGGTTTAAGAGACTCCAAAAGCTTTGAAGAAATATCAGAAACAGATGGATAAGATGGGCGAGTTTTCAACAAAAGTATTTCTCGATCAGCAAACTCCTTTTCTTTCTTCAGCATTTCAATCTTAGATTCAAGATTGAGAACTTGATTGGATAGTTCACTTATACGCTGAGACTTTGGTGAAGGTGGATGATCACAAGACATTTCATTTTCTGTTACACAAACATGATCCTCATCATTATTAACTCCATGTGCCGGAGAACGCTTACTTTCATCATTAAGCTTACCTCCATGAGCTGGAGACTTGTAACTTTCATCATCAAGATTACCTTCATGTGCTGTAGCCTTGCAATTTTCATCATCATCGTCACCTCCATGTGCTGGAGGCTTGTAAATTTCATCAACATGTTTACCTCCATCTGCTGGAGACTGGTAATTTTCATCAACTTCATAATCGTCTGAAATCATAACAGGTTCATCTTCATTATCAAATTTACCAATACTGTTATGATCAGCTGTATATTGAAGTAAAGAGAATAATTGTTTGCAGTCCATCTCATCAAAATCAGATATGCTATCATAAGAAATTTCAAAAGAAGCATCACAAAGTGAAAAATAATCAAATCCGTGCAAATCGTCTTGATGTAGATTCAGTGACTCAATGGAAGCACATTTGTTTATATTTGCTTCATAATCAAATATAGGAACAGCTTTATCAACTGCTTCAGAGTCAGAGTTCTGATGTTCAAATGCTTTTGTAATATGCTGGGATGATGATGATGCACACATTTGCCTAACAGGCTGTGCCTTAAAATCCAATTTAGGTTCCTGATGAAAAGTTATCAAATAATTAGGACAACATATACTGATATTATTTTCAGTTGAAACTATTGCTACATCTTTATCAATAGCTTAATAACAGATTTTGAAATAGTATGTTGGGATGGTGAAACTGGACAAAAACTACTAATGACTTTAGGCCTGAGAACAAAGTTCAAATACTCAAGTACTATACTGGGATGATGAAACTGCAAAAACACTACTAATGAGAATACCTAGAAAACAAAGTTCAGATTCTAAACTAATATGCTGGGTTGATCATAATAGACAAACACTACTAATAATTTTGAGCTGAGAAAATTATTCAAATTCTGAATGAGAATTGGGGAGGCTAACCTGGGCCTTGTTCATAATATTTTGAATTGAATTTTGTTTATGCTGACTGGAAGGGTAACGTTTTTTAACCCTGCTCTTTCGACGACCCTTCTTTCCTACAGGCACTATTGAAACTTCATTTTGCATATCTTCAGATTCTAAGCTTGCAGGTGTACCGATATGGTTGGTGGAAATTTCTGAAGCACAAACAGACATCATATGTTGGGTCAAAGGAGCTCCTACAGTTTCTTGTTGGGAAATTGAAAAGTAGTCATCGTTGAATGTGGGTGTTTCTATGATTGAAGAATTACTTGTATGGTATGAAGGGCCCATTTGGAATTCCATGACCAGGGATATGAACCTGGTATAGTTCATAACATCACCCCTGATCTTCTTCTTCAGCTTTTTTACCAAATCTTCATATATAATTTTCCCAAAGTCAATTGACACCCCATTAGCCAGACCATACATAACAATCTCATGCATTGAATTAATTTGATCATACCCACCAGTGTTACCTCCAATACACTGAATTATTAGGGTCATTAAGAGTTTCCAATTTGGTGCAAGTCCTCTCTTTCTAAGGGTTCCGGTTAATTTATCAGAGTAACCAATGTGGCCAAAGAAAAGTTTAGTAACCTTACCATCAGGATTTGCTTCATACTGTTGATGGCGTTTTAAGTAATCTGCTCCTATAGCCTTTCGAAAGGAAGACAAATCAAATTCAAGATTAGTAGTACCATTTTCAACTGTGAATTTGATTGTGTTTAATGCGGTGACAGTGGCAGTGTACCAGAATTCCTTTAGATAACTCTCATACTGGAAAGAAGGTTTCAGGGTGAATGTCTTTCGAAGGCAACATTTTTCAACAAAAGTGAGTACATCTTTAAAGAATTCTTTGTTTTTCGTTGGGTTGAGGTTGGCAACGAAATTATTAGGTTTAATCTTGATGTCATTTAATGAATGAATCATTTCAACCGCTTTTGGAAGTTGTTGTGCATTTTTTGGATGAATAACACTTAGGGCAAGAGGTTGGGTTTCATGATTTGATGAATTCATTGAAGTTTTACTGATGATTCTTTTATTAATGTTAGAAAAATGTTTTGTTAAAATGTGAATGTTGTTTGAATTGAACAAGATAATCTGAAAGTGTAATGGATCAACCCGGTTTTATCAAATACACCTTTGGAAAAAACCAAACCCGTATGGTTTGCTACACACACGTTGACCGGGTCACAATTCATTTCAAAGTACTATTTTATTATTATTATTATTATTATTATTTCAAAGTACTATTTTTAATTAAAAAAGTGAATTTAGTATGTTAAGGGTGTGTTTGGTTTGTTATAGGTTTGTCTTTTGGATTAGGATTTGGCATAGGGTTAAAAGAAAGTGACACAGAAAAAATATGAGATTTTATTAAAGCTCGTTTGGTTTATTCATTTGGGATGAAAACTTACTTGAAATTATACTGTAGTTATTATAATATTAAAATAACAATATAAAGAGTGAAGGGGCGCATTCAAAAAACATGATTTGTATAAAAGCTTATTTAAAAACATGAGAATGAAATAGAAAATAGTCAAGAAAATAATATAAAATAAGAAAATAGAAACCTTTTTAAAAAAATCATGGGTAGGATTCATATATGTCCTAGTTTTTGAGGTTGAGTCCTGAATAAGAAAGGCTAACAAGTTAGGAAATATATAGAAAAATTATTGCGTTTTCTTACCATCTTTTAAACCGTCACAAAAGATAAAACCTCTTTAATTTGTTTTAAATTCAAAAAAGTTATCAATCCATGTAACCTTATAAATTTCTTAAAAAACATCTATTTAATTGGATTTAATTCAAAAACGCCATTCACAAATCGAGCATTTTCACACCTCAACATATGCCATTCCTTAAGTCGAGACATTGGCGTAATGCATAACGTGGAGGTAACACCTTATGTGATTGCCACACCTTAGCACAACCATGGCAAGCCTTTTAGAAACGTGTGTTTAATTATGTTAAATATCATTAAATAACATATCAATATATAAATATCCGAGTTCCATCTAAAAGTATGAATGTTTTAGCAATATCATTAATTATTTTAGTTTACATGCAAGGAAGGACCTATTTTTTTTAAGAGGGTTTTACACAAAATAAATGTTGGGCTAATTAAAGTTACATCGTAAGAAAGAAAGTAGAAAAACAAATTAGGGATTGCACATACCACTAAAAAAGAGCATTTTGGAATGTCATTTTGCACTTCATAACCAAAAATTAGGTGTAGATCATACCACACCTGACATATATGTGGATCCGTCCATGTTTACATGCTAACATTATGTATATTTTACTAATTACCTGTTATAATGTTATTAATCATAATATTGGAATTAAGATTTTAATATATTTCCTAAACAAAAATATAAGTGATAAGTATTAAATAAAAAAAAAAAAAAAAAAAAAAAGACAAAAAAAATGACGATAAAACAATTACATGTAAAACGTAATATATTAAATTTTTTTTTAAAAAAAAGAAGAAAAAAAAAGTAGGGGTCAAGTAAACAAACAGGCGGCGTACACACTTCCCCTGAACATCACATCCATCAAATCCCTGAAATACAATTAAACCATAAAATCCTTCTTAGATACTCCACTATAACAAAATACATACATATGCTGAAGAAAAATTACAAAATCTATCTTCTGAAAGAAAATAAGGAATAATCAAACTTCATAAAATCTCTCTCTGCTGAATCAGGTAATATTACCCAATCTGAAATAATAAATGTTTATATTTTATTTTTTTTGGGCATCTTTAGGAGCTTAATATTTATGATCAATCAGCTTTTTAAACGGTCAAGTGTTAGACTAATGACATTGGAATGGTGTAAAATTGATTTGATGTTTACTTTCTGCATGCATGCTTTAGTTACAATATATATATGGTGATATAGTAATTTTCTTATAGATAAAGATACTTGTTCAAGCATATTATAAGTTAAATTAATAGTTTAAATCATGTTGAAGAATGTTGCGAATAAGAATGTTGCGAATAATAGTTTAAGAATGTTGCGAATAATAGTTTAAATCATGTTGAATAAGAATGTTGCGAATAATAGTTTAAATCATGTTGAATGAAAAATATAAAGAGGTTTTTAGCTTAAAAAGTACATGTGATTATTTTATTTTCAAATGTTCCTTAGAACCACAAATAAGCATAAGTAAATATATATTATTTTGTGTTATTATATTTTTGATTTCAATATTGAAAAATAGAACATGCTGTTTATCTAAAAACTTTTTGTTAGTTTTCAATTTTAAGATGATCATTGATGAATTTACTATACAGCGCACTCATTTGCATAGATTACTTTAAAAAAATAAATAAATAAATAAAAAATAAATCACAGTGCCTTTCAGATTGATTGGTAACTCCTTACTTGATAACACTGTTGGGATAATGTTTCTGGTGGTAGTTAGATAGACATTCTAAAGTATTTTCAAAGTTGTAATACTATATATTAACTCAATTTGAGTTAAACCATGTTAAACCTAAAATGTTTTTATATGTTAACAAAGATGAATTTTTAAACATAAACTAATATAAAGTTAATGTGTGTAAACTTTCAGCAACTATGTCAACACAATTCATAATGGAATTGATTCCAAACGAAGACATTCAAGTTTTGGTAAGTTTGTATTGAATTTATAATGAAAAAGTATTGATTGTGATTGTACTTTTTTTACTAAATTTTTATTGAATTCTGCATTCACTTTTCCGTAGGTTCTACCGGATTATTTCCATGCTCATTACTACAACAATAAGAACCATGTATGTCACACCCCCAAAATCGGGTCCAGCGGAAGCATACGTGTAGCTGGGGTGTAACTCAATTGGTATTACAACACAAGTTCAAAAATGGTTTTCACTTTACTTATTTAAAATAAAATCGTTTAACCAAAAATATTGAATTTACATCGTTAAAAGTAGTGCGGAAGTAGGCCCTTAAAATAGTTTAAAACGGTCCCCAAATGAATAATCAGAGTCTTCTATGACCATGCCATGCCCTTCCAAAATCTCCTGTAGCGTGCCATTGATTAAAACCTGAAAATACATGCTAAAGTGTCAACACGAGGTTGGTGAGTTCATAGAGTTTGTTTAACAAATAAAGTATATAGAAAAAGATCATACAGCAAAGGCATCGTAAATCCACTCAGTTGCAAGTCCCACCATAAGAGACTTGTAACCTGTGTGTTCACAACCCACTGCTAATATATATATATATAGTAGAATTAAGACATATGTGTATACGATATGTGTACATACCAATGATCAAATATTAAAGACTACTGGGTGCCATTTCCCAAAGTATAGAAGGTTACTGGGTGCCATTTCCCAAAGTATAAGAGATTACTGGGTGCCATTTCCCAAAGTATAAAAGATTACTGGGTGCCATTTCCCAAAGTATAAAAGACTACTAAATTGAATAACGCAAATAAGTTCATCACAATCATGTATGTATGCAATCAAGTATAATGCAACCAAGTATAAGACAATCAAGTATAAAACAATTAAGTATAAATGTTTTGAGTAATTGTACAAGTAGTTGAGCATGTATCTCCCCCAAAGAGTTAAAACAAGTATGAAAAGAGTAGGGGCTATGACTCACCTGGTGCGAATAGCTACGATGACAAAAGTGGATACACAGAAATGAGGTTCGATCTCTAACCGCAACCTAATATGAATGATAGTGATCTACTTAGATCATGAAATGATGAAGAGAATATGCATGCACATGATACCTATACCACTCGTAACTTGGAAATAATTGTTATTGTCAAAGTAAAGTATTTTCCATACTTAGGAAAAATAAGTCCAACTAGGCTTATAAAAACTTGTTGTATTATATCGGATATAAAAGGTTAGTGTTATATTCTTCGTTTTGAAAGCCTTAAAATAACGTCTAATCGCCGTAAAGATAAACTTATAATCATTAGTACTTCATTAGTTATGAATTTGGCACTTTGGTAGTATTTTTAGAAATCTAGAACTTAGTACGTAGAGTATTATTATTATTATTATTATTATTATTATTTCTAGTTAAAAGCTGTCAAATTATATAAGGTTTTACCGATATAGAAACGTGAATATCTTTGTCGTTATAAATCTATTTTAATCGTTCTTTATATCCCCGGAATTGTGGGACAAAATACTAACATATTTTTGGTAAGTCGGGATGGCTAGATTTAGTTTTATGCCTCGAAACAGTCGTGACAACTGTTCATCAGCAAATAATTTTCAGAAAAATAGTTTTCGTCGTTAACTTCGGAAAATCATATCTCCTTCGTTATTAACTCGTTTTAATCCGTTCTTTCGCCCACGGCTTCGTTTTTGAAAGTATTTTCTAAATATTTGGTCAAAAATTACCCATCATCTACTGATTTTCCCACGTTTTAAAAATATGGACAGTAGGTATATATATTGTTTCAAAAGTCATTTCTAGTGTTCCAATCTAGTTCCAACTTCAACCAAACCACTTTCAATCACCACAAATCTAGTCTAATCTTACCATACACCTTATTAGGGTGTCATGGGTTCCTAAACATCATAAATCAAGTGGATCTAACAAGGATCTAACTATGATATATTTCTAGGGATTAAAAGTTAGATATATATATATATATAAATGAGTGGTATAACTAACATATGCATGTAGATCTTGAATAGAAATCATATGATCATAAAAATAGCATGAAGAAATTATGGAAAAGAGTTTGACAACTTACTTAGAAAGATTATAGAGCTTGGATGAGTAGAACCTAAGAAACCTTGAGTTTTTATCACAAAACCCAAACAAGGACAACTAAAGGAACTAGATAATGACTTGATCTTGGAAAAATGATGGATTCTTCTTGTTTTTGTTGTTTAGGCCGAAAATGGTGAGAAGAGAGAAAAGAGGAAGAAAAGTTTCTAGTTGATTTGGTGAAATGAGATGGAATTGTGAGGTTTATGTTTATATATTATACGTATATGACAATTATTATTGGTGTAGATATTTTATGGGACAAGATCCCTAAATCAAGGTGGGGAGGGTCGGTTTTTGTAAGGAAAGAATGAGAGTGTAAGAATTTCTTGGACTTTTGATGTAGTTTAGGTAGATATTATTAGTTTTAGGTGATACCGGGTACCGAGTTAACTAAAAATAAATTGTAACGAGATAAAATAAAATATAATGAAGTTGTAAAAATTGTAAAATAATATTTCTGATGAGAATCGGAAGTTAAAATAATGATCGGGTTGAAATATCGCAAACCGACGGAGTTATAAGCTTCGACCGGAAAACGTAACAGTTGATTTGAAAACACCGGGCAATTTAATAATATAATTTTTATATTATTATTATGAGTATAAATGTAACACCCCCAAAATACCGCAACGGAAGACTGTGTCATTGGGGTGCTACTTCATAATACAAAGTACAAGTTATAGAAAACGAACTCTAAATGAGACGTTTTGAAAAGTTACCATTCGATTAATGAATTCAAAGTTACAAACATGAGATTCCAAAGTATGATACATAAATGTATACAAAATGTTTTGAATGGTAAATGATAAAAGCGTGAGTCTTCAGAATATGCAGCTTGACTCTAAGTTCCACGCACTAGCTATCGCCTTACTAACCTGAGATAAACATGCTAAAGTGTCAACACAATGGTTGGTGAGTTCATAGAGTTTGTCTTTAAAACAGTTGAAAAGCCTTAAAAGAATGTTCACACAGCAAAGGCATCGTGAATCCACTCAGTTACAAGTCCCGCCATAAGAGACTTGTAACATGTGTGTTCACAACCCACTGCTAAAGATAGTTTACATAATACACCGGATTATATTCACCCAAGGTCAAGAATAGACACAAGGGCGGGGGCCTCTCCCCAAATAGTACTACGACATCCAAGGTCAAGTATAGACACAAGGGTAGGGGGCATCTTCCCATGAGTACTACCAATACCTCTCCGACAGAATAGAGTATTATGTATGCACGTAAATACGAATCTTGTATTTAAATTAAGCAAGTATAGTGTAACAAGTATGTATAACGCAATCAAGTATAATGCCAATCAAGTATAACACAATCAAGTATAAATGTTTAAGAGTATTTGTACAAGTAAGCAAGTAGTTGAGCATGTATCTCCCCCAAAGAGTTAAAAACAAGTATAAAAAGAGTAGGGGCTATGACTCACCTTAAGCTTATGTAATGAGAAATGAAAGTGGTAGTCGAATCGCGAAAGTCTCAAAGAGCAGCCTATAATAGAACGTTGCGACTTAGGTTTGGAGTAACGTCTAAGAATACGAAGAATTGCCTATATATGTCTTGCATAATGTTCATGATGTAGTACTTAGTATATAGTGTAAGTCTTTGAATATAAGTGGTCTATGAAACATGTATAGTTTGTATATCTCTTACTACCGTTCGGGCCGACATAATTCAGAAGTCATGGAGTAAACGTTCGAGGAGCCAGGACACTTTAACTCGTAAATCCACAACTCATCTCGACGGCTTACTTAATGAACTCCTCACATGAGGCTCCCTACTATTGTAGTATTTGATAACATATATATAAGTTTTTGATCTTTAAAAGTTATATGGTCTTTAGCCGTGGCTTTGCCGTGACCTTGGTCATTGTTACCATGATCTTGAGACTCAACCTTGGCTTTAGCCATGGTTGTGGTCTTGGCTTTAGGTCATTAGACCTCTTGGTCTTAGTAAATCATAACTATAATATAGTGACTTTGGTCTAAAAATAGGCTGTTAAGAATTTGAAGAAAATTATCACTCAGAAAGCGTTTTCAGGGCTCGAGCTTCTTTGTTCCTGAACGAAAACGTCGTTACGGACAACTTTCGTGTTTTAACTTTTTGATGAATCAGACCAGAAGTGGGACTTTCAAATTGGCAGAATGCAAAACAGTAGGTTATAGGCAGTTTCGGCGTTTTGGTTTCGCTAACTTCAAATGGTCATAACTTTTGACTCGGGTACTCGTTTTAGGTGATTCAAATTGATATGTTTTCCTTGTTAAGTCCTCTTTAACAGTAAGTAAGTGTCAAATATCATTTATATAATGTTTTGGTCGTGGTTCTCCATAAAATCACTAGTTTGCTTGTTTACTTGTCATAAGTTAACATATGTATACCAATACTTGTTTTATCCATTTTTAAACATCATGAACACAATAACAAGAACATATATAGCATGAAAGGAACACAAAGAGCATGAAAATGATAATTAAGCAAAGAGTATGTTAGGGTTTGCTTACAACTTTTGGCTTTCTCTTAAGAAAGGAAGTCAAGTATGAACTAGGACACTCAACCTATGCTTGTAAACCCTTTACCATAACTCTTGTAACCCTTCCTAGACTTGATCTAACCCTTGTGAAAACCATTTAACTTCAGCCCTAGTAACCTTGTGTAGCTCCTAATTCAACCATGGAATCACCAAACAAACTTATGAACTAGGTAGAGAATACTAAGACCTTGAACATTGTAGTGTAACTTGTATATTGAAGATCAAAGGATCATGGTGCTAGGTATTTATGTTGTGGCGTTTTTGTGGTGAAGAAAGGAAGACATGAGCATGCTTTTATACTAAAAATGAGGAGGTTAGGAAGCTTACTAGGAAATTACAATAACTTGGTGACAAAGTTGTAATTAAGTAATGATCTAAAGAATCAATGGTCAAGATTTAACCACACATGGTGACTCCCCCCCTCCTAAGTCGGTTTGTATATGGATAGGGTGACTAGATGAGTAGTCATGGTCTTTGGATGATAATATCCTAAGTATGTAGCTAGTTTTTAACTCCGTAAATTGCTAACCGTAAGTTTTTAAGTCACGAAACGTAAAACCAGGTATCCTAAAAATATGAAACTTATAAATATGCTAGAACTTATCAATATACTCCATAATAAAATATAAAATGAGTGGTAGGTTCTATTGGGTGCTAAAACCCTGCTAAAAACTGGAAACACGGGTCTAAAACGCGTAATTCGCGTAAAACGTTGAACTGAAAAACGTAAAATTCCAAAACTTTTGGAATTGTCCTAAAATGAGAGAAAATCATATTTCTATTGTTTATAATGTTTTATGGACATATCGGGATGCTAGAATGATGTTTAAACCTAAAAGTAAATCTCGGACACGGCTTTGTGATTTTTGCAGAAATGATCCGACGAGCGTCAAACTCTCGGATTATCATTAAAATAGTTTAACTTACGAGAATATGAAATAAAAATTTCTGAGATGAATAGTGAAAAGTGAATAGTAAAAAGTAAATAGTAAAAGTGAATAGTGAAATTTTCGGGAATAAAAGTTAACCTGAAATTGCGAATTGTTACAGTCTCTACCCCTTAAGGAGAACTTCGCCCCAAAGTTCAGTTGATGTTAACTACTTACGATGTGTCTAAGGGAATTCGGGATCTCTAATATAGTGGTGTTTACTCTGATTCGTCTAAGGTTCTGGTTAAGGAGTTGTATCGGCTACAATTAAGCCCACTTATTTATAACACATTACTTACATAAAGAAGCGTCCAAATTTATGTAAGTAAGGTCTCATAAACTTATGGTTCGGTGATTTACAATTTCTTTATTTAACTGAAGAGGCGTCCCAATCCATTTAAATAAGGAGATTCTAAAACATCCTACTTAAGAATTTCCGACACAAAATCCGCCTTCTGAGGCCGATAGTAAGATAATCAAGCCATCAAATCCCTAAAGCTAAGCAATAATATTATTTAACTCAAATCTTGTGTCTCATCAAACAAGAACTGTCACAAGATCAAGTTAACTAATTAGTTATTACTGAGCTCCATGTTTTTAATGACTCGGCTAATCTCTGGGGTTCCTTATAATACTAAAGTCACATCATCTAACAACGTGGGACTAAACCAACAACTAACAAAAGGCATCTGCGTATGTAGTGTGTGTAAGGCAAATAAAGAGGAGAGTCTTAACGTATATAGCAGTTATAGTCTAGGCACTAAATGCAACCTAGTTCTTTATAACCAAGGCTCTGATACCAATCTGTAACACCCCCAAAATACCGCAGCGGAAGACTGTGTCATTGGGGTGCTACTTCATAATACAAAGTACAAGTTATAGAAAACGAACTCTAAATGAGACGTTTTGAAAAGTTACCATTCGATTAATGAATTCAAAGTTACAAACATGAGATTCCAAAGTATGATACATAAATGTATACAAAATGTTTTGAATGGTAAATGATAAAAGCGTGAGTCTTCAGAATATGCAGCTTGACTCTAAGTTCCACGCACTAGCTATCGCCTTACTAACCTGAGATAAACATGCTAAAGTGTCAACACAATGGTTGGTGAGTTCATAGAGTTTGTCTTTAAAACAGTTGAAAAGCCTTAAAAGAATGTTCACACAGCAAAGGCATCGTGAATCCACTCAGTTACAAGTCCCGCCATAAGAGACTTGTAACCTGTGTGTTCACAACCCACTGCTAAAGATAGTTTACATAATACACCGGATTATATTCACCCAAGGTCAAGAATAGACACAAGGGCGGGGGCCTCTCCCCAAATAGTACTACGACATCCAAGTTCAAGTATAGACACAAGGGTAGGGGGCATCTTCCCATGAGTACTACCAATACCTCTCCGACAGAATAGAGTATTATGTATGCACGTAAATACGAATCTTGTATTTAAATTAAGCAAGTATAGTGTAACAAGTATGTATAACGCAATCAAGTATAATGCCAATCAAGTATAACACAATCAAGTATAAATGTTTAAGAGTATTTGTACAAGTAAGCAAGTAGTTGAGCATGTATCTCCCCCAAAGAGTTAAAAACAAGTATAAAAAGAGTAGGGGCTATGACTCACCTTAAGCTTATGTAATGAGAAATGAAAGTGGTAGTCGAATCGCGAAAGTCTCTAAGAGCAGCCTATAATAGAACGTTGCGACTTAGGTTTGGAGTAACGTCTAAGAATACGAAGAATTGCCTATATATGTCTTGCATAATGTTCATGATGTAGTACTTAGTATATAGTGTAAGTCTTTGAATATAAGTGGTCTATGAAACATGTATAGTTTGTATATCTCTTACTACCGTTCGGGCCGACATAATTCAGAAGTCATGGAGTAAACGTTCGAGGAGCCAGGACACTTTAACTCATAAATCCACAACTCATCTCGACGGCTTACTTAATGAACTCCTCACATGAGGCTCCCTACTATTGTAGTATTTGATAACATATATATAAGTTTTTGATCTTTAAAAGTTATATGGTCTTTAGCCGTGGCTTTTCCGTGACCTTGGTCATTGTTACCATGATCTTGAGACTCAACCTTGGCTTTAGCCATGGTTGTGGTCTTGGCTTTAGGTCATTAGACCTCTTGGTCTTAGTAAATCATAACTATAATATAGTGACTTTGGTCTAAAAATAGGCTGTTAAGAATTTGAAGAAAATTATCACTCAGAAAGCGTTTTCAGGGCTCGAGCTTCTTTGTTCCTGAACGAAAACGTCGATCCGGACAACTTTCGTGTTTTAACTTTTTGATGAATCGGACCAGAAGTGGGACTTTCAAATTGGCAGAATGCAAAACAGTAGGTTATAGGCAGTTTCGGCGTTTTGGTTTCGCTAACTTCAAATGGTCATAACTTTTTACTCGGGTACTCGTTTTAGGTGATTCAAATTGATATGTTTTCCTTGTTAAGTCCTATTTAACATTAATTAAGTGTCAAATATCATTTATATAATGTTTTGGTCGTGGTTCTCCATAAAATCACTAGTTTGCTTGTTTACTTGTCATAAGTTAATATATGTATACCAATACTTGTTTTATCCATTTTTAAACATCATGAACACAATAACAAGAACATATATAGCATGAAAGGAACACAAAGAGCATGAAAATGATAATTAAGCAAAGAGTATGTTAGGGTTTGCTTACAACTTTTGGCTTTCTCTTAAGAAAGGAAGTCAAGTATGAACTAGGACACTCAACCTATGCTTGTAAACCCTTTACCATAACTCTTGTAACCCTTGCTAGACTTGATCTAACCCTTGTGAAAACCATTTAACTTCAGCCCTAGTAACCTTGTGTAGCTCCTAATTCAACCATGGAATCACCAAACAAACTTAAGAACTAGGTAGAGAATACTAAGACCTTGAACTTTGTAGTGTAACTTGTATATTGAAGATCAAAGGATCATGGTGCTAGGTATTTATGTTGTGGCGTTTTTGTGGTGAAGAAAGGAAGACATGAGCATGCTTTTATACTAAAAATGAGGAGGTTAGGAAGCTTACTAGGAAATTACAATAACTTGGTGACAAAGTTGTAATTAAGTAATGATCTAAAGAATCAATGGTCAAGATTTAACCACACATGGTGACTCCCCCCCCCTCCTAAGTCGGTTTGTATATGGATAGGGTGACTAGATGAGTAGTCATGGTCTTTGGATGATAATATCCTAAGTATGTAGCTAGTTTTTAACTCCGTAAATTGCTAACCGTAAGTTTTTAAGTCACGAAACGTAAAACCGGGTATCCTAAAAATATGAAACTTATAAATATGCTAGAACTTATCAATATACTCCATAATAAAATATAAAATGAGTGGTAGGTTCTATCGGGTGCTAAAACCCTGCTAAAAACTGGAAACACGGGTCTAAAACGCGTAATTCGCGTAAAACGCTGAACTGAAAAACGTAAAATTCCAAAACTTTTGGAATTGTCCTAAAATGAGAGAAAATCATATTTCTATTGTTTATAATGTTTTATGGACATATCGGGATGCTAGAATGACGTTTAAACCTAAAAGTAAATCTCGGACACGGCTTTGTGATTTTTGCAGAAATGATCCGACGAGCGTCAAACTCTCGGATTATCATTAAAATAGTTTAACTTACGAGAATATGAAATAAAAATTTCTGAGATGAATAGTGAAAAGTGAATAGTAAAAAGTGAATAGTAAAAAGTGAATAGTAAAAGTGAATAGTGAAATTTTCGGGAATAAAAGTTAACCTGAAATTGCGAATTGTTACAATAAAAATGTGTTAGGACCATAGTTGGGATTGTTGGATCAATTATTCAAAATAATAGCTCATAAGATAACGTTTATTAGGTAGATAATCGTACGTATATAGAAATGATGCATCTCACGCATAAATGACAAATTTTCTCCGGAGGTGAACAGTGTTTTATGAATAGTAAAATTTTTGAACGCTTCTCAGAATCACAATCTGACTCCGAAAAAGATGAATAGTAAAATGATGAATAGTGATCGATGAATAGTAACTGATGAATAGTAAATGTGAAAGTTCGGGAAAAGACCAGAATTTACGAGTTGTGACAATGTATACCTAGTTAATAACATGAGGCTTAAAAGAAAGGTTGACATAAACTACCGAGAAGAGACACATGAATGTGAGTTGTCTGGTTTACGATGGAGACGTTTTATAGAAGAAAGCAGATACATGAACATCAGAACTCTGCATTTCATAAAAGAAGGAGCTGATACATTTTATGTGACTGCATATGAAGAAGACGGAGGGGAGAGTGGGGGGTATGGATCTGTACATACAAGGCATCGGATGGTTAGATGCACAGGTCTAGTTGGAGAAAATGAGAACATTTCTCCGGTAATAATATTTAATACTCCGTATTTAACAAACACTATTGTTCATTCAAGCAACTTGCACATAATAACTTAGCTTAAATTATTTAACAGTGGTTTGATGGAGAATTCATTCAGGGTGATCTACCTCATCATTTCTATTTGACATATGCTGGCTTTGAAGTTCGTGTAAGATTAAGACGGGCAGTCATTCCTGGGTTTCACCATACTTATGGTTATCAGATTTACCGTCATTGGGATGATGTAGTGGCAGTGGAAGGGTTACTTGTTGGCGAGCGTGTAGTCTTGACAAAAACGGGGGATAATAGGTTAAGCTTGATGAGGTTTGGACATAATGGATTCCAAATGAACCATGAGAACCATTTTCCAACACGCCTAAGAATTCTTCAAGGACATGCTAAAGGTGAAACGGGTGAGTATTTTGTTTTGATTTTATTTGTTTTTTAAAAAGATTAAATGTATATTATAAAAAAGTTCAGCATTGATAAGGAATGAACAATTTATTTTGGTGATTGGGATATAACAGATGAGAGGCTTCTCCATAGTTGCAGCTAGGAAAATCATGAAGGTCACATGGACGAGGATACTACTTTCTACACAAAATTGTTTCCTTACATTGTTGACAATGGCAAACTGGTAACAACATTGACATCTATTTCCTGAATATAAATATAAACTTGATTCAATAAATTTTTTATTAGCAGATGCTTTTTAGTAACAAAGTTAAGAGATATTATATTTTTGTTGCAGACAATACCTTCACAATTTGTTACTGATAATGAACTATTCACATATGATCATGCAATCCTAAGGAGAATGGGTGAAGAGAGGCGTGTCGTTCTGTACCGGGAAATTCACAAAGAGAATCCCACAAGGACAAACCACATGAACCTGCGAACCAACTGGAGGATACTGGCAGAAGATTGGCAGTTCAGGTTATACAAGATGATTCGATTCAAGCTGGTTGGAACTACCATAGATCCTTTAGCCGAAGTGGAGCATGACAACGATGATATCCCCATCTTGGTTCCTATTTTCGATGTTTGTTAGATGAAACTCGTGTGATGGTTTCACAACCTGGTACTTTTGAACATTTGACAGTTTAACTTTCAACTTTTGATAACTGTTTTTTGTGATCATGTGCATCAGCATGATACAAACTTTATTGTAATTAGGCATGCTATGATAAGCCATGGAACATATGTAAACGTTTAGTTTTAAGTATTTTATGTAGCAAATTCTGACAATAACAAATAGGATGATGTGCTATGTATCAACCCCGGATTTGGGCCTGTGCAGGGTGGTCAACTGCACAGGTTCAGTTTCGTGCCTTAGTTCAGTTGAGTGCCTTGGTTCAGTCAAGTGCATTGGTGAATAAACGAACGCTGAAAGAACACATGCAGAATCATTCAATTGAACCCAAATAGCAATTATCATACACAATACCACAAATGATAACAATTCTAAAAATAAATTTGATCAAACACAAATATAAAATACATGATTGATAGAAAAACACATATGGAATATAACAATTACAAGATCATATGAGATTGATAATTCAACAACACCTATTAACATCTATTATGCAACTGAAAAGAAAATTAATGATAAACTCTTAAGAATCTCTTCAAATGCATAGTTTCTATTCAAACTACGATTAACATCTTGCAACAATTGAACATTTGAAAATTATACCTAATAAATCTGCAATTTGAATAACAGAATTTGTTTTATTCAATTTAATATTTTTTTTTAGGGTTTATGTGTGTTTTATGGATTTGAATTGAATCTAAGATAGAGAAAATTAATAATTTTTTATTTGATTGTGGATACCCGACCCATTAAACAAACACAAAAACCCAACATACTTAATATATATATATATATATATATATATATATATATATATATATATATATATATATATATATATATATATATATATATACTGTGATATTAAAATGTTAAAGTATTTTTCATTTTATTTTTAAATGTAATGTGATAGTAAAGTTAATATTATTTTTTATACTCTTTGCGTTTTGTGTGAAATGGTATGTACCGGTCAACGCTTATTTATTTTATTTTTTTTTGATAGAACCGGTTAACGTCTTTTTGGCTTGCTTATAAAAGGGCATTTCTCCCCCCTTTTCATTCAAACGCAAACCCTAATATCTATAATTCAAACACTACCATTCTAATTGTTCCACTCTATTTCAATCTCCATCTCTGTAATTCGTTGCTTCTATCATGGCTTCACGACCAAGAACCTCTGCTTATGCACTTGCGCGCACCCCTAACTTCCAAAAGTTAAAGTTTGCTGCTGGTTCTAACGAAATTGAGGATTGCTTGCATATAGCATTTGCCCAAGATGATGCCGAGAATGATCAGTTGTTAATGGTGCTTGGTGAGCAGCGAGATCAATTAGCTGTAAAGGTTAAGTGGTTAGAGAACTTGGTGGAAGAAGGGGAGGGTTTCTTGCCGTTCCACGAGCACGGTGACATTGGTTTGGACCGACTGAAAGAGACTTTGCAGAGAGAGGAAGGTGCTTGCTGGGTTGATCAAGGCTATTGATCTTGCGCGTGAAGGAAGAGAAGAAAAGAAGTTCAATCTTTACTTTTTCGAGTGATGGGCTGGCCACTTGATGTGGTATATATTGGTTATCTTTTCTTTTTTTATTAGAAGTATGTATGTTGGTTAGGAATGCCTTTGGAAATTTCACTTTATGTATGGATTAGTTATCATGGAACTTTTTTATTTTTTATTTTTATTTTTTTATTATTATTTTTTTTTTGGGAATGATAACTGGAATGTAAAAACTTTGATGGTTGGTAATATAAATTTGAAGTTTATGTTTATTAGTATATTCTTTTTGTTATGGTAAATAATCGTAACTTTTTTCTGATATGTATCGATGTTTATATTGTTCTAATTTTTGGTATAATAAACACATAATCGATAAGAGAGCTAATAGTTGCACTAAAAAGCAAAGGCAGTCGCTAATCAGTGCTAAACCTATGGCTGTAGATGGAATGTACATAATACAGGTCAATCTGATGACTTGATAATAGAGTTTTGCCATGGGTAGTAGAGTTTGAAATGATGTTTTATACTTAGATTCCTGCATCCTCTGTTGTTTTTTAGTCTGTTTTAGTTTCATTAGGTTTATGAAGCGGCTTTGGTTACCGGCCACTGAGTTTTAAGAGTTTGGTCTGTGTGTTTTTGACTTCTTCTGAAAGTAACTATGGTAAGTATGTATTTGCTTTTGATTTGTGTTTTACGGTAATATTTGAATCTAATTGTCTGTTTTGTTTCTGTGATTTTTAGTGTTTTTGAATGGTGGATGAGGATGTGGCAGGCGACGAAGGTGAAATTCCTGTTTGTGTTACAAATTAGGTTGTCCAAACAACTTTTAAGTTTTGTTAAATGATAATTAGATATTTATTTTATGATAACAACTTTTTAGATATTCATTTGTTAATAAGTTTTTTTAGAATAATCAATGGTGAAATGTTTTAAGTCATGTGACTGATTTTGTATGTAAAAATTTCATTTCACATAGGTTACTTGAAAAGAAATACAAATATATGAGTTGTAGAGTACACAGAAATACAAAATACATGAGTTTTTTTTTTATTTGTTTATTGAGATACCTAATCTTTTTGTCATGTTTCTATTCACATGAAAAGAATGCATACACATACACCATGAGTCATTATCCGATCTGTACATTTCTAATTTGAGGAAAATACATGTATTGATATTTGTTTTGATATGTTTTATATTTTAATTGATGCTTATTGTTCATTATTAAGACTTCTACAGTAGTATATGCTAATGAAGTTGGTGCTCATTATTGTTATGTAAAAAGTATTTTTATCTGTAAATGTTTTAGATTAGAAAAGTTAGTATTTAGTGGTAGTAATAAAGATGTTTGCTTGACAATGAGAATCGTACTCACTCTCTATCATATAGTGTGCAGACGAATACAATGGGTTTTTTTCTAAAAGTAGTTTAACTGCAAAATGTTTTCTATGAGTCATGTTAATAGGTATCAATATTCATAATGAACAACCCTTAAGTTACATACCACAATATTTGATAGAAACAAACATAAAGATAATGAATACAATGTGTTTTTTTGCTAAAAGTAGTAAACATAAAGTTAAAAGTTTACTGAACTTCTAGACAGGAATGAAACTTTAAACATATTGGTGCATAGTGGATCAATCTACCCTATAAATATGTATTGCCATTAACATTGAACCACAAAAATTAAACTATTTCCTGTCCTCGTCATTCATAAACAACATACGTGTAGTTATCGGAAGAACATTTAACTATTCTGGCAATCCGGCTTTTGCTGATTGATTGGTATGTCAGAGTTGGAAAAATCCAGTTATCTATCAAGTATCTGACATGCCGTTCAACTACAAAAGCATGCTTGCATCTGAATATATTATCTTGAATAACCATGTCATCTCCTCTGGTGGTTCACCGGTACTTAAGTTCTGACGTCGCAAATACTTCAATGGTAAGGTACATCTGAAAAAACGATATTGCTAATCTATTTAGTTATTATTATAGTTGCATTCAGGAACTTGTTTTTTGATAGCACGGTTGTGTTAAAAGGTGGGAGCCTCCAATACATGTGTAGTATATGCGAATGTAGCTCTTGATATGCCAGCTACAATGGACTGAATGTCATAAGAAATTTCGTTTTTGTTTTAACCCAAAAATTAGCCTATAGTGACGAAAACAGTTTTGTCACTAACAATGTAAAGAGTTATCATATACATGTAGTCATTTCATCGTGTCTTTATCAGTTTGTTTTATGTTTTAGTTTATGAACAACATGATGTTGTGTTCTATGAGTTTTTTAGGCTGCTTAATGTAAAATAGGTTTAAAGCTCATATACAAGGTAAAACAAGAGAGGACATGGAAAATCGGAAAGTTGTTTTCTCTTAGACAAAAGGTGAGCTCTGTATAACATGCCTTTTGTCTGTTTTTTACATAGTCAACTTCAATTTTTTTTTGAAATGTTTAATGAACCAAATTCTTTTTAATTTTTATTGTTATTTATTTGATAGAACATTTGTTTGATTTCTATTTGTAGAGTTAAATGTGGGTTAAGCAAGTTGTTTTTAAATTTTGTTATTATGAAACGTGTCTTAGTGAAAACTAGAGAGAAGGCAATGGAAAACTTAAAAAATTGGTCTGGTAAAAGCCCCTATTGTCTATATAGATAGCATATGTTGTAGTTGACACAAGTTTTTAAACACAGGTTTCATACCACTAGGTGTTTTGTTTTAATAGTTTTTAAACACAGGTTTCATACCACTGGATGTTTTGTTTTAAACACTGGTTTCATACCACTGAGTAGCAGCTCCCTCTCAGCAACACGAGGTCGGATTTCCTGTGACTAAGCCTTCTTAGTCAGCTCGCCTTTTTGAATTATTCATTCAGTAAGGATAAGGTACAATTTTGACTCAAAAAATAATTCATTTACATTTCCATAGGTATTACTTTTCCATGTATTAGACAAAGAATTTAACATTTATTCACCATTGGCTTCGAATTTCAGCGTTGTTGGACATGCATAACATGAGGCATATTTTACAGTTGGTGTCACCAATAGCTTTTGCTGCGAAGAATTACTAAACTATAGAGTAAAATTACTGGAAAAAGAATCACACCAGAAATGCCAAAGACAAAAATCGTACATAGCTAAACTTTGTCAGTTATTTTTCAAGATTTTGTAATAGTTCAAACCGAGGAGTATCGCAAATTTTCAATTTAATTAGTTCATGTTTGTATTAAAATATTCAATAAACTTATAATGATTGTATGTTGGTGCACTGTATCTTTAATAATTCTCTATCAGACCAAGTATGTATAGAAACAAAATATTATATGACTGAAGGGACATTTTGCAAATACATTTGATCGAAAGTATTTTAACCTAATTCTACAACCATGAAAAGTACCAGTCAACAAACAAATACTAGATTGAATCGGAAACAATTCATCAAAAGAAGGTACACGCTACAAGCTAACAGCAACACTCAACAATTATTAGGATTGCAAAATTTGGTTAGTTTAAAAACATTCCTCTAGCCTTTTTTTTTTTATTTTTTATTTTTTATTTTTTTTTATGAAAAAAAACCTAGATAAAAATATGTTATATGAAACTTTAAAATTAAGTAAAAGTAAGTTTTTTTTTTTTTTTTTTTTTTTTTTTTTTTTTTTTTTTAATATATATTTTTTTTTTTCATAAGCTAGAAGCCCAATTGTTATTAGAACAAAAAATTATTAGCCTTTTTGACTATTTAAAAAAGTAACTTTTTATATGTGATAGGAGCCCACTTGTTTTTAAATCCAAAAATTAGCCCAATATCGTTGTGACTAATATATTGAAAAATATTGTGATCGTTTCATATACCAAACACGCTGTATCACAAAATCATAAACTTCAATTAAAAATCAAATTAGATACAATGAGTCATCCGGTGGATTCTCTTAATTCTTCAGATAACAAACGAACCAAAAAACGTAATGCGCGAATTATATAGTTTTGTTTCATCTTATTTGTTAACTTCTCATATTATTTTCTAACACTTTTTTAATTATTATTTTTTTCAGTTAGAATCTTTTTTTCAGGATCTACTAAAAGTAAAGTTCAAGGTTAGTTTTTAGTTAATATATCTTTTAGCTTATTATTTTTTAATTTTTATTTTAGAATATACAGGTAGATGTTATGTTTTTTCTGCTTATGCTTATTATCTATTTGAATGCATGTTAAGTGTTTGATAAAATGTTTTGATCATATTTTAAGCAAATAACTAGCAATGAGTTCTTTATTTGATGAGAAATTGATATTATATTTTTTTTCAAATTTTTTTAATTTGAATATTTTGAACTCCGATATTAATTTTATTTTAATGTTTTTTAAGTGATAGTTAGTTAATCATTCTTATAATAACTTGATAAATGTTTAGATGATTTAATTATTTTATAATTTTATTATATTTGACTCTTATATAAACTATTTTAGTTGATTAAATTATTATTATTATTATTATTATTATTATTATTATTATTATTATTATTATTATTATTATTATTATTATTATTATTATTATTATTATTATTATTATTATTATTATTATTATTATTATGATTATTGTTATTATTATTATTATTATTATTATTATTATTATTATTATTATTATTATTATTATTATTATTATTATTATTATTATTATTATTATTATTTATTTATTTATTTATTTATTTATTTACTTTTTGTAGACGATACAGTGATAAATCAAGTAAACGCAGACGTATACAACTTTGAAAATTCAGAACAGCCTGAAGTTTCAAAAAGGATTATGTTATCTTATAAAAATAGAGCAACAACAGGTATTTTTTTTAATTACAAGCTATTGTAAATAAATTTATATCCCTAAAACTGATGTATTTGTGATAAAACTGTAAAAATATAAAGTCAGCTTTTTACTTTTTAAATCAAGTGTTGTTACTATTTAATCTTAATCTTATATGGTATTATGGAAGGTGAAGATAATTCAGATGGAAGGAACTATCTTCAAATGGTACAATCTGAAAAATCTAAGAAACGTAAAACTTTTTTAGATCGTCTAAATGAAGATAATCATTGATATATTTTTTTAAATCATTATATCATTAGTTTTATATTTTTAATAAATTGTTACTTATTTTTTTATTAGGTGAAGAAGAATATTTATTAAAGCAGGATAGGCGGAAAAAGTCAAAGGTTAACTATACTGAGATAGATGATGCTGTTGAAGGTATGGTAATGATTAAATGTGTGTTATATATTGTATTTTTTGATATCATATATTAGATTTCCGTAATTTAAAATTTAAATAACTGTAAACTACAATTACATTATAATTAAGTAATCCACAATTACTTAGTTTTTTTTACTTATTATTTTTTAATTTTAATTTCTTATACAGAAGAACGTGATGAAGAAGACGAGTATATTTTGTCTAGTGATGATGAAGATTCTGAAAATACTCATTTGGATACAGAAAAGGAAGTGAATGTTGTCAAAAAAAAAAGATATCATCGAAAAAGAGTATGTTTTAATAAGTTATTTTTACATTGCATATATGTTTATAATTAGATTTTATTTTTTAAAGCTTTTTTTTTTATTTTTTATTATCTGTTCAATAAAAATAACTTTTAATTAGCATTGTTCTGATTTAGATTCTTATTTTACTTTTATATGTACACAACTAGACACACCCCACATCCTCAACATTATTTAGTTTCTTTTAAACCACAATATCTATGTACATCGTATTTTTTTTTCAAACACTTGTGCAATAACTAGCTCAAATTTGAGATTTTAACATTTAATAGGATTGTAGCCTGACTCAAATTTCTTTCCGATTTAATGAGTTTATTCTCAAAGTAGGCAAAAAATTATTTTTGAAAACATAATAATTAACTGGTGTTTTATAACCATCACTTTTAGATACTTATATCTTTAGTGATTATTATAGATTTGTTTTTAGTTTGCAGATTCCAAAAATACACATATTTTAAAGTTATTTAGTTTCATAACTATGAAACTTTGAACTCTGCATTATTAATCTCATGCTTTTGACTACCTTGTAGCTGCAAAGAACAACATACCTTACTTTCAAAATCAGATAATTATTAAATAACACTACATTTTTCTAGAGAATTAAGTACAACAGCTCTGGATAATAATGTCTCTGTTAGGAATGATGTTGTTCGTAAACAAAGGAAAACACTGACAAGGAAGGGTAAAGTTTACCTAGAAACTGAAGAATGTCTAGATTCAACTGATCTGAGGATAAGAAGTGCTCCTGTTAGCTTGTATGAAGCGGTGAAGCATATAGTATCAGTTCCTTGTCTTAGAGAATATGTACGAGCATTGGGATTTGAGAAGATTTTGAATCTAAATATTTCTCTTATACCGTCAAATCTTGCGTATAAAATCCTAGAGTGCTACAATGTTGAAGAACAGTCACTGGTTTTTAAAGGACACGAGATTAAGATAACAAGGGATTTAGTGCATGATATTCTAGGTTTTCCAAAAGGAGATTTACGAATTAATTTTGCAAAAAGGACATCTTACAAGAAAATCAAATTGGATCTTCAAAGTTTTTGGAAACAATACTATGATGCAGATGGAAAACTTATCGTGAAAACTAAAGATAGGTTTTTTTCCACAAATCTGAAGGACTTCATTCTTGCAACTAATGAAGTAAATGATGTTTTCAAGTTAAATTTCATTATTTTATTGGTCAGCACAATGATATCAGCATGCAAGGGAGGATAATCAAATATGAAATTTTTACCATCTCTTGCTCAGCATTATGATAGCATTAATAGAGTTGATTGGTGTGGTTTAGTGGTCGATTCTCTAGCTCTCAACAAACATGATGTAAAGAAAAATTCTCGAAACGACCAGTATTGTGGTCCTATAACTTTTCTGACGGTATGTTTCTATTTTTAAACATTTTGTATTTCAATAAATTTTATACTTATTTTGATTACAATTAAATCTTTTTTCCACAGTTGTTGTATATTAGATGGCTCTTCCGAAGAAGCAAATCAAAAGAAGATGTCATGCTATATTGCTCAACAGAGTTGTTGAGAAAAGTGGACTCTGAATATTTACGTCTAAAAAATTTTGCTGAGTTTTTTTTTCTGATGATCAGTTCTTCTTCAGAACCAAAAATAATGAGGAAGTAGATGAAGCGATACTTGAATCTCCTGAACCTTTACTAATACAGAACACAACAGTTTCAGAAGATGAGTGCCAATATTTGAATTCTGGAGTGAATCAAATATGTGAAAGTTCAAGAGTTAATGAATCAAATGATGTTGATAATTCATTATTATCTGAAAAAAATCATTTCTCTCCTGCTGATAACAATTTTGTTGATCATCTTCCAATTGATTATTCAATTAATGTTGATGACAACAATTTGGTTGATGATCATATTGATGACGTATTTAATTTTTTATGTTTAGTATAATATTTAAATTTTAATAGTTGTTACTAAAACTAATTTATGTTTTTATTACCAGGTAGACGAAACTCAGAATGAGTATTTTTCAAATAATGATCAAATCAACAATTGGATGTCTGTTTCTACAAAAGAGGTATTAAATGAATTATAAACATCTATTATATTGTTAAAGTTAATAATTGATTTTTGAAATTATATATTTTTTTATTTTTTATTTTTTATTTTCAATATGATGAGCCTGAATTATCTGAAGAGAACGAGTTGCCTGATGTTCCTGTGCAAGAGGTTTTAATTTATTCAAGTTTATATATTAATATTTCTATCATTTTTTTATTTAATTTATATATATATATATATATATATATATATATATATATATATATATTTAAATTACTGGTTTGTGTTTTTTTAATATAGGATGAAAATCAAAGTGCGGTTGAATATTCGTTGTTTACAAGTAATGATAAAGTTGATCAGCTTCAGGTTAACAACTTTGAATATTCAAAAGATAAACAACCTGAATCACCTAATGTTAAGGTAAACGTCTTTAGTAATTAAAATAATTAATAAACCAAGTTGTAGTAATTAACAAATGAATAACTATTTTTTATTATCTCATTAAATTTTGTAGGAAGTAATTTCTGATTTGAAAAGATGCATACATAACTTCTCATCCTATGATGATATTCTTTCGAAAGACGAAGAAGTTGTTGCATTTAAAAAACAGCTTTTAACACTTTTGATTGGGAAGGACAAAAGTGATTGTGTAAATAAAAGTGATTGTGTAGTTTCAGATGATCCTGTTTCTGATACGTGTGGTGTAGATACTTCTGAGATATTTGTTAATGAAGAAGCTCACAAGCCAGAAAATTATGTTTTCCAAGACAATGACGTGAGCAAAATTGTATCTAATGTATTGGAGGATATTGTTCAAAATGATGTAGCTTCTCCAAATACAGTGTGCTTTGGAGAAATTGATGTGTCAGCAAAAGGATTTAATGAGCATGAAAACATTGACACTGACATACCGTATGTACAACCGAGTGATGATTCAAAGAATTCATTTCATTTGGAAAGATCTGATACGAAGATGGATCTTGATACAAATATTGATGATGATGTTACAGAACTTGTTAACCCGTGTCAACGTGATTCTTCTCTTTCAAATGTTGGTTCTTCCAGTATTCGATTATCTGAGGATGACAATTCAAACTTTAATAATGCTGAATTGACTGCAGAAGGTAATGTTGCAATGCATGATGAATTAACTACAGGTTCTGAAAAGTATGACTGTATTGAAATTAAAGAAAGTGTTTTGTCTGAAAAAGAAGTTACTGAGAATGAAAACAACAACACAGAAAATGAAGTTGTAGACGAAGCATGTGCCAGTGAAACCAAAATGGAAGTTTCTAAAACTCAAGAATTTACTGCCTTTAGCGAGTCCTGTACTCTTGTTTCCGAAGAGAAAGTTATTGATGTTAAAGTTAGTTCAGTTGCTACTCAAGATATTATAGAACAAGTAGGGAATGAACTCACAAAGGAAGCTTTAGATGAAGCAGCTGCTTCATTTTCAAAAACTCAAGTTGTTACTGCATTATGCGAGTCTCATGCTAGCACAGATGGTGTTATTTTAAGTAAGCAAGCGGAAAATATTGATAAAGTCAGTGAAGCAAATGAGAACAAAGTTAAAGCAACTGAATGCAATGGTAATTCAGCAAATTTATTTCATTTACAAGGTTCTGAACATCATAATAAAGTGAATCCCTTTGATGTTATTGCAGAACTTGTTAGCACGTTTCAAGATGATGCTGCTCCTTCAAATGTTCAATTTTGCCATATGCACTTATCTGAAGATGACAATTCAAAAGGTAATGTTGAAATGCATGACGAATTGACTTCAGGTTCTGAATTTTCTGCAAAAGGTAATGAGGTCCGTGCAACGTCAGACATACTTCCGGAAACAAATGTCAATTTGCAATTAAGTAGTACTAGAAAAACTTTGATGACAATTCCAAGTAAACATCATGATAACAAAGGAGTCACTGAAGAGCATTATATGGTCACAGATGATGTAGCGGCAATTCTTCAAGAAGATTTTGTTGTTCCTATTAAATCCCAAGATGTAGCATCATCTCATGTAGGTTTCTTTAATTTTAGAAAACTAAAGTTTTATCAATTTTTAAATTATCTTTGTGCCAAATTTAGCATCTGACTTTATTTACTGTTTTAGGTTTCTCAAAATCAAGAGATTTCAGTTGCAAATGAATCATTTTTGAAAACTCAAGATGTTAATGTATTAATCATCTCTGATAATGGCTCAGTAGATGGTTCTGCAAGTACTCAAGTGGAGATGGTTGTTGAAAGAAATGATAGTTTTAAGGAACAAGTAGGCGATGAACTCACAGATGGTGGTACTGTAAGTACACAAGCAGAAAAAGTTGTAAAACTCAATGAAGCAAACGAGTACAAAGGTAAAGCAACTGAATACACTGGTGATTCAGCAAATTCATTTCATTTCGAAGGATCTGATACAAAGATGGATGATAATATGAATAATGAGGATCATAACAAAGAGAATCGCTTTGAACAAAATGATAGTTATGTGGTATCCGAATTATTTTTGAAAGCTCAAGATCTTAATGAACAAGTAGGTCGTGAACTTACAAATGAAGTTGTACATGAAGCAAACGAGAACAAAGATATAGCAACTGAATACAGTGGTTCAGGAAATGCTGATTTTGATACTACAGACAATTTGATTCCCAAAAACAATATTTCTGCTGAAAATAAGGTTTAAAATGTTTTATTTGTTTTTTCATTTTTGTAACTTTCTACTGTATTTAGTATTGGTATAATATTTTTTTGCTCATTTATCGTTGATTTATGCATTTGCAGTTTGAGCAAATAGATTCTACATTGAATGACGCAGAAATTCTTCAAACCGTTCAATCTAAACCCTCTCCAGATATACCTTTTGAAGAAAATGTAGTCAAAATTATTCTGCAGGTTTGTAATATAAAAATCGTTGAATGTATTGTTCTATGTTTGTTTCTTTTTATGTTTTATGTGAATTTTGTGTGTGTTTTTTATAATTTTACAGGGTGAATCAAACAAGATTCAGGACACTGGAAATGCCCCACTGCAAACTGTAGCTACTTCTTTTGAAAAGCTTGAAGAGATGTGTCATGAGAAACTTAAACATGTGGATAAGGAAAAAGTAGGTGATCAACCCACAAAGGAAGTTCATTATGTACAAGGAGGAAATGAAACTACAAAGGAAGTTGTGGATGAACCAGATGTCAATGAATTGATAATGGAATGTGCGATTGAACAAGGTCGAAATGAATCTGCAGTCTGTCAAGATGGTTCACGTGTTGCTATTCAAGAAAATGAAGACTGTGACGTTATCTCTCATACTGCAGATAAAGAATGTAACAAAGTTGATGAGGAAAAAGTATGTGATGAACCCACAAAGGAAGTTGATGATGTACAAGGTGGAAATGAAACTGCAAAGGAAGTTGTGGATGAACCAGATGACAATGAGATGACAATGGAATGTGCGATTCAACAATGTCCAAATGAATCTGCAGTCTCTCAAGATGGTTCTTGTGTTGCAATTCAAGAAAATGAAGACTATGACATTATCTCTGATTCTGCAGATAAAGAATGTAACAAAGTTGATGAGGAAAAAGTAGGTGATGAACCCACAAAGGAAGTTGATGATGTACAAGGAGGAATTGAAACTGCAAAGGAAGTTGTGGATGAACCAGATGTCAATAAATTGACAAAGGAATGTGCAATTGAACAAGGTCGAAATGAATCTGCAGTCTGTCAAGATGGTTCGCATGTTACAATTCAACAAAATGAAGACTGTGACATTATTTCTGATACTGCAGATAAAGAATGTAACAAAGTTGATGATGTGATAATACAATCTCAGTCTATTGAAAGGTCTGATATGCAAATTGATGAAGATCATCACAGAGAAAGTAACGTCAACATTCTGGAAGAATTGTCTACAGTTTCTGCAACCACTGTCTTTGAAAAGATTCAAGTAAATGAAGACGGCAGTGATATCTCAAATATGCAACATGAAGTATCTGAGAAGAAACTTGAAGATGAAACTTATGTAAAATCTCTTCCTGCTTCTGTTAGCGTTACTCATTTGGCTGCTGTAGATTCTGCTGAAACAATGTATAATACCGGCTCATCTGGTTGTGAAGAAGTTATGGACAGGAATCTATCAAAGGATAATTGTTCATTTAAAGATGTTAATTTTCACAATCAGTTAACTATCAGTAATGATTGTGAATATCAGCATCTGTTTGAGCATACAGATTTTTCTCCTGTTAATGAAGTAGAGAAAATCTATTCAAATGAAGATGAAAATATTTCTGAGGTATATTTTTTGTATTCCTACTTATACATTATGTGAAATTAAATAAATTAAATAAAACTTTTTCATTTTCTTATGTTTATGTTTTTTTCAGGGTTTGAATCAGATAAATGAGAAAGTTTTAACTGAAGATGAATCTGAAACTGCAGAATGTGTTAAAGAAGAAAATGTTACAGAGATCCAGGTTTGAATCATATATTTATTTTTACAATTATGGAATAAGATTCATCTTAAATTGTTTATAATTTCTGTTTAAATTCTTTCCAGCTTTCAAACAAAGATGATTTCGTCAAGGATCAAAAAGAAAACATGCTAAAAAGGAAAGCGAAAACATCCATTCATTTTGAATCTCCATATATGAACAAGCGAGTGGATACAAAAGCAGAATATGAATCACAAGCTGAGTGTTTATTTCCAAAAATCATTCTTCAAAAAGCTTCTGAAGAAAATGTTATGTAAGATATCATAACTTTTTTGCTATTAACCTGAATTATTTATCATTTTCAATTTTTGTTTTGTTAATCATAGTTTTACATTTTTTACTTGTTAGGGAGAAGATATTCCAATTTGGAGAAGACAAACCTATTCTCAATGTTCATATCCTATCACTTGCCTCTGAAACATATATTGAGCTTGAAGTTATAGATAACTTTGTGAATATTCTGAATTTTGAAGAAAGATTAACACAGGAGAATAGCTCAGCGATTAGATATTTCTTCAAAACTATAGTTATTGTAAGTTAAACTTCAATTTATGTTAATAATTTAATATATATATATATATATATATATATATATATATATATATATATATATATATATATATATATATATATATATATATATATATATATATGTGTGTGTGTGTGTGTGTGTGTGTGTTATTTTTTATTTTTATTCTATTTTTTCTTATCATTTATGTACTTATATATATATACATATATATCTTTTTTAACAGCCAAAAGACATGGATGAATATGAAAAAGATCGTGCCCAAAAAGAAACAGAGTTTTTTAATTCTGTAAAAGATCAGTTTGATGCTTTTGGACAAGAAATTAGTTTCAAATATATAGAATTGGTAAATTTACTACTCTATCCGAATTTTATTACTTTACTATTCATAATTTTGACTAACTTGATATTTATCAAATAGGTGTTCTTTCCAATACTTGCGTACGAACATTTTTACGTTATAGTTTTCAACATAAGGGCTGGTTTTGCTGTCATTTTGGACAACCTTGAATCAGGTGTTCCATATGAAGGAAAATACCAAAAAGTTTTTGATTTTATGGTAAGTTTTTTTTGTTTTTTATGCATATCTTTTGATATTTTTTAAATAATATATATCTTTTTAACAATCATGTTATAGCCTATTAATGTAACTTTTTGTGAACAACAATGTCTGTTTTGTGACTTCTTGCTCAAGCGTAATTATGCAATTCCAGAAAATTGGTTTCTTCAAAGTGAAGCAAAAGTGCTTAATTTTAAATGGAGAACAAAGAAAGACAAGATTAATTGTGGTTTATATGACATGCTTCATATGGAGCTTTATGAGTTTGATGATGAAAACTGGTATATTGGGATTTTTGATGAAGAAGATCCACGTCATCGAATTCAGATGGATGTTTTGAGGAATAGACACATAACTGAGATCATTCTTCATGAAATCAACAAACACCAATGAAAGATGTTTGAGTCTGCGAAAGCTTGGATTTCAGAATACCCAGATGAGTTTGAAGAAGAAGGTACAGAAGCCAAAAAAAGCAGAATTTATGAAGAAGATTCTTTGAAATATAATCTTCCTCTTTCTGAAATAAAAGAAAGACAAAAGGATGAATTGTACAATAACATGCTTTTATCAGAAATAAAGAAAATGGGTCATTATTTGAAGGAATGCAAGCATCGAAGGAAGTATGCTTATAAAAAAATCTGCAGTGTTGATTGTGAAGAAGTTAATCAGATACAAACATCATTCTTATTAACACTAGATGACGGAACGAAGCATAAACTTTTAGCTCACGAACTTCATAACTTAGGATTTGAAGAATGGAAAGAGTTTATGCTTTGTATTCATAAATGCAGAAGTTTAAATGCCGATATGAAGAGGAAGGCCATTAATGCAGTTCAAAAACTGTTAACAAAAGCCAAAATAATGAACGAGATCTCAGTGGATGAAGCATACCAGAGTTATATCGGTTTAATGCCATTCAAAGACCCAGAAAACCAAAAGTTTTTTTTTAAGATTTGCAAAGAGGTATTACACGGAGATGAGCAAGTGCCGGATGGAGTCATTTTTGAAGATCTTAAGTATTGCAAAGAACCAACTGAAGGTCTTTGTTTCTTGACAAAAGATGGAAAACCGAGTTTTCAGTCTTCTTCTAATGTGACTAATCTGCGGCTACTCGATATTGTAACCACCGGTAAAATTTCCATCCATATTAAGCCAATACTTGTCCATTTTTCCACTTATAATTTTTTTTAAAACGTAATCAGTTTATCTCATCACCATAACCAACTAATGTGACATAACTCACATCATGGATAAACGTGCTCCCACGTAGACCAACACTAACTACTTATTCTTATTTCACATAAACATCCTTACATGTCAAGTATACAACACCACAATATCACAATTGCCACTCTACGTTAATTTGTTAACGTACGTTTAATAAACACTCACATTAAATGTTTTCCACCCATTAGGGTTTCCGCTAAACCCTAAAACTATTATAATACTAATACTATGTATATAAACCATGAAACCCTAAAGTATAATACTCTATAGTACAATGTAAAAGATATCAAAGCACGAAAACCCTAATTTCACTTTAACTCCCGATATAAACCCTAACTTCATAAATCTATGATTTCATGTGAGAAAATCACAAACCCTAACTATTAGTAACATGTTTTATTCAAAACATAAGGGTACAAGTCTTTCAAGCTCAGGGACAAGTCAGTAATGCATAGGAGTATAATAATGACTTAAACTCATTATAAACCTCAGTGTACCTACTCTAAAGCACATAAAACAAGGTCATTATGCACCAAAACTTAAACTTAATATTTTTACATTATTTAAACTAAAATGTACAAGTCTCTAAACTTAGTGTACAAGTGTCTCATGCATGAAAACCTAAAATTCTATAATTACATCCTTTAACTTAACTAAAAAGACCTAAAACTTATATTAACCTAATCTAAACTCTAGAAATATATTTTCTACATTTACAAACCTTAAGTACAACTCATTATAGCCCATGGTACCACACCCTAATGCACCATTCGAAATATCTCTCCATTTTTCATAAAATTCGACCTAAACCTAAACCTAAACAAACCCTAGTTTGTTTTTAACTACACTTCTCTTAAACTAAACCCTACCTTGAGTTTACTATACTTCCTAGCCTAAGTACAACATCTTAAAGCTAATGTAAAATACACCTAAAGCACACTTCGATCCAATCACAACCATGTAGTTCAAATGGAACTATGAACTAACTACAACACTACACATGATCAAGCTTCTCTTGTAAGACTCTTCACCCTTCCCCTACACTTGTCACTCTTAACTTTCAAACCTAGGTCATAAGTGTCAAGCTCATCATGTGCTCAAGCTTTCTATAACCTTCCATGCATAGAACCTAGACCACTTGGGTCATCTCATCTCCAACATATCTTGAATTAGGGTTTCTTGTGTCCCTTGGAGTCTTTACAACCCTCACCAAGTGTCCCTTGAACATTTAATGAACCCTATCTCATTTCCTCTATAAATAGCAAGGCATTTCATCCCTTCTTGCCTCGTCCCTCACTCAAAACAGTAAACCACTCACTCACTCATACACCTACTGATCTTAGAAGTGCCTTAGAAGAGATAGGAACAAGTGGAATAGGAGCTAGAAGCTTGGGAGATCTTGGTTCTAGTTGAAGCTCACAATAGTCGAACCTTTTCCACCTTCAATTTCTGTAAGTCCTAGCCTTTCTAATCTCTTTAGTTCATGTTAATACTTCATTTTAGTAAGCTTGAATCACATATTAAGCCAACACAAACATTTCTTTTCTTCTTTTCTTTTTCTGTTTTGGTCGAGCAAACAAACACCCTCTATTGTTTTTCTTGTTGATATTTTAAGAACACTAGACTATAGGACACTCACATATTGTTGAAGAGAATGTTTTTAGAAGAACGTAGCAATTTGAATCATCAAAAATGAGTAAACAAGTCAAAAGTTATAGCAAATTGAAGTTGAATAAAAACTATAAAAACTTTCTGTTACAGCAACGTAAATCAAGCGGAACGAGGCCTTTCTGCTCCGTTTCGTCAAAAACTTAAAACATGAAAGTTGTCCGGAACGATGTTTTACTTAAAAAATCAGGAGCACGAGTCCTAAAAACGTACCACAAGGGCCGGGCACTAGGACCTGTTTTCTGTTTAAGTTATATATAAAAACAGCCCCAACCGACCCGTTTTGTCTAATTATTTTGACTAGTAAACGAGCTTGATAAATTACGAAACTTGGTGGAAATAGAGACCTCATGGCATAGATTAACCTGGAACAAACACTTTTCCTTTTCATTAAAAGGCCCCATTTTTATCGAGCCCTGTTTTTGGCCTATTACTTGCTAAAAATAACTCAAAATACTTGGTTTATCTTACTAAAAATAGTTTCAAACGTCCAACTTCAGGGATTTATTGTGACTTAACTATAACAAATCACGACCTCTAGTTTGAACCTATAGATAGACCATGTGACAAACTATTGAAAAGATTAAAAACGTAGTAAAAACATTTCAACACCTTGCCTTTATTCACCCTTGAATTTGGCCTTGTCGAGTAATATATAAACATATCTTTTTAATTATTTTGAACTAATAAGCTGGAAATATAAACTGATAAGCTACGTAAAACATATTTGTAAACTTATTTTAACATATGTAAAAGAGTCGTAGAAAGTCGTGCCTTTTTCCTAAGCTAAAAGTACGTTTTCGTTCAAAAAGGACTTCGGGTGAAAGGTTATTTTTGCATGAAGGGTATTTTATGTCAAAACTCTAAACTAGTTTTATGAGTCGGACTTAAAATGAAATAAACTTAAGGTCAAATGGTAGAAAGTGTTATATTGGAAAGTTCAGGGTAGAAATTGTCATTTCACTATAGTTGAAGGGGGTAAACCATCATTTCACCAAACTTCAGAGTATAAATTGTAATTTTATAAAACTTGAAGGGTATAAGTTGTAAATATATAAAGCTTGGGGGTATAAATTATCATTTCATGATAGTTCAGGGGTAAATGTTGTCAATACCAAAAACTTCAGGGTAAAAAGTGTAATATTCTATATTATTATGGGAATATAAGTATAGCACTGAAATAATTCGGGAATTAATCTAAAACCTTTATGAGACATGTCGGTACCAATTAACAAAACATAAATAAATCTTAATCATCAAATAATTTTTGAAGAGACTTCATGTTGTCTCACTCAAACATTTAGTCATCGGCAAACTTTCACACTACGAATATTAAACTCACAAATACTTGACATCATTCCCTAGGTTACGTGTCGGAGCAGTTTATTCGATAAACATCATTTGTTTTCCATCCAGACTACCTTAACATCGAGGTGAGTTCATAGTCCCACTTTTATACGTTTTTCAAACTTGTGGGGAGATACATGCTACAAACCGAACATAAGAAATTTTCTGTTATACTGATTGATATTGCCTGAGACACACTTTTGCCACTAAAAGTCCCTCATATCATGAACCATTAATCACTTGCGAGTGAACGCGAATATTGTGAATAGATCTATTGGAGGTTGACAGCCCATTTGGTTAGCCGGATAGATAGCCTTCGTGCTAGCCGGATTGATAGCCAAATGCACATTATTTGAGAACTAATAGGAAGTTGGCAAGCTCCTACTCTGGGGCATTCTTACTTACATCATCATTATGATGTCGGTAATTTATATCATTTTATGATATCACACACGTTAACGTTTGAGTTCATGAGACTTAGAGCAATATACTGTACTGCAATATTACTGTTTACTATTATGCAACTTGTGTTCAACTATTCATTATACAAACACTATGGATTCACTCAACCTTTGTGTTGACATTTTTAGCATGTTTATCTCAGGTCAATAATGAACGAGGATGGCAAGGGAGAGCTCAGATACACCAAGAAGGCTATAAAATTTTATTATCATTTGATAACTTATTTGAAAAACTATAAAACTACTGGGACCTCATTTTGTAAACTCTGATAATTGAATAATAAATATTTCAAAATGGCTAATTTAGAGACCGTTTTCTATTATTATAACTGTTGTGCCGTCGAGTAACACCCAGCTTTAATTCCGCTGCGTAACCCAAATTTGGGGGTGTTACAGATTGGTATCAGAGCTATAGTTATAGAGAAACGGGTCTAATTTAGACCTGAACTATAACCACTTTTATAAATAAAACATTTTGTAGCCTCTCACTTTCCGTGCCTTCCATCCTCCAGGTAATTATGTGACTTCTAGACTGTCTATGCTACACAAATATTCTATATTGTTTTGCACGCACTAAACATACTTTCGAACACTTTACAAGGAATTAAATACATCTACATATGCCTATCTTAGGGCATTACGACACAACTACATTTCCCTAGTCATGTACCTACTTCTACACCTTTGCAATCTATGAAATTTTTCCAAGATATTTTAACTAGGTTACAATGACCTCAAAACTTTTCACATCCGTACGTAATAATACCTTACCTAAAAATCTGTTCCAACCTATCGAATTCCTTACTAAAAATACAAGATAAGAGATTGCTAAGAAACAAATTGATTCATCATCTACAAAAGCTGAAATTCAGCAACTTTCTCTACAATCCTCAAGTTCCCTACCGAAATTTTCATCATTAAAAGTTCATGATTTTAGCTTAGTGAGAACTGTTTACAAATTTCTATGCGTACCCGTTTTATTTACTACACACTCCTATCACCTTTTCACACTTATAATAAAGTCCTTCACCACCACCTCCACCATCATCTATAGATTTTACTTCCTTTCTCGATTTCATTCCTCAACCACGAGAAAGTTCACAGGCAACGATGGACCGACAGCCTATCATTTCCACCCTCACGTTATAGAAGCAGATCGAGACAGCCTTGCGTTATCCAGATGAGTTACCTCTTGAGTGCAACAAATCCACGGAGTATGAAACAGAGTACCTAGTCACTAATCAAGCAACCACGCAGTAGAAGTTGGATACCGGAGTACAAGATGGGATAAAACATTTGGAGGAACATCACGGACAACTCCAATATATGATGGAGACGATGAAGCAGAACAAAGAACTGATGTTAGCTCAAATCTAGGATTGCCATGTTAGAGACGTAGTGGGAGATAACAAGGAGTATAAACAGATCCTCGCAGAGCTTGAAAGTCGTAATTAAGGAGCACATTAGATCTTTATCTATCAGCTTTGATGATATATCCCAGCCACGAGGAGTGTGGCATAAATATGACACTTGTATATGTTTTGTTATGTAACAAACTAACAAGTTATTTATGGCTATATGTGGTTGCTATATTTTTGCTGATATGGACTGGAGTAAATCATTTTATATACATGTGTGATAGTATTCAGACATGTCATGATTTTATATATGGAGGCAATATTGTTTTGACTTTTACGCATTTACCTTGTTATTTAAATCACTCTAATATAACATGGTCGTTATGCGAATTTTAAACATGTGCTTTCCAATGGTATTAATAGAAATATGCCTCGCCCAAGGAAAACAACAGAGACTCCGGAACCAGCCATGTCCCAAGATGCTATCCGAAGACTAATTGCAGACAGTGTGGCTGCAGCACTCGAAGACCAAGCAGCAACGATGGCCCGTTCAGGCAGTGCCACCAGGCCCAATGGAGAAAGTGAGGCAGCTACTGCACGCAAGTGCACATACAAGGATTTCATGAACTGTAAGCCAACATTTTTCAAAGGAACGAAAGGAGTTACCGAATTGGTTCGATGGTTTGAGCGCTCAGAGACTGTGTTTATGAGAAGTGGTTGCACAGATGAATGTAAGGTTACTTTTGCCACCGGTACTCTTTTGGAGGATGCCTTGTCTTGGTGGAATGCTTCTGCCCGCACTATGGGTATTGAAGCAGCTTATCAACTCAGCTGGGCAGACTTCAAAACAAAGATGCTCAAGAAATATTGTCCCTGTACCGAAATTAAGAAGATGGAAGATGAGTTTCACCAACTGGTTGTGAAAGGAACGGATCTCAAAACCTACAACAGGAGATTCCAGGAATTGGCTGTGTTATGCCCAACTATGGTTCCTGATCTTGAGAAAGAGCTGGAGAAGTATGTTGAGGGACTTCCTCGAAGCATTGAGGGAGATGTCACCGCCTCCAAACCAAAGTCACTAGAAGAGGTCATTGAATTTGCTCAGAGATTAATGGATAGGGAGATCAAGCATGGTTCCACTCAAGGAAGTAATGATCACAAGCGGAAAGTTGATGACAACAGAGCCACCCATTACTACAACCGCAACAACCACCGTAGTAGACGGGAAGTGGGCAGAGACTATGCTGCCACACCTACTGAGGGAGGTGGCTATTTGGGAAAGAAACCACTGTGCAATCGATGCAAACTGCATCATGATGGGCAATGCACTGTTAGGTGCACCAAGTGTCAGAAAATAGGACATCAGACCAAAGACTGTAGAGCAACAGGAGCAAATCTTCAGCCAGTCACTGTCACTTGCCACGGATGTCACAACTCACCATTTCAGGTCATTTCCCAAACTTTGGGAAAACAATATTCATCAAAACACTATTCATCAGTTTACTATTCATCATTTTTTGTGTCAATTTGACATTCCGAGAAGCATTCAGAAATTTTACTATTCATTGAACACTATTCATTGCCGGAAAAGTTTTCACTATTCACTTGCATTACACATTTCATCGTAAATTTAGTTTATGGGTATTAAAATTCGCGTAACCGTATGGGTTTAGGTGCGAATTTATTTCATTATCAGTAAGGACACTGCATACGGACTGGAGATAGTCTGCATATCATCATAACAGCAATTTCATGTTATACCACTCTTAGGATTTTTAAATTTACATATTTGATACATTTAACGTTTTTCTTATAATTATTTATAATAAACGTTAACACCCGGTTTATAAACACGACGAATATATCTAAATATTCCCACAATTGTCCCGACATATTTTTATATCCATTTTATCATCATAAAAGTTATAACATTCATTTACCCAGTATTTTGGAAATTTATTTTATTTATAACGTGAGCTTATGAATATTACGACGGTTTTCGTGAAAACTAAACAATAATCACCCGAACACTCAGTACTTGTACCCAACATATTTTTAACATTTTGATGACTTTATTAAGTCGCAGTTAACTTCGTTAATATTTATTTCTAGCAAACCCGGTACCCGATTATAACTAATACTTACACTAAACTACAACTAATACTACACTAACTTATCCTAAGCAACTCAAAACCGATTTTGCTTCTCTTGTTCACATTGAAAACCGGCCACAAGTCCTCACCAAGGCCATTTTATACATTTTTTTCTTAACCTTGAGCTTTAATGTACCATTATAATACCTTATAATCTATACAAAATATCCAAAAACCTCATAAACATAACATATACAAAAATTTGAGAATCAAAAACTCATTTCTCATCTCTTCCTCATCCATACCCACGACCTCATCCCAATCTCCATGATCAAGCCATTATTTTTCAAAGTACAAAGCTACAAAGTTGTTCATTTCATCATTCTAATCAAGAATCTTACAACAAAAACACAAGTAACACAAGATTTCTCATCATCTAATCACCTATTATTTCAAAGTGAGTTATCAAATTTATTTTCATGTTTTCATCTAATTAACACATGTATCTTATGGTTTTCATGCTTAATTTCATGTACAAGTTAGCTATACCCCATTATTTTTGTTAACTTTTTGAACATACAAACCCTAGATTTTGACTTAGGTGTTCCTTTGTTAAATTAACATGATTACTAGTGATTAGGAACCCATGGCACCCTAAGAAGGTGTATGGTAGGATTAGTATAGATTTGTAGTGTTTGCAAGAGATTTGGTTGAAGTAGAAACTAGTTTTGGACATGAAAAATAGATTTGTAACAAGTATATAAGCCTACTGTCCCATTTTGGTAAATCCAGGAAAATCAGTAAACATAAAGTAAACTTTGGCAAAATTTTTAGAAAATACTTTCAAAAACGAATCCGTAGGCGAAAGAACGGATTAAAAAGAGTTTATAACGAAGAAGTTATGATTTTTGCAAGTTTATTGACGAAAAGTATATTTTCTGAAAATACATGCTGTTGGACGTTTTTCGTCGGACAAAACGAGGCTTTAGACGTAACCCGGAAGAGCCAAGCTTTCCAAAATATATTACTACATACTAAGACGTAACCGTGGATATAAAGAACAAGTAAAACGGACTTATAACGACAAAGATATTCACGTTTGAATATCGGCAAAACTCATTTGGTTTTGACAGCTTTTAGAAATAATAACGCTAAAACTACGTAGTAACTCAAGATTTCTAGAAATAATACCAAGTACCCAAATTCACAACTAATGAAGTATTAGTGATTACAAGTATATTTTTATCACTACAAGGCGTTATATCAAGGATTTCAAACCGAGGATTTCAACACTAACATTGATACATACGTTATATATATTTATATATATATATACATTTCAACTAGATTATTTTCTAGTAGCCATATTTTCCTAAGTCTTGGAAAATGTATATTTTGATAACAACAAGTATTTTTCAAAGAGTAGAGTGGTATAGGAAACATGTGCATGGACATTCATAACATCATTTCATGATCTAAAGTAGATCGTTCATCATTCATATTAGGTTGCGGCTAGTGTGCGCGCCTTGTTTTTCAGCTCATTACATGTTCATGGTACCATCATATCAGGTGAGTTTTCATAGCCCCGTTTTCAATTCAATATTTTGATTTCAAATCCCACGGGGGAATACATTGCATCAATCATTTTAGTACGAGCCCAAGTACCAAAACATATGTACATTGCTTAAGTTGCCTTACCAACCTGTTAAAGTCCCCTATTTATTATCATGAACCGTTAATTTGCCGGTAAACGAGAGTGAGTGGATAGATCTATCGAGGGTGACGCCTTCATCCGTGGTAGTGATTACCAACAGTAAGCGGATGCATTTCATTTTGACACAGTTACGAGTGTTCTGGTAAAACATTCGGGAGGGGTATATAATTTCAACAGTCATAGCTTCGGGGTCATGAGCTTAAGGTCTATTGTACAATTTTCATGAGATTTTTATCTTGCACTTTTACTTGTGGTGGCCGTACATCATTACATTTTACAAACCTATGGAATTCACCAACATTCGTGTTGATGTTTTAGCAATGTATTTCAGGTTAATAAGGTAGCTCATATGACATGCATTTGGACCTTCATGGAGTCACAGAGTCGACGCGTCTCACTATTATTTCATGCACTTATGTAAACGTTTGATCTAGTATGACTTGTTTTTCATAAACATGCAACACATTTGGGGACCTCATTTTGTAAACTCTAGATTATTTCAATGATCAAACGCAATATTTTCCAAACGACACTTTAGGTCGTTCCATGTAACTGTAACTGTGATGCTATGACAGACACCCCCAGGTATTCCATTCCGCTGCAAGTCAGGTGAATTGGGGGTGTGACAGATTGGCATCAGAGCTAAGGTTATAGCGAACTAGGATGTATCTTGGACCCTAGAGTATAACCGCATCATCATAGCATCTCATCATTTCATCATAAGTGCATAATCATGATACATGTTGTTTCATGCATACCCTGTGCGAGTTATTTATACTCATATTTGTATATATATATATATATATATATATATATATATATATATATATATATATATATCATTTTATTGACCTGGTTCACAAGTGACATGTCTTCAGATACTCACCCTGACATCCTTTTATCGGATTCCAACATTGAAGATGCCTTGTCATCTTCCACTACCATTATACCACCAGTTGCACTTACACCACCATTAGCACTATTGATTTGCCATAGGAACAGGGTTTTCCTATCATTCAGCCCATACATAGAATGCCTTTTGGTAGAGTATTCAGACTTAATCTTAATGGACTTATTAGGATGCTTATTGCAAGGAAGATGGTATGTTTCTTTCCATCACTAGTAGAGCACTGACTACTTAGGTACTACCACCACCATCAGTTACTTATTACACTATTGGTCGTCCTATAATGCGTACTTCAATTTTACCTCTTAGATGTCGCGAGGTAGCGCGAAAGAGGGTAGTATTCCATTCACTAGTACCATCATTATCATTTTCCTTTTCCATTCCCACTTGCCATGAACTAGATGACACCTAGTAGATAATACCAATATCATGGACTCAACAGAAACATCCGCAGATTCTTCAGGAATGGTTCAGAACCTACATTATCTAAGATTTGATCGATGCACAACTTCAGACACCACTTCAGGACAATCTCGACCTTATGATGCCACAAACCTGATTTCACACAGAGGGACACCAGGAAGTCCCTAGACCAGACTTATATCCTCACTAGTTTTTACTATTATCCTAGCTACAGAAGGTGTGGGACATAGTCTAAAGAACTTGTTGTCTTTTGATTGTTGTACAAACAAATATATCAAGTGTGACTCTACTATGTAAGGAATGGTTGTGCTATTTGTGATACCGGTTTACATAGACCGAAATTTTCATGTATTATATTCATGTGTTATGGATATGATGACTTTGATTAACTATATTCTCATGGTCACTTATGATTTGATGAATAGAGATTTAAGCAAACCACTCCAAGCATGATGCAAGATGCTGTTGGACAAGTCATTACCAAGAACATAGCCACCGCCCTCACTAAGGAACTTACTCACGTGGAATTTATGGGGTGCAATCCTCCCTCCTTTAGCAGAACTAGAGACACAAAGGAATTTCTCAAATGGTTCGAAGAAATAGAAACAATATTTCAATGTGGCGACTGTCGTAAGGAAGACAAGGTTAAGTTCGCCACATGCACTTTTCAGGATCATGCCCAGGAATGGTGGACCAAACATATTAATACGGTGGGAGTTGATGCTGCCTACTCACACTCTTGGGAGAAACTAAGAAGGATGTTGAGTGTAACATTTTGTGTAGGAAATGAATTACGAGCCAAGGAACAGGAAACACTAGACTTTACCATGGTAGGAAATGATGTTGACGAGTACACTACTCATTTTTATGAATTAACAGGACTAGGTTCTGCAATGGTTGAACCGGAAAGCAAGAAACTTGAAAGGTACATCGGGGGGACTCTCCCATGAAATTTGTATGTTGGTCATCGCATGGGAACCCGATACCATGTCTGAAGCTATCAAAATGGTGATCGAAGCAAAAGAACTCATAGTTCACGCCAAGACATCAGGAAACAATAGTGAAAATAAAAGGAAGTGGAACAACAATCTAGGTTGCAATGCTGCTCAACAATCACCCAAAGGACAAGAAATGAATAGAGCCTTTGTTGCAGAACCGTACACAAAGAGAAGGTATATTGGAAAGTTACCTTACTGCAACCTGTGTAATCAACATCACCGAGGTCATTGCAGTAAAACATGTGGAGTGTGCAAGAAGCGGGGTCATTGGACTGAAGACTGTAGGAAACTCACAAATCAGAAGACCCCAGGGAGTTGCTTCAAATGTGGAAACTTAGGGCATTTCAAGAACGACTGCCCGGAGTTAAATAACAAGGAAAATCAGGAACTTGGAATCAAGACTGAATCGCTCAAGGAATAGCGTGAGCTGTTGAAAGAGAACCGTCAGGATATTAGCAACATCAAGGATAACAACAATGCTTCAGCAGGAGGAGCTTTGTTTCAATATATAAACCGTAGTTCGAGCCCTTTAGGGTTGTATCTTTCCTTTCGTACTTACCGTTGGTACGATGACATACCCTAGTTATATTAAGCACTTTTCTATCCAATGTAGTATCTATCCTTTGTTACCTCTGTGATAATCATAACCTTCGTTTACTCCATTTTCTATCCCAATTGCTCAGACTTCAATCATTTCGCAACATTTTATCATTGTCTTATTAGGGATTAAGTTGATTTCGTTTTTGACGAATTAGTAGACTATTACCATTCGACAAGATTCACCCACGTATCCAATACACCATTCAAACTATTTTACTATCATATGGGGAAATTGTTTTACAGAAAAATTTGTGAAGTAAGCTATTTTATTACCATCCTATAAATTGATTTTCTGTCATTACACCAAGTATTTACTATTATTACGCGAGGCAATTTTCATGTTATTTGAAAGAAAACATCTGGATACCATTTTTTTAATAACAATGCGTTGAACACCATCTAAAGCTTTTGAGAAAAGTTATGATATTTTGACAAAATCTAACATCGCATCATTAGTCCTCAATTGTACATAGCCTGATCACCTATGTAAAAATTCAGGAAGGATTATGCCATGAAGGAAATAATTACCTTTTCGAAGGATTGTTAATAACAATCTTCACTTAAAAGTTTTGTAAACAAAGGAACTCTTCCATAAACATCCCTTTTGCCGAACTATCCCATGATACTTACCCCATCTGTCACTCACTTAGCCATTAAGTTGGATTTTTCCCATTGACTTCCCTAAGAGAGACTTTCCATACCAATTACAAGTAGGATTCCTCGATACAAGAAAACCAATGAAAGGATTTCAGAACTACTAACCAGGACTAGAAGTATATAGTGAGAGAATTTATAACTCAACAACAAATTCTAAGATACTGCGAGACCATCCGAATCACCATCTCTGACTTAGTTGTCAAATTCTATCATTTAAAGGTACTAGCTAGACTGAGCTACAGGATTGAACTCAATAAATGTCCGCAGGACAACACAATAGAAATAAACCAAGCTTCTAGTTGAGACTGTAGAGCATTTCATTTAAACATGGCCTCATCCATACATAAACTTTGCTGCAGTAAGTTTTCACAAAGGACAATTGTTTGAATCAAGAATATCGATGTAGATTCCCCTAAGGCATTATGTCTCTAGAAATTTCCGATAACCTCACCTTCATACCAAGCCAAGGATCAAACCAGAACATATCTCCTCATCTACATGGGAAAACAGAATAGACATTCATCGACACAACATCAAGTGATACCTTCGCCTTGCCGATTACAATGATAAACTATTTTAGGACTTAAGTTAGTCTAAATACCTATGCTTTTAGTTATGCCTGATAACCACCTATAGGCATTATTCAACCTCAGGAACTAAATGTTAGACACCTATGCATTTAAGCGAACATTTCCTATTCTACCATTTTATCCTTGTTAGTGTTTTCACTTTTAAATAAAGTTGATGCGTTTACATAAATCACATACCTTGTGGAAAAATGATTTCTGAAATTCCTATTTTGAACAAGTACGATCCTTTTTGGTCAATCTTTAGCAACATTATTGTACAATGAGAAATTTACATAAACATCAAACTTTGGTAAGCAGTCTTAATCACAACATGTTTGAAAACATTTTTCTACTTCATAACTACTGAAATTTTGAATCATCAGGAAAAATATTACCTAGTAAATCATTTGCTCCATTTTCTAAATTCGTTTATTCAGAAAAAGATTTCAACCAAAACTCACAATCGCGAGACAAATTTCCAGAACCACTTTCCCTACAACATCGCTTATGTATTTAGGATTTGTGACTTGACAATAAGGAATATTTGGAATATGTGATGAAGGAATTAGGAAGGACATCACAAATTAATCACGAACTTCAGTAGTGGAGACCAAACCCAATAGACAAAGAAGGACATATGTCTTATCATCCGTTGGAACGAAACACAAGGAATCAAATTGTTACCTATATTCTATCCCCTTCAGATAACGCCAAGTTCGAAGGACCGAACGTTGTGGAATTAGTCACAAAGACTTATTGTACCCATTTCAGTTATTCCTGTTCAGGAAACCGATTCACCTTGGACTTCAAGAAATCATTTCAGGATTTCCTTCAGAAACCCATTTAGATGTAAACATCACCTATCATCCTCAGACCGATGGTCAAAGCGAGAGATCAATTCAAACATAGGAAAGTATGCTCAGAGCATGAGTGATTGACCCTAGAAATGGTTGGACTAATCACTCAACATAAATCAAATTCATCTACAACAATAGTTATCACACCAACAGCGAGAAACTGGCAGAAGTTAGATTGGTACATAACACCCATCATTTGGATTGGGTATCCTGAACAACAAACCATCCAGATTCAAGAGGGAGAACAAATTAAGTTAAAAACATTGCCTTGGATTGGCATGATACAAATTGGATAACAAGAGAGGTTGAACCTTTAGCATATTGGACCAGTTAAGATTCATTTTAGAATCGACAAACTAGCATACAAACTTGAGTTCTGGCAGAATTCAGCAGTATATATTACCAGTATCACATTTAAAACATTAAGAAGCGCATACCATCTATTGATGGGCCAAACTCGGAAAAAGCTCAACTCACTAGTCCAGTAAGCATTCATGAAATAACCAGAAATTTCCTATAAGTCAAGAATCAGTTACAAGTTCAATAAGTTGTAAACCATTAAAATTTCAAGTTGGTAGGCAGAGTTATGCAGAAAGTTCTGCCTAGGAAAGGCATGATATCATTCAGAAAACTTGGAAAGTTAAACCAAATATACACCGGACCATGTAATATTTCAGACAGAGTAGGCCTAGTGGCCGTCAGACTTGAGCCTTATTAGAGAACAACAGGATTACACAAACATGTATTATCATCTTTTCAGATTAGTCACTCATAATTCCATTTGGAAAGGAATCCAACCCAAAGTCAAACATAAACCTTGCAGGAGAACAAGTAGAAATCATGGACAGTTAGGTCGAACAGTTGAAGCATAGTCGAATTCCTATCGTTAGAGTTCGCTGGAATTCTCGAATATCATCACCTTTTCACCAATATGTTTTCAGAGACCAACATAAACTGAACTTCGGGATGAAGTTCCTTTTAGAGGGGAAGACTGTCACAACTCAGCATTTCAGGTCATTTCCCAAACTTTGGAAAAACACTATTCATCAAACACTATTCATCAAAACACTATTCATCAGTTTACTATTCATCATTTTTTTTGTCAATTTGACATTCCGAGAAGCATTCAGAAATTTTACTATTCACTGAACACTATTCATTGCTGGAAAAGTTTCACTATTCACTTGCATTACACATTTCATCGTAAATTTAGTTTACGGGTATTAAAATTCGCGTAACTATATGGGTTTAGGTGCGAATTCATTTCATTATCAGTAAGGACACTACATACGGACTGGAGATAGTCTGCATATCATCATAAGAGCATTTTCATGTTATACCACTCTTAGGATTTTTAAATTTACATATTTGATACATTTAACATTTTTCTTATAATTATTTATAATAAACGTTAAAACCCGGTTTATAAACACGACGAATATATCTAAATATTTCCACAATGGTCCCGACATATTTTTATATCCATTTTATCATCATAAAAGTTATAACATTCATTTACCCAGTATTTTGGAAATTTATTTTATTTATAACGTGAGCTTATGAATATTACGACGGTTTTCGTGAAAACTAAACAATAATCACCCGAACACTCAGTACTTGTACCCAACATATTTTTAACATTTTGATGACTTTATTAAGTCCCAGTTAACTTCGTTAATATTTATTTCTAGCAAACCCAGTACCCGATTATAACTAATACTTACACTAAACTACAACTAATACTACACTAACTTATCCTAAGCAACTCAAAACCGATTTTGCTTCTCTTGTTCACATTGAAAACCGGCCACAAGTCCTCACCAAGGCCATTTTATACATTTTTTTCTTAACCTTGAGCTTTAATGTACCATTATAATACCTTATAATCTATACAAAATATCCAAAAACCTCATAAACATAACATATACAAAAATTTAAGAATCAAAAACTCATTTCTCATCTCTTCCTCATCCATACCCACGACCTCATCCCAATCTCCATGATCAAGCCATTATTTTTCAAAGTACAAAGCTACAAAGTTGTTCATTTCATCATTCTAATCAAGAATCTTACAACAAAAACACAAGTAACACAAGATTTCTCATCATCTAATCACCTATTATTTCAAAGTGAGTTATCAAATTTATTTTCATGTTTTCATCTAATTAACACATGTATCTTATGGTTTTCATGCTTAATTTCATGTACAAGTTAGCTATACCCCATTATTTTTGTTAACTTTTTGAACATACAAACCCTAGATTTTGATTTAGGTGTTCCTTTGTTAAATTAACATGATTATTAGTGATTAGGAACCCATGGCACCCTAAGAAGGTGTATGGTAGGATTAGTATAGATTTGTGGTGTTTGCAAGAGATTTGGTTGAAGTAGAAACTAGTTTTGGACATGAAAAATGGATTTGTAACAAGTATATAAGCCTACTGTCCCATTTTGGTAAATCCAGGAAAATCAGTAAACATAAAGTAAACTTTGGAAAAATTTTTAGAAAATACTTTCAAAAACGAATCCGTAGGCGAAACAACGGATTAAAAAGAGTTTATAGCGAAGAAGTTATGATTTTTACAAGTTTATTGACGAAAAGTATATTTTCTGAAAATACATGCTGTTGGACGTTTTTCGTCAGACAAAACGAGGCTTTAGACGTAACCCGGAAGAGCCAAGCTTTCCAAAATATATTACTACATACTAAGACGTAACCGTGGATATAAAGAACAAGTAAAACGGACTTATAACGACAAAGATATTCACGTTTGAATATCGGCAAAACTCATTTGGTTTTGACAACTTTTAGAAATAATAACGCTAAAACTACGTAGTAACTCTAGATTTCTAGAAATAATACCAAGTACCCAAATTCACAACTAATGAAGTATTAGTGATTACAAGTATATTTTTATCACTACAAGGCGTTATATCAAGGATTTCAAACCGAGGATTTCAACACTAACATTGATACATACGTTATATATATTTATATATATATACATTTCAACTAGATTATTTTCTAGTAGCCATATTTTCCTAAGTCTTGGAAAATGTATATTTTGATAACAACAAGTATTTTTCAAAGAGTAGAGTGGTATAGGAAACATGTGCATGGACATTCATAACATCATTTCATGATCTAAAGTAGATCGTTCATCATTCATATTAGGTTGCGGCTAGTGTGCGCGCCTTGTTTTTCAGCTCATTACATGTTCATGGTACCATCATATCAGGTGAGTTTTCATAGCCCCGTTTTCAATTCAATATTTTGATTTCAAATCCCACGGGGGAATACATTGCACCAATCATTTTAGTACGAGCCCAAGTACCAAAACATATGTACATTGCTTTAGTTGCCTTACCAACCTGTTAAAGTCCCCTATTTATTATCATGAACCGTTAATTTGCCGGTAAGCGAGAGTGAGTGGATAGATCTATCGAGGGTGACGCCTCCATCCGTGGTAGTGATTACCAACAGTAAGCGGATGCATTTCATTTTGACACAGTTACGAGTGTTCTGGTAAAACATTCAGGAGGGCATATAATTTCAACAGTCATAGCTTCGGGGTCATGAGCTTAAGGTCTATTGTACAATTTTTATGAGATTTTTATCTTGCACTTTTACTTGTGGTGGCCGTACATCATTACATTTTACAAACCTATGGAATTCACCAACATTCATGTTGACGTTTTAGCAATGTATTTCAGGTTAATAAGGTAGTTCATATGACATGCATTTGGACCTTCATGGAGTCGCGGAGTCGACGCGTCTCACCATTATTTCATGCACTTATGTAAACGTTTGATCTAGTATGACTTGTTTTTCATAAACTTGCAACACATTTGGGGACCTCATTTTGTAAACTCTGGATTATTTCAATGATCAAACGCAGTATTTTCCAAACGACACTTTAGGTAGTTCCATGTAACTGTAACTGTGATGCTATGACAGACACCCCCAGGTATTCCATTCCGCTGCAAGTCAGGTAAATTGGGGGTGTGACAGATTGGCATCAGAGCTAAGGTTATAGCGAACTAGGATGTATCTTGGACCCTAGACTATAACCGCATCATCATAGCATCTCATCATTTCATCATAAGTGCATAATCATGATACATGTTGTTTCATGCATACCCTGTACGAGTTATTTATACTCATATTTGTGTATATATATATATATATATATATATATATATATATATATATATATATATATATATATATGTATATATATACATCATTTTATTGACCTGGTTCACAAGTGACATGTCTTCAGATACTCACCCTGACATCCTTTTATCGGATTCTGACATTGAAGATGCCTTGTCATCTTCCACTACCATTTTACCACCAGTTGCACATACACCACATTAGCACTATTGATTTGCCATAGGAACAGGGTTTTCCTATCATTCAGCCCATACATAGAATGTCTTTTGGTAGAGTATTCAGACTTAATCTTAATGGACTTATTAGGATGCTTATTGCAAGGAAGATGGTATGTTTCTTTCCATCACTAGTAGAGCACTGACTACTTAGGTACTACCACCACCATCAGTTACTTATTACACTATTGGTCGTCCTATAATGCGTACTTCAGTTTTACCTCTTAGATGTCGCGAGGTAGCGCGAAAGAGGGTAGTATTCCATTCACTAGTACTATCATTGTCATTTTCCTTTTCCATTCCCACTTGCCATGAACTAGATGACACCTAGTAGATAATACCAATATCACAGACTCAACAGAAACATCCGCAGATTCTTCAGGAATGGTTCAGAACCTACATTATCTAAGATTTGATCGATGCACAACTTCAGACACCACTTCAGGACTATCTTGACCTTATGATGCCACAAACCTAATTTCACATAGAGGGACACCAGGAAGTCCCTAGACCAGACTTATATCCTCACTAGTTTTTACTATTATCCTAGCCACAGAAGGTGTGGGACATAGTCTAAAGAACTTGTTGTCTTTTGGTTGTTGTACAAACAAATATATCAAGTGTAACTCTACTATGTAAGGAATGGTTGTGCTATTTGTGATACCGGTTCACATAGACCGAAATTTTCATGTATTATATTCATGTGTTATGGATATGATGACTTTGATTAACTATATTCTCATGGTCACTTATGATTTGATGAAGAGAGATTTAAGCAAACCACTCCAAGCATGACGCAAGATGCTGTTGGACAAGTCATTACCAAGAACATAGCCACCGCCCTCACTAAGGAACTTACTCACGTGGAATTTATGGGGTGCAATCCTCCCTCCTTTAGCGGAACTTGAGACACAAAGGAATTTCTAAAATGGTTCGAAGAAATAGAAACAATATTTCAATGTGGCGACTGTCGTAAGGAAGACAAGGTTAAGTTCGCGACATGCACTTTTCAGGATCATGCCCAGGAATGGTGGACCAAACATATTAAGATGGTGGGAGTTGATGCTGCCTACTCACACTCTTGGGAGAAACTAGAAGATCGTCAGAACCCCAACAACATCGAAGGATAACAACAACAAGAAGAAGAAGTTTCTAGTATTACAATAAATCATTGTTCGAGCCCTTTTGGATTGTATTCTCCTTTTGTACTTTACCTTAGGTGCGATGGCATGACCTAATTATAACAAGTACTTTTCTATTTAATAAAATCTCTATCTTCTATTTCCACGATAATTAGCACCTTCATCCATTTCATTTTCTCTTCCACTCATACTATTCATAACCATTGCATAGCAATGCTTCGTCATTATGCGAAAGAATTCTCTTGTTACCTTGAAAGGTATTCAGGATGCTATCTTACAAAAACATAATGTTAAACACCATCTAAAACTTTTGAGAAACCTAATATCATTTTGACTGAATCAAGCATCACATCATATGTCCTAAATTATACATAGCCTGATCACCTATGTCTAATTTAGGAAGGATCATGTCATGAAAGAAGCAGTCAGTTTCTCAGGCTTCCTAAAACAATCTTCATTTAAAAGCAAAACATTGTAATAGGACAAACTATTCATAAACATCCATGTTGTCCACATCTCATAGATACCTACCTCTATTCCCCAACACTTCAATCAACACAGACTGAATCTCGGGACGAGATTCAATTTAAAGGGGTGAGACTGTAACCACCGGTAAAATTTCCATCCATATTAAGCCAATACTTGTCCATTTTTCCACGTATAATTTTTTTTAAAAACGTAATCAGTTTATCTCATCACTACAACCAACTAATGTGACGTAACTCACATCATGGATAAACGTGCTCCCACGTAGACCAACACTAACTACTTATGTTTATTTCACATAAACATCCTTACATGTCAAGTATACGACACCACAATATCACATTTGCCACTCTATGTTAATTTGTTAACGTACGTTTAATAAACGCTTACATTAAATGTTTTCCACCCATTAGGGTTTCCGCTAAACACTAAAACTATTATAATACTAATACTATGTATATAAACCATGAAACCCTAAAGTATAATACTCTATAGTACAATGTACAAGATATCAAAGCACGAAAACCCTAATTTCACTTTAACTCCCGATATAAACCCTAACTTCATAAATCTATGATTTCATGTGAGAAAATCACAAACCCTAACTATTAGTAACATGTTTTATTCAAAACATAAGGGTACAAGTCTTTCAAGCTCAGGTAAAGTCAGTAATGCATAGGAATATAATAATGACTTAAACTCATTATAAACCTCAGTGTACCTACTCTAAAGCACATAAAACAAGGTCATTATGCACCAAAACTTAAACTTAATATTTTTACAATATTTAAACTAAAATGTACAAGTCTCTAAACTTAGTGTACAAGTGTCTCATGCATGAAAACCTAAAATTCTATAATTACATCCTTTAACTTAACTAAAAAGACCTAAAACTTATGTTAACCTAATCTAAACTCTAGAAATATATTTTCTACATTTACAAACCTTAAGTACAACTCATTATAGCCCATGGTACCACACCCTAATGCACCATTCGAAATATCTCTCCATTTTTCATAAAATTCGACCTAAACCTAAACCTAAACAAACCCTAGTTTGTTTTTAACTACACTTCTCTTAAACTAAACCCTACCTTGAGTTTACTATACTTCCTAGCCTGAGTACAACATCTTAAAGCTATTGTACAATACACCTAAAGCACCCTTCGATCCAATCACAACCATGTAGTTTAAATGGAACTATGAACTAACTACAACACTATACATGATCAAGCTTCTCTTGTAAGACTCTTCACCCTTCCCCTACACTTGTCACTCTTAACTTTCAAACCTAGGTCATAAGTGTCAAGCTCATCATGTGCTCAAGCTTTCTATAACCTTCCATGCATAGAACCTAGACCACTTGGGTCATCTCATCTCCAACATATCTTGAATTAGGGTTTCTTGTGTCCCTTGGAGTCTTTACAACCCTCACCAAGTGTCCCTTGAACATTTAATGAACCATATCTCATTTCCTCTATAAATAGCAAGGCATTTCATCCCTTCTTGCCTCGTCCCTCACTCAAAACAGCAAACCACTCACTCACTCATACACCTACTGATCTTAGAAGTGCCTTAGAAGAGATAGGAACAAGTGGAATAGGAGCTAGAAGCTTGGGAGATCTTGGTTCTAGTTGAAGCTCACAATAGTCGAACCTTTTCCACCTTCAATTTCTGTAAGTCCTAGCCTTTCTAATCTCTTTAGTTTATGTTAATACTTCATTTTAGTAAGCTTGAATCACATATTAAGCCAACACAAACATTTCTTTTCTTCTTTTCTTTTTCTGTTTTGGTCGAGCAAACAAACACCCTCTATTGTTTTTCTTGTTGATATTTTAAGAACACTAGACTATAGGACACTCATATTGTTGAAGAGAATATTTTTAGAAGAACGTAGCAATTTGAATCATCAAAAATGAGTAAACAAGTCAAAAGTTATAGCAAATTGAAGTTGAATAAAAACTATAAAAACTTTCTGTTACAGCAACGTAAATCAAGTGGAACGAGGCCTTTCTGCTCCGTTTCGTCAAAAACTTAAAGCATGAAAGTTGTCCGGAACGATGTTTTACTTAAAAACTCAGGAGCACGAGTCCTAAAAACGTACCACAAGGTCCCGGCACTAGGACCTGTTTTCTGTTTAAGTTATATATAAAAACAGCCCCAACCGACCCGTTTTGTCTAATTATTTCGACTAGTAAACGAGCTTGATAAATTACGAAACTTGGTGGAAATAGAGACCTCATGGCATAGATTAACCTGGAACAAACACTTTTCATTTTCATTAAAAGGCCCCGTTTTTATCGAGCCCTGTTTTTGGCCTATTACTTGCTAAAAATAACTCAATACTTGGTTTATCTTACTAAAAATAGTTTCAAACGTCCAACTTCAGGGATTTATTGTGACTTAACTATAACAAATCACGACCTCTAGTTTGAACCTATAGATAGACGATGTGACAAACTATTGAAAAGATTAAAAACGTAGTAAAAACATTTCAACTCCTCGCCTTTATTCACCCTTGAATTTAGCCTTGTCGGGTAATATATAAACATATCTTTTTAATTATTTTGAACTAATAAGCTGGAAATATAAACTGATAAGCTACGTAAAACATATTTGTAAACTTATTTTAACATATGTAAAAGAGTCGTAGAAAGTCGTGCCTTTTTCCTAAGCTAAAAGTACGTTTTCGTTCAAAAAGGACTTCGGGTGAAAGGTTATTTTTTCATGAAGGGTATTTTATGTCAAAACTCTAAACTAGTTTTATGAGTCGGACTTAAAATGAAATAAACTTAAGGTCAAATGGTAGAAAGTGTTATATTGGAAAGTTCAGGGTAGAAATTGTCATTTCACTATAGTTGAAGGGGTAAACCGTCATTTCACCAAACTTCAGGGTATAAATTGTAATTTTATAAAACTTGAAGTGTATAAGTTGTAAATATATAAAGCTTGGGGGTATGAATTATCATTTCATGATAGTTCAGGGGTAAATGTTGTCAATACCTAAAACTTCAGGGTAAAAAGTGTAATATTCTATATTATTATGGGAATATAAGTATAACACTGAAATAATTCGGGAATTAATCTAAAACCTTTATGAGACATGTCGGTACCAATTAACAAAACATAAATAAATCTTAATCATCAAATAATTTTTGAAGAGACTTCATGTTGTCTCACTCAAACATTTAGTCATCGGCAAACTTTCACAATACGAATATTAAACTCACAAATACTTGACATCATTCCCTAGGTTACGTGTCGGAGCAGTTTATTCGATAAACATCATTTGTTTTCCATCCGGACTATCTTAACATCGAGGTGAGTTCATAGTCCCACTTTTATACGTTTTTCAAACTTGTGGGGAGATACATGCTACAAACCGAACACAAGAAATTTTCTGTTATACTGATTGATATTGCCTGAGACACACTTTTGCCACTAAAAGTCCCTCATATCATGAACCATTAATCACTTGCGAGTGAACGCGAATATTGTGAATAGATATATTGGAGGTTGACAGCCCATTTGGTTAGCCGGATAGATAGCCTTCGTGCTAGCCGGATTGATAGCCAAATGCACATTATTTGTGAACTAATAGGAAGTTGGCAAGCTCCTACTCGGGGGCATTCTTACTTACATCATCATTATGATGTCGGTAATTTATATCATTTTATGATATCACACACGTTAACGTTTGAGTTCATGAGACTTAGAGCAATATATTGTACTGCAATATTACTGTTTACTATTATGCAACTTGTGTTCAACTATTCATTATACAAACACTATGGATTCACTCAACCTTTGTGTTGACATTTTTAGCATGTTTATCTCAGGTCAATAATGAACGAGGATGGCAAGGGAGAGCTCGGATACACCAAGAAGGCTATAAAATTTTATTATCATTTGATAACTTATTTGAAAAACTATAAAACTACTGGGACCTCATTTTGTAAACTCTGATAATTGAATAATAAATATTTCAAAATGGCTAATTTAGAGACCGTTTTCTATTATTATAACTGTTGTGCCGTCGAGTAACACCCAGCTTAACCCAAATTTGGGGGTGTTACAGATATGGTTGTGTTTTATAAGCTTTGTGTTACCGAACAAAACGCACCATTCAAAGAAAGAGTTTTGAGAGCGTTACATTTTCAAAAAAAAGCTCTTTCTAAACATCCAAAGTTTTACAAGGTCATGAGAGATGCAATGAATTATCAAATCAATAATTCAGAGGTAATTATGTCTTTTTCTGATTGGTAATTTTTTTTTATTTTTTTTCTATTATTATTTTTTTTAATATATTTTCCAGACGTGGTTTTAAATTTTCAGAAACACCAAAGTTCAGAAAGAGATGGGAATAATGTCAAGTTACTTTATCTGACAGATGGGAACGACATGATAGATGATGAGCTTGCAGATCTAAACAATGTTGCCGAATCTCCTCAAGACCAGAATAAAACGGTATTTAATTATTCTGTCACATAGTATGAAATTTTAATTACAATGTTTAAACTTTTTCTAAATAAGAATTTTATACCTATATTTTCAGCTAATGCTTGCAGCAGCATTAAATGAATTAAGTAATCCTCAAGTAAGTGTTTAATATAAACCTTAGTAAGCATTCTAAATTAATATGTTAGTTTATCTTATTTGTTATTCTTATAGGATTTAATTCAATGTCCGGAGCCTATAAATTTTGTTCCTGGGAGTATGTCAAGTGAAGAAGATGTTTTTGAAGAAGACGATGCTTATGAATCAGAAGATATTCAATATATTGAAGAAGAGTCTGAAGAAGATCTAAACAAGGTATTAACATTCTCTAATAATATTATCAAAATAATGAAAGTTTAATTTTTGATTCTACAATTTAATTCATATTTTTTTCATACAATAAATTTTATTTTGAATTACAGATGAGGAATGGAGCTGAAACTCTTCAAAATTTAAGCAAAGATGTTAGTAAATTAGTTGTACTTTTTGAAATAATTCAAAAATATTTTTTTATTTTTTTTAATTTCTTTTTATCCAGGTAAATGTTTGTAAAGAAAACAATGAAGACTTAAGGCATAGAGTAAATAGAGAAAGGAATCCTACTGATGTTTTGAAGTCGCCATTCAATGTTCAAAAAGTTGATATTCTAACCAAATTTAATAAGATCGAAAAGTCTATGTTAGAGTTAATAAAAAAAAAGAACAACAACAATCTTGCGTAAGTTTTCTTCTTTATAATTTTATAAAAATTTTCGTAATATATTTGCATTGAATCCAATTATCATTATTTTTTTAATTTATCATTATTATTATTTTTTTTTTTGCAGGGATCATTTTTTTGACTCAGATTTATTTTGTGCTACTAATCGTAGCTTTTTTAAAGATCTCATTAATAAAACAAAACTTGTAACATCAAACATCATAGACATTTGGGCCATAGTTTTGAATTTTCAAGAAAAATATAGAAGACCTGGATCTGGTTTAAGATTATTCTTAACAAGCCAAGCAATGGTATGTTATTTTATTTTTTATTTTATTTTTTAACTATTATTATTAATTTTTGTATATTAAATTTAATACTAATGTTTGTTTTATTATTTTATTTAGTCATCTCGAAGAGAAAAAGTTACACTTTCCACTAAGAAGAAACAAGAAAAATTTTTGAATGCAATTAATTTTGCTTGCAAAAAATATCTGAACTCTAATGATTTATCTGCAGTTATACTAGTAAGTTTTTTTTTTATTATTTTTTTATTTTTTATTTTTTAATCATTTAAATTTAATGGTTGTTAATATTACTATTTAAAATTAAGATAATATTTTTTAAATCTTAATTATTATTTACTTTTTACAGGTTTTCTTCCCAGTTTGTAGGCAAAACCATTTCTATGTTTATTGCTTCAATCTCTTGAATCCGTCGTTTGTAATTATCGACAATTTGAAGGAAAGTCCTGGTATATATGGCAATACAACTGAAAATCTGGTAATATATATATTTTTTTTTACATTTTGTTTTGTTTTGTTTTGTTTTTTTTAACTATATTTTTAATTTTTTTTTTGTTTTTTTTGGTAATATATATATATATATATATATATATATATATATATATATATATATATATATATATATATATATATATATATATATATATATATATATATATATATATATTTGTTTTCTTTTTTTTCAGTTTAAATTGTTTTGTCACTATTTAAAATTTTCAAATCATCCAAAGGCTCAACAAATATCAAAGTGTGCTCCTCAAAGACTTCAAATGGAATGGCAAACAACTAAAAATAAAACAGATTGTGGCATTTTTACTATGAGGCATCTTGAGTTCTATTCTGGAATTGAAGACAAACAATGGAGATCAACTTTCAGAGAAAATGGAAGCAAGAATGAATTGGCGACTCTGATAAAGTTATATGCTGTTAAAATTTTGTTAAGTGATGCTAACAAATATAAAAAAGACATTATAGCTGAATCATTAAAGTTGTAACTTTTTTTTATTCTGCAATATATAAACTTATTCAATATATAATTTTTTTATTTTATGAATATGTTCAATATAAGCTTTTATTTATTAAATTTCACAGTAAGAATATAGTTTATGCTCTATATCTTATATTGTTAATTATTTATTTATTAATATCGCAGTAATTTTTTTAATATCGCATTAACTTTGCAATATCTTATTCTATACGTTTTACTTATTTATATTAATAATATTAAATAAACTAGTATTTCCTAATAGACAAGAACCTTATCCTTATGTGGGTATAAATTTTTTAGTATCGCAATAAGTTTATTAATTTTTTTGTATCGGAATAAGTTTATTAATTTTATTAATTATTACTATATTAATTTTTATTAATTAATAAGTTTATTAATTTTATTAATTTTTATTATTAATTTTATTAATTTTTATTTATTAAATATTACAGTAAGAATATTGTTTATGCTCTATATCTTATATTGTTAATTTTTTATTTTATTAAATATCGCAGTAATTTTTTACTTATTTATATTAATAATATTAACTAAATTAGTATTTCTTAATAAACAACTGTCAATCTGACAAGAACGTTATCCTTATGTGGATTTAAATTTTTTAATATCGGAATAAGTTTATTAATATTTTACTATCGGAATAAGTTTATTAATTTTTAGAGTTGGAATAAGTTTATTAATATTTTAGTATCGGAATAAGTTTATTAATTTGTCAGAATGTTTTTAATTTTACTATCGGAATAAGTTTTTAATTTTATTATACGTCAGAAGTTTCAAAAAACAATTATTAATGTCAGAAAAAAATATGAGTTTATAACAATAATAAAATTCATATTTCAAATTAAGAATAAGATAGTAACATTAACATTAAAATATATAAAATAACACATTAGTTAAAATTATATAGATGATAAAAACTTAACTTCATTTCAATACAAGTCCATTACATATTTTATAATTCAAAATTTGGACATACATAAACTGAGAAAATTAAAATAAGACAAAACTAATAAAAACCTGAAGGGAAAAGCCTTGATCCTTCTTCATCTCCTGCTTAATATAGGCGACCTCTCCGCTTCTTATCAAACATATCATTACGCGCCTTAACCAGCAGTTTTTCTAAATCGTCAAGCCTAGAATGCTCCTTTTTCAAAGTATCATTGATTATATTGATAATCAAGGTAGCATCTTCATCGGAGATCTCCAATTCACCAAGATACTCTTCTTGCTTTTCAATTTTCTTTCTCAGTTGTTCACAATCTTCCTCAATCTTTTTAATGAAACCCTGTAACTCCAACATCTGTTGCTTAAAAAAAAACTTAAAAGCCTTTAGCAGGTCGTCAGAACAAGCGGAGTCTTTCAACCTCTCTACATTAGGGGTTCTAAAATAATTTTCCATTTTCTTTGTTGTTTTGATGAGAGAAAAATACAAAAGAAGTGAAAAAAATAAGAATTATTATGAAAGTGGATTTACACAGACATATATATAGAAAAAAAAAAAAAAAAAAAAAAAATTCGTTAACCAAACGCGTAGAGTTAATTTTTGGTTACACTTCCCATACAATTAATTACTTTTCAACCGTTACATTAAATAACAATAAAGTATTTGACAGAAAAAAATCAAAAGTTAATTTATTTTCACTTCTGACACCTGTCAATCTGACAATCTGACAAGAAGCTTATCCTTATGTGGGTATACATTTCACACAAAAAATCAAAAGTTATTTATTAATTTTTTAGTATCGGAATAAGTTTATTGTATCGGAATAAGTTTATTAATTTTTTACTATCGGAATAAGTTTATTAATTTCTATTTATTAAATATGACAGTAAGAATATAGTTTATTCTCTATATCTTATATTGTTAATTTTTTATTTATTAAATATCGCAGTAATTTTTTTTAATATCGTACTAACTTTGCACTATCTTATTCTATACGTTTTACTTATTTCGATTAATAACATTAAATAAAATAGTATTTCTTAACAGACACCTGTCCATCTGACTAGAACCTTATCCTTATGTGGGTATAAATTTTTTAGTATCGGAACAACTTTATTAATATTTTATTATCGGAATAAGTTTATTAATTTTTATTACTGGAATAAGTTTATTATTTTTTTAGTATCGTAATAAGTTTATTAATGTTTATTATACATCAGAACTTTCAAAAATCAATTATTAATGTCAGAAAAAAAATTTAGTTTACAACAATTATAAGTTTATTAATTTTTAGTATCGGAACAAGTTTATTAATATTTTATTATCGGAATAAGTTTATTAATTTTTAGTATCGAAATAAGTTTATTAATTTTTAGTATCGGAATAAGTTTATTAATTATTTAGTATCGGAATAAGTTTATTAATTTTTATTATACACCAGATGTTTAAAAAATCAATTATTAATGTCAGACAAAAATGTTAGTTTACAACAATTATAAAATTAACAAATTATAAAGTAACTGCAACATTATAATAGTAACAATAACATAGTAAACATTTCAAATAAACAATAACATAGTAAAATTAACATTAAAAAATATGTAAAATAACATAATAGTTTAATAACAGATAACTGAATTTCAATAACACAACAAAATTTCAATAACTTCTAATTGTTCCATCAGTCAAATAATTTTAGCTTTTTTATTTCTTTCTTCGAATTCTGATGCAGCCTTGTCAAGTATTTCTATCTCTTCAAATGTCATGAAATATGGATCTCTAATATCAGAAATTTGGTTACTTATCTTTGAAAGAATATCGCTAACTTTCGGATACAGTTCCCCATATTTAGGATTCAAATAAAAAAAACGAATAGTGTCTTGAAGATTTGCAGCAGCTTTATCAACAATTTGTTTAACCTTGTCGAGGCAAGTTTCATGTAACTGTTCAAAAAATATTTAACAGTAACAATCAAAAAATTAACAAGAACAATCAAATATTCATTTATCTGCTCAAAAAAGTAAAGATATATTTCAACAATACCTGTTGTTTATCTTCATTTAAGATATCAAATCTTATTGTAGTTTTCCAAATAATTGCATCTTTAACATCTTGAATCTCTTCTTCTAAACTTTTAAGATTGTTCAACAAGAGACAAATATTTGTTGTGTCGAATGAATTAGGTCCACATGTAAGGTAACAAATTGTCTCAGATATCAAAGATATTGCAGACTTTGTTTCTTCTTTTACTTTAGTCATACATTTTTCCATTTGGATCTTATAAAGTAACATGTATTCAATTTTAGAATCATCTTCATCATCTGTATTTAAAATAAGAAAAAATGTTAATATCGGAATATCTAACCTTATATGTCGTTAGCAGTTACAATTTCACAGTAAGTGTCATATTGATTACTAACATAATAATGATATAATCAATTAATAGGTATTAAATTGTCCATTGTAAATGCAGATTAAAGAAAAAATATTAATATCAAAATACCTATCCTTGAATGTGAATTAATATCACACAAGGTATCATAATTATATCAATATCGGATTAGGTATCGTCAATAGAAATTAATATTTTTTCTATCAGAATAGGCATGATATATATAACATTTCTGAATATGTTTATTCAGAATATATAACATTTCAGAATAGCTATCATAGAAATGCAATGAATATCAGAATATTTATCATAGAAATGCAATTAATATCACAGTAGTTATCTTAAAGACTATTAATTTAAGAATAACTTTTTTGAAATGCAAAATACATATTTGTAATTCTGAAAAACAAAAAAGATTAAATTAACAGTTCATAATGATAATTACTCGTTTTTTAATAATAAAAATGTTAGTATAGTAATAGCAGTCATACTGATGTACTCTTATCAGAATACGTATAGTTAAATCGTATAATAACAATATGAAATAATTAAGAATACCTTCTTTAATTTATGCAAATCTTACTTTCCTTAAATTCATTATCGATAAATCTGTTTTTTTTTTTTTTTTTGAATTTTTGTGTTTTTTTTAAGCAAGATATATAACGATATTATCTTATTAGTGTAAACGTTTTGGATTATTTACGAAAATGCCACCGCGTTTTTTTTAATCTTTGATGAGATGGACGGATGATCGTGTGGTCCACATTCATCCGTACCATCCGCACTTAAAATGTGAAACGCACCCGATCCCTTCCCTATATATATATATATATATATATATATATATATATATATATATATATATATATATATATATATATATATATATATATATATATACTTCGATCTTAATCTCCTGCATGCACACCCATCCATACTTATAATCACAAATAATTTTAAATCTCAAATACTAGCAATTGTAATTATCTATGACATTAAGTTAATGTTTTTAATCGCAACCCATTTGTTCTTCAACAACACTGAATTAGCTAGAGTTTCCATGACATGTATACATATATGTTTAGTCACGACTCATACGCTTATATCCTTTTTCAAGCTTCGCATCTTGTTAGTAAGTTTTAACCCGAAGTAACTCTTATATAAACATATCCTTTTTAGTGTCTAACAAATTTTAAGATGATGATTTCGACGACGCTCAAGGTTGTATTAAAGGATCGATGTACGACATCATGGATTATATTTAATGAGACGTGAAATTTTGAGACATAGATTATGAAAATACCTCTAATCGAATGATAGCTCGAGACCGAAACAAGAATACAATTGCGTGACCAATAACCAACGAGGTAAGGTCGAATCTCAAAACCTTTGTCGAGCACAGCCACAACACATACAAAACACGATCCAACCTTAACCTCCCTTTAACGAAACTCCAAGAACGAATTGAACCAAGCATGAAACCACAACTAGGATTAACTCGTATAAGCGGTTTGAATAAAGAATGTAGTAACCCCTAAACTCATGCGAACCAATGCCCAGTTTATTCACACGAGCTTGAGGAAGTATTAGGATTTGGTTGCTGATTTTTTTATGAGTTAAAATCGTGTTTTCAAAAGTGGTGAGATGTCACGTATAAGTTCTTGCGAAGTGAAAGTAAAATGTATATCAAAGTGATATTTGAACGTGTGAATGGAATTGGCATATTGTATCTGTTATTTTAGGCTAGGATATGGCAAAGCGTGTCAAAGGATTGGACAAACCGTGTATGATTTGGAAACATAGCAACATGCAAATCTTTTATTTACAGTAGGTTATTTGGTAATTCTTATTGTGGAAAACTAGAAGGGGGTTGAATAGTTTTACGTCTTTTTCGTTTTATTATTTTTGTAAAAGTTAGCTTCTAAAGTTTAGATGAAAGCTTCAAATCTTTAATGCGGAAATATAGATACAAGTTTATTTACGATTTCGTATAAACACCACTTAAGTTTAATGTTGGGAAAAAGTTTATAATTTCGTATACCATATATATAAGCATATATATATGTATAAGTGTTTTGATATAAATTTATGCACTTGGTTGGTTTTTGTAAAATTAATTTTATGAATGAATTTTTGTTTGATCTTTATGTGAAATCAACATACGTACCACACAAGCAATTGTTACTATGAATGATATGCAAGTAAGTAATTAATCAAAGAGTGAGAGATGGAAAGATCAAACCGAGAGACAAAGGATTTATAGTGGTTTCGCTACAAGGACACCTTCCTTGCCCTACTCCACTCCCCGAGTCACCTACTCGAGAGTTTTCTTCACTAGATCAAAAACCTCCTTTATGGCGGAGAAAACCTTACACACCAATTAACACACCACAACAATGTCACACCACAATCACAACTTCTTCACACCAATCTTCTTCACACCTATCTTCTACACACCAATCTTCTACACTTTAAATTACTTCACAACTTTCTACTTTGCTCCTAGCTTCTTCACAACTTAATACTCCCTAACTCTTTTTCTTCACGCCACTTGTTTCTTCACACCTTCACTACTAAGTCCTATCCACTACCCCAAGATATGTACTACTTCACAACTTCTAGGCTTCAAGGTCTTTTCAACTTCAAAGCTTCAACTTCTTTGTCTTCACAACTATCTCCACTTCAATATGCAATTACGACTTATTTCTTCTAACACAAATCCTATCCACCTCTACTTCTTCACTACTAGTACAACTTCACACCTTCAATAGATCTAGATCCTATATCTAAATCTATCTAACCAATGTATACACAATGTTCACAAGAAAGAAAATGATATACAAGATGAACTAAATAAACAACTTAGATAGCAAGATGATACTAAGTTGTAATACTCCTAATCTTGATAAGTAGGAGTATTCTTCTCTTTGCACTTGAAAGAATGAGGCTTTTGATCACTTGGAAACAAAGGCTTATGAATTGTATGATCAAAGGATTTTTAGAATTGAAATGGAGATTTGAATCAGAAAGTTTTTGTGCAAAAAGGTAAGGAAAAAATCCAGGTTTAAGGTGGTATTTATAGGCAACAGATTCTGACAGAGGAGCGTGGCCGGTCCCCTTAAATCATGGCCGGTCCCCTTAATTTTAAGGGGACCGCCCCTTATAATTAAGGGGGCCACCCAGCTGAAACGGCCAGAATCTTTGTCTTTTTGTGGGGAAAGTTTATTTGGTGAAAAACTAACTGATTTTTTTTTTAAAATTTGAAATCATATATTTAGTATGATTAAAACATTTTTCTTTATTACCAAAAGTGTTTTTCAAAAATATATAATATGTTTATATAATTTAAATAAACTTTGTATTAGTTGATTAAATACCCCTTTGATCATAAATTGCACTAAACACTTTGTTTATTCATACCTTAAGTGATTAGTTGGTGAAAGTGATTATTTACCACTAAATACTTGTTTACGTCATAATATTTGGTTTGATGAGTTTAAGTTTTGTGATTATCAAAACATAGAGATATCGAAAGATATGAATAATATTTTTAGTCAATTATTTATATCAACAATCTCTCCCTTTTTGATGATTACAAAACCTAAACTTAATAAATCCAAAAATTAATTTTTAGACAAGTATTTAGTAAGTTTACATTCACTTCTCCCCCTTTTTGTAGAATCAAAAAGGTTAGGCCGAGTAAGCTTTGTGAGAGAAGTTTAAACGGTTAGAAAACTCCCCCTTGATGTATGTTCCCCCTCGTTTGACGGCACCAAGGGTTCGAGTAATGGACTTCTTGCAAGAAAAATATTAGAAGCACAAGCATGGCACAAGCAAACACATATATCATAACATCAACAACTAGTAAGCATGGCAAGGATAATTCGAAACATATATTAAATAATTCAATAATAGAAAATGATTATGTCAACCCATAATCATTGTTACAAAGGCCAAAAAATTAGAATTACAAACAAAGTAGAACATCCTAATGTGCCAACAAGGAGTGTCACCAAACTTTCTTGAATCCCAAAATGGTTGAGGAGTCTTATTTGAAAATGAGAAACATAAGCATATAAAATGCTTGGTGGTTTAGTGGAGGTAAACTTTTGGTTGCATGGATGTTGGTGAGTTTGGAGATGTGGAGCTTGGAGGTGGTGGAATTGAAGTTGGGTTTGTTGGTTGAGAGTTTTGATGTTGTTCAACTGATGATGTTTGTTGAGATCATGTAAGAAGATACTCAATCCAAGTGAAGTGCTCATTCAATGCAATGGTTTGTTGTTGAAGGAAGATGCAACAAGGGCAATTGTTGACATGCTTCTCAATTTGGTTTTTGTTATGTGGTAATGATGGTGAGTTTGATTGTGATGGATCCAAATTGCGTTGAGCAAGATGTAATGCTAAAAGATCACTAAGCTCATGTGCCTCTTTTAGCTCCTCAACGAACTTCAAGTGTTCGGAGGAAGGTGATGGTGGTGGAGCTTGATAGTTGTCTTGGGTAAAAGTTTGAACATGCAACATGGGAATGGCATGTGAGGTTATACGATGTGGTGGTGGTACTCTTGGTGGTGGAGACATGATTGAGCTTGGGTAATCATGAAAGCATGATATGGGTGGAAGAAGTTCTTCATGAGATGATGGTGTTTTTGTTGAATGAGCAACATGTGAGGTGTTGATTGAGAGGTTGGGATCGTTGTTTTGGGATTGAGCATGCTCATCAAATGAAGAAGCATTAATGAGAGCATGAGTGGATGATAGGTTGTGAGATGAATCATTAGTGTGGGATTGAGGTTTAGTTGTTGGTTGACTTGGAACAACATCACTTGAGTTATGACAAGAATCAAGTTTCCTCCTCCAAACGGGTTTGACGGAGATCCTTGCGGTTCCTGAAATCTTAGGTTTTTGGTTGTTGGGAGATGACATGTTTGGGTGTGATGGCATTAATGATGGGAAGGGGGTATTTATAGTGTATGAGAAATGTGGTTTAGGAAGGTAAATTTTGAGGGATAACATGGGACAAAATATGTTTGTGAATTTTGGGAAGTATAGGTTGAAGTGGGTCAAAAAGTGATAAAGAAAACAGTATCCCCGACCATCAGATGGCCGGTCCCCTTAATCATTAAGGGGGTCGCCCATCTGGTGATTCCCAGAATGCCAGAAATGAGTTTTTGGCAGAAAATCTTCAAAAAGGTTGTGTTTTTGGATTTGGATTCAAGTAAGTTCAACTCTTTGAGGCAATATAGGGCATACTATTCATGAATGTAGAGAGTGATATAGAAATAAATGAAATAAGCAATAAATTTCTAATAATCATGCTATCTATTTATTTATGAATTAAGATATGCAATTAAGGAGGCAATAAGGAAAATAAGCTAAATGTGCAACTATATGAAAATAATAACATTTAGCCTAGAGTAAACATATTGATGATTGTTAACAAGTAACAAATAGGTGGATATGATTATATGGACTTCAAGACTTGTTACAAACAAGATCCATATGGGCAAGTCATGATTCTCATGAAGTAATTTGATTAAATTGTGAATGTCATTTCCAATAGAGGTGTATGACACATGTGAGAAAGTTAAATGTGTTTTAAGCAAAACGTTTTTAGTTTTATTCAACAATGTTTTGAAGTAAATTCAAGTGTGCATTACAATAATGTAGATTGAATTTTGTTTCATAATGTGAAGAAAAACAAGACAAAAAGAAAATTTCAATCTTGTTTTTTATTAAAGTAATGGTTATGAAAGAAGTTTTAGTTAAAAAAAAATTTCATTCAAAAAGAGAGAAGTTTTAAACATGATGTTTTGATCATGATAATCAAGAAGTTGCAAGTGAAGGATTTGAAATGGAAGCTTGTCATGCTTCAGGAGGATCACTTAAGCCCATTGTCACACATAATCATCCTTAATGACACCTAAAGATATTAAAGTGAAATGGTAGATACTTATGATCTAAATGCAATGGGGCAGGAAGGAGCAAGGTAAATAGTTCATGGATACAAGATAGACCTATGTGTATATATATATATATATATATATATATATATATATATATATATATATATATATATATATATATATATATATATATATATATATATATGTATACAAAGAACATCATAATATCAAGTTGCAAACAAATATCAATTATAATGCATCTATTTATGCAACTAGTAAGATCATATAGCTTAAGTGGAAGGGTTCTACTATAGATCATAGAAGATTAAGAAAAGTGATAATAGACTAAACAACAAGAGGGTTAATAATGCTAATATCATACATGCATATATTAGTGTTGATAATTTAAAAGCATGGCAATTTATCAGTTAAATCGCATTCACATACTAATTAAAACAATCTAAAATATAATGTAACATTGACAAGTTTTTGAAAAGAAAACTTATCTCAGGTCCAGCTTTTCAAAAAGAGTGGGGATGACGGTGATAGAAGAAATCATAAAAGTTAGTCCACAACAAGTCGAAGTAGCCAAGTAATATCCAATACTCCAAGAGTGAAGAGCAAAATGCCGAGACAAGAATATTCCCGCAACAATGTCATAGGCGAAACATTTGCAGAATGTGAAACAACGTGATAGAAACCAATATCCGTCAAAGGTAACAGAGCGAGATGAGTAAATCAACACGTAATAGACTCTTCATTCGATAATTACCTAAACATGATAAACAGCTTGGTACCTAGATTCTCATGGGTCCTAGTTGGTTAGATGAGAACATCCATTGCATTTGAATGCACACGATGGGATGTCGTTGATAAGTACAAGAATTCATCAATATTTTGTTTTAATTAACAAACAATGATTTTCTTGACTAGAATAATAAGTAATGAATGTTAATAGTATTAGTCCTAAATTTATTCACTAGATTTAACAAATTTTATTTGTTTTGATACATTTGTTGAAGGATCATTTACGATAAATCCTAACCCGGTTTTATCATAAAATGGCTTTTGAATGTCGAGAAGATATTTTAAAAATTTAGAACTATTTTCGAATTTTGCCAATGTTTTTGCTTTTTCATTTAACATTTTAATTTCATGTTTGTAGTCTCGACATTTTTTACATTCAAGATCGATTTCAATATTACTTTCAAGTCTAGACATTTTATCTTCTAAAATGGTTTCTTTTTCAAAGTTGTTTTCAGCGGATGTTGAAAATTCGTTCTTAAAAATAATTTTTGAGTCAATGTTGCAAAAATGTTTGAAGTTGTTTTCCATTTTTAAAAATTCTAATATAAATTGATCATAGCAAAAATGTTTAGTTTTGGATTGTACCTTCTTTGTAGTTGTACGTTCTTGACATGCTATACGGTGATCAATTCCATTTTCCATGTCGTTCCATGTTTTATTTGTAGTTTCACTTGGATCTAGAAACATGTAGTTCTTGCCATCAATACTTGTGTTCTCATTTGTTTGAATATTCTCATAAGCCGTATTATCAACGTTTTCTTTGCACTTGTTGCACCATGATTTATTCACGCTCTTTCTTCGGATTTGGCTCATGTATTCTTCGTTGTAGATACCTTCAATGATCACATTTGAACTAGTAGTACATGTGTTTAATTCAACTAAATATTTATTTACTAAATTTTCTAGATTGACTATTTCTTGTGCAATATCAAGGTTATTATCTTTGGTTTTACATTTCTCTTGGTGATTCTTTAAAAAGCATTTCCAAATATCGTTTGCCGTTTTATAACGAAATAATCTTTCATATTTAACTTATGGTAGAGTTTTGAGAATAAGTAATTTGGCTTTAGTGTTTTTATCAAAATTAGTTTGAGGATTATTATATTGATTTTCAAAATCCATTTTGGTTGTTTTAAGATCACCAATTGAAATGATATGCCAAAGATCAAGATCTATTGATTTCACATAATTTTCAAATTTAGTCTTCCATTCAAGAAAATGATCATTTTCAAATAATGGTGGTTTTTGCGTAAATTCCTCTTCTAGATATTTTTCAAATTTCATAGATCGTTACAAGTTTTTAAAATACAATCTACTTTAAAAATCTTGCTAGACGTGGCTCTTGATACCAATTGTGGAAAACTAGAAGGGGGGTTGAATAGTTTTACGTCTTTTTCATTTTATTATTTTTGTAAAAGTTAGCTTCTAAAGTTTAGATGAAAGCTTCAAATCTTTAATGCGGAAATATAGATACAAGTTTATTTACGATTTCGTGTAAACACCACTTAAGTTTAATGTTGGGAAAAAGTTTATAATTTCGTATACCATATATATAAGCATATATATATATATATGTATAAGTGTTTTGATATAAATTTATGCACTTGGTTTGTTTTTGTAAATTTAATTTTATGAATGAATTTTTGTTTGATCTTTATGTGAAATCAACATACGTACCACACAAGCAATTGTAACTATGAATGATATGCAAGTAAGTAATTAATCAAAGAGTGAGAGATGGAAAGATCAAACCGAGAGACAAAGGATTTATAGTGATTCGGCTACAAGGACACCTTCCTTGCCCTACTCCACTCCCCGAGTCACCTACTCGAGAGTTTTCTTCACTAGATCAAAAACCTCCTTTATGGCGGAGAAAACCTTACACACCAATTAGCACACCACAACAATGTCACACCACAATCACAACTTCAACACAACTTCTTCGCACCAATCTTCTTCACACCTATCTTCTACACACCAATCTTCTACACTTCAAATTACTTCACAACTTTCTACTTTGCTCCTAGCTTCTTCACAACTTAATACTCCCTAACTCTTTTTCTTCACGCCACTTGTTTCTTCACACCTTCACTACTAAGTTCTATCCACTACCCCAAGATATGTACTACTTCACAACTTCTAGGCTTCAAGGTCTTTTCAACTTCAAAGCTTCAACTTCTTTGTCTTCACAACTATCTCCACTTCAATATGCAATTATGACTTATTTCTTCTAACACAAATCCTATCCACCTCTACTTCTTCACTACTAGTACAACTTCACACCTTCAATAGATCTAGATCCTATATCTAAATCTATCTAACCAATGTATACACAATGTTCACAAGAAAGAAAATGATATACAAGATGAACTAAATAAACAACTTAGATAGCAAGATGATACTAAGTTGTAATACTCCTAATCTTGATAAGTAGGAGTTCTCTTTGCACTTGAAAGAATGAGGCTTTTGATCACTTGGAAACAAAGGCTTATGAATTGTATGATCAAAGGATTTTTAGGATTGAAATGGAGATTTGAATCAGAAAGTTTTTGTGCAAAAAGGTAAGGAAAAAATCCAGGTTTAAGGTGGTATTTATAGGCAACAGATTCTGACAGAGGAGCGTGGCCGGTCCCCTTAAATCATGGCCGGTCCCCTTAATTTTAAGGGGACCGCCCCTTATAATTAAGGGGGCCGCCCAGCTGAAACGACCAGAATCTTTGTCTTTTTGTGGGGAAAGTTTATTTGGTGAAAAACTAACTGATTTTTTTTTTAAAATTTGAAATCATATATTTAGTATGATTAAAACATTTTTCTTTATTACCAAAAGTGTTTTTCAAAAATATATAATATGTTTATATAATTTAAATAAACTTTGTATTAGTTGATTGAATACCCCTTTGATCATAAATTGCACTAAACACTTTGTTTATTCATACCTTAAGTGATTAGTTGGTGAAAGTGATTATTTACCACTAAATACTTGTTTACGTCATAATATTTGGTTTGATGATTTTAAGTTTTGTGATTATCAAAACATAGAGATATCGAAAGATATGAATAATGTTTTTAGTCAATTATTTATATCAACACTTATCCCTTAATATTTTCAAACGAGACACAAGGGGAAGACATAGGGAAATTAATCGGTTTTCCATACTTGTGTGACAAGAACAAAAATAATCGGCTATATGAACTTCTAAACGTGTGATAAGTTAAAACGTGTACATTTATTTTATCATAAGTTTTTATTATTAATAACACATTTATTATTCACGTATTAAAGTTTTAAATACTTAGGTTAAAATTTATTATTTGTCTTTCGAAAAATTCAAAATTAAAGGGTATTTTGGTAATTTTAACTTGTTTAAAATTCGGGTGTTACAATTCTTCCCATCTAAAAAGAAAATTTTCGTCCTCGAAAATTGAAGTCACAAAAGTTAGACAAATACGTATCAAATCACGAAGAGAAATGACGACGGTTAACTTCATGCTCGGAGAGGTCCTTCCGAAGGATTTCAATAATCGGAAGTGTTTGTTTCTCATGACCCGATCCAAACAAATAGGAGAGCCTTGGGTTCTCCACATAAACAAATCATAGCAAATCTGATCCAATGAGTACGAGTTGAACATGAAACAGATGATAGTCGAAATCTCACAGAGAGATACATGAACATCAGATGAAAATAGAATAAATACGGAAGTGATGCTAGATGGTAGAAATTTCACAAGTCCAATCAGGTTCTGAACGAACTAAGAACCTTGCTAACAACCAGAAAAGCATATATCGAATTGTCAGACATACCAAGAGTTTCCTAAGGAGGTTGGTAACCTATTCATACTAACGATTAACTAAGCATACATCGGAGTATCCAATCGTATCAGAATGTAAAATGGAATATATAGGATAACCGCACGGATAAGAATGAATCTAAGGATTTACGTATGACGAACCAAATCTTACATATATGCCAAAATGTCATAACTCTTCTATATGGAACATCATACCGGACAAACCGATTCCTGGTTTAAAGTTTCAGAATTTCTCTTACACAATGATAACTAATCAATTAGTCATTGTAATCGACTCCGAACATTCAATAAGAAGCTTCCCGACTTAATTCAACCAGAAGGTGTTCTACATCTCCGTTCATACAAATCTCAAGGGAAAACCCTTGTCACTCGCATGACATAAATCTTAATGAGCAAACTCAACCAGACCAACCACTAGTCAAACTCCCTGCTCAACCCTTCTTCCAAGTTCGTATAGTTGTTCTCCTTATCCATCAGTCTGTAGGTGAATAGAATTACTATACTTGAGTCTGGTCCCTCAAGCCTTCTATAGTCCTTCCTAGGAATGTGAAGTAAACGCGAATCTCTGACATGATCACTGCAGGTGTGCCATGTAATTGAATAATCTTCTGCCAAAGGATTTATGCCAACTTGCTAACTAAATACACATTCTAAGAGGCAAAATGAGCTGACTTAATCAAACGATCCATCACCACTCAAATTATATCGTTCTTCTAAAATGTGTGAGGAGGTTTCATTACATGGTTCATGGAAAGTCTAATCCTACTTCTAAGTCGGAAAGTCCATAAGTTAAAGGAACTCCCTTGCATACTGAAGTTCAATCTTGACTTGTTAACATACTAAGCACATCGTCACTAATTTGATCACAACCAGTTTCATGCCATTCCATCTGAAAATTCTGTTTAGATCCCTTATACATCGTAGTACAACTAAGAGGGATAGAGGAAGTAAAACTGTGCCTCAATCAGAATAACTTCTCTCCAATCTTCTAACACAGATCATAGTTCGCCATCTTGCTCCTGAGCTTCTAAAATTTGTAATTGGATTCAACCTTCATGTTCGCCACGACTCAACTTCCCTGAGTTCTAAGTCTTGATTTTCTTAAGCTCAATCTCCAAGACAAACCAAAACTTCAAATTTCTTCCTAAATGCATCTGCCACCAAATTTACCTTGTAAGATATGTCTTTCAAATCCTAAGAGTAACCACACTGCCGCCAATTCCAGGTCATGCATTGAATAATTCTCCTCAAACAATTCTAATTGTCTTGATGCGTAAGCAATAACCTTCCCATGCTGCATAATGGCATAACCAAGTCTCTTCTTGAAACGCCCCAAAATTGGTACTACCTGAAAGTATGGAAGTTGAAGCTAATTTCTATTTTAGCTTTTTCAAAACTCTGTTCTCATCCAAACTAAGATTCTCTTCTTTACTCATAAAATTCCTCAACAGTAACGCAAGTCGTGAACATCTTCCAACCAATATCATGCTTCCAGAATATACAAATGATCCTCATGTTTCCAACATAATACGAAAATGATTCTCATGTTTCTCCTTCGTATCTGAATGTACTAATATGTCATACTATAACCAATTTGTCTAAGTACTCACGAAAGACACGATTCATCAAATTCAATAAACAGTCAAAGCATTAGCTAATACTATTAGCATCATTAACAGTCATAGTGGCTGATATGAATACGAAATGAAATTCTTGGAATAACTTCAAGCCATAAATCTATCTAAAGGGAAAACTCCGCGTCATAAAGTAGATCAGATACATCGTCGATTCGAGGTAGGGAACAATGGGTTCAAATAGTGATACGGTTCAGCTTCCAGAAGTCAATACATAATCTCCTGCTACCATCTTTCTTCATCGCGAAAAAAACTGAAGCACTCCAAGGAGATACACTAAGACAACAAACTATTTCATAGCTTTTTGGTTGCCACTCCTCCAGTTCTTTCAATTCGGCTGGTGCTGTTGAATATGGAGTTTCAAAATCAGGAAAAACGTCATCCTATACGGATAGGGTTCTGTCTCATCAACTTAACTATTCTCAGGCACTCCTCAAAGATATCCTATGATCCCCATAAGTTCAAGTTATACGATATAATTATTATCACGTTGACCAGGCGTCATAATACTTGCATCATATAAACATGCCTTTATTGAAATCATATTCTACCTCGAGTCATGACTAAATATTTTCTTAGTACTAAGTCAAATCAAATTAATAATCGGTGGAAATTTTGGGTGGTTCATTCAGGGATTCACTAGAAGAATTTTGATTGCAAAATGACTCTCAAAGTGACATTCATCCCACTGGAAATAAGAATAGATGCTAGTAAAACTCCACAACCGCGAAAGTAACATACGAGTTTCCAGGGTAGTAAGGATAACAAAAGTTTAACAATTAGAAATCACGAAAAAATAAATCAGAGTGGTTAAAAATGTCAAAGGAGAGACGTAGTATGACAGTAGTTAGCATCTTGATGCTCAGTCCACCAGTCAATATCAGAACGACAGTCGAATTTAAACTTTCCAAGGAAAGACAGATCAGCATAACGAATCTTATCATTCAGAAGTGATGAATAATATTCCTATTCTCATGGGTTATCACCACAAGATTTCTCATAGGAATACAACTGGATAAGTCAAACTCTAATGGTGTAGGGAAACTTAAATATGCTTATCAAAAGCAAGAGATTTCACGGAACGTGTCAAACACGTCGTGATCATAGAAATTCTTAAAGTGCCTGTAGAGGCATCTAAAGGGTTAACAAATGAATCAGAGGTTGAAATCAAAGAAGATAAAGCTTATGTAATGTCAAACATTACCACAAAATTATCCACGCATTCTAAACTTACTTGGTCAATAAAATCATGTTATGCAAAATAATAGGCTTCAAATCTCCAGAAGGAGAAATCTAAAAAGGCACAACTAGAAGTAAGGAACGAATAAGAGTGATGCGGAAGCAACGATACATAAACAAATTCCCTATAGTCTACCCAATCCTCACTGGTCATAACTTAAGTTTCAGAGTGGAAATCCTAACGCAAGTTCTCAAGGGCTGTTTCATAACTCCTATGGTGCAAAACTTAGCAGGCCTAATACTCACAGATCATAGCCTAAGCTCTACGGGTTTTGAATCCGCCGATCAAACCTGTCTCTGATACCAAAATTGTAACACCCCAACCCGAAAAGGGCTGAAGTGTAATGTCACAACTCACCATTTCAGGTCATTTTAGGTCATTTCGGGAACTTTGGAAAAACACTATTCATAAATCACTATTCATCAAAACACTATTCATCGTTTTACTATTCATCATTTTCGAGGTCATTTTGATATTCTGATAAATATTTGGGAAATTTACTATTCACTAAACACTATTCATTTCCGGAAAAGTTTTCACTATTCACTTGCATTACTCATTTCATCGTAAATTTAGTTTACGGGTATTCAAATTCGCGTAACCGGATTGGTTTAGGTGCGAATTCATTTCATTAGTGTTTAGAACACTGCATACGGACTGGAGATAGTATGCATATCATCATAATAGCATTTTCATGTTATACCACTCTCAGGATTTTCAAATTTCTATATTCAGTACATTTAACGTTTTTACGTATAAGTAATTATAGTAAACGTTAACACCCGGTTTATACATGACGAATATATCTAAATATTCCCACGATGGTCCCGACATATTTTTATATCCATTTTAACATCATACAACTTATAACATTCAGTTACCCAGTATTTTGGAAATTTATTTTATTTATAACGTACGCGTATGAATATTACGACGGTTTTCGTGAAAACTAAACAATAATCACCCGATCACTCAGTAAATGTACCCAACATATTTTTAATATGTTTTTAACATTATTATAACATTATTTTCATCCCGGTTAACTTTGTGAACATTTATTGCTATTAAACCCGGTACCCGATTTTAACGAATAACACGTAATAACACTTAACGTTATACTAATTTCCTAAATAAATACCAAGTACCCCAACCCCCCTCCTTGGCTCACCATAACCGGCCATATGAACACCCCTTTTTACCTCATGTAATAATCCCTTTATAATGTATTAAAGTTACAAGTAAAAACCATTTTTACTTCTTAAATATCTATACAAACCTCCTAAACATAAACACTTATAAATTTATGAATCAAAAAGCTCTCATTTCATCATTTCCATCTCATAACCCATGACTTTTTCCCAAATCCAAGATCCATCCATGGTTTTTGAAAAGTTAAAGCTACAAACTTGTTCATTATACTTGCCTAATCAAGAATCAATCAAGAAAAACACAAGAACAACAAGCATAATCATCATCTAATCATCTCATTTTATCAAGTAAGTAATCAACTTTATTTTTTCATGAAACATCTTATATTTACTTGTATTTCATGATTTCCATGCTAAAAACCATGTACAACTAGCTATACCACCATTTATTTTGTCTAAAATGAAACATACAAACCCTAACTTTTTAGTTATGAATCCCCTTGCTATAATAACTTGGTTAGGAGTCCATGGCACCCTAAGAAGGTGTATGGTAGGATTAGATTAGTTATGTGGTGATTACAAGAGGTTTGGTGATGGTAGAAATTAGTTATAAACCTTGAAAACTTGATTTGGAACATGTTTTAGACATGCTGTCCCATTTTGTGAAAACCTGGAAAATCAGTAAACACCAAGTGAACTTTGGCAAAATTTTTAGAAAATACTTTCAAAAACGAATCCGTAGGCGAAAGAACGGATTAAAAAGAGTTAATAACGAAGAAGTTATGATTTTTGCAAGATTGTTGACGAAAAGTATTTTTCTGGAAATTAGTTGCTGTTGGACGTTTTTCATTGGACAAAAAGAGACTTTAAACGTAACCCGGAGGAGCCGAGCTTTCCAAAATATATTACTATATACTAAGACGTAACCGTGGACATAAAGAACAAGTAAAACGGACAAGTAACGACAAAGATATACACGTTTGAATATCGGCTAAAACCACTTTATATTTGACAGCTTTTATTAAATTTGGCACAAAAAAAACTACGAAGTACATTTATAAGCTAGACATAATATTAAGTACCAAGCTTTATAACTAATGTAGTATTAGTTATTACGAGTATATTTTCATCATTTCAAGGATTACAACCCGAGTATTTCAACGCTAACATGGAAACTTACGATATATATATATAAGTATATATATATTACAACTAGCTTATTATATTTTCTAATAGCAATATTTTCCAAATTCTTGGATTATATATTTTTGATAACAAGTGTTTTTCCAAAGACTAGAGTGATATACAAACATGAGCATGGACATTCATAACATCATTTGGTGATCTAAATGAGATCATTCATCATTCATTTTAGGTTGCGGCAGATAACCGTGCATTGTTGTCCTTAACATTCCGTTGCATTGTACTATTACTTCGAGGTGAGTCATAGCCCCTACTCTTTTAATTGTTCTATCAACTCTTTGGGGGAGATACATGCTACTACTTGCTTACTTGTACATATTCACATAACATTTATACTTGGGAAACATTATACTTGATAACATTATACTTGATGTCATACATACGTGATTGTGTTATACTTAACTGTATTATACTAAACTGTGATGGATACATACATACATATTTCCAATGGCCCCAGATTAAGTTTCTGGGCACAACCATGGAGACATGCATACATATTTCCAATGGCCCCAGATTAAGTTTCTGGGCACAACCATGGAGACATACATACATATTTCCAATGGCCCCTGATTAAGTTGCTGGGCACAACCATGGAGACAAACATACTTAAGTGAGGTCTTCGGAGATGAAGTGTAGACTCACTACTAATTGCTTAACTGTTGTTATGAACTTATACATATCTTAATCATATTATTTTGTAGCAGTGGGTTGTGAACACACAGGTTACAAGTCTCTTATGACGGGACTTGTAACTGAGTGGATTTACGATGCCTTTGCTGTGTGAACATTCTTTATAGGCTTTTCAACTGTATTAAGACAAACTCTATGAACTCACCAACCTTTGTGTTGACACTTTAAGCATGTTTATCTCAGGTTAGAAAGGCGATAGCAGGTGTATGGAGCTGAGAGTCTTAGGGCATGCTTTTGGAGACTTTCACTTTTATCGTTTACCATTCGATACACTTTAAAAACCTATGTATTATTCTACTTTGGGATCTTTGTTTTAGAAACTATGACTTTTATCAATTCGAATGGTAACTTTTCAAAAACGTCTCATTTAGAGTTCGTTTTCTATATCTTGTACTTTGTGCCCTGAAGTAGCATCCCAATGACACAGTCTTCCGCTGCGGTATTTTGGGGGTGTTACAGATTGGTACCAGAGCCTTGGTTATAGAGAACTAGGTTGTTTTAGAGTCTAGACTATAACTACATACATGTAGACTCTCCTCCCTATCGCCTTGCACTTTGCATACACTTACGCTTGCTGGTAATTTATTTATTTTTAGACCCACGCTATTAGATACTTTGTAGAAACCGTTAGAAACTAGACTTCCCAGTGACTTTAACACTTAAGGGAGAATCTTTTGTTCCTTTGTACTAAGCGTGACATTCCCTAGATGCCCATTTAAGCAACGTCTACCACTGAGATATGTGTGCCTGGTGATATGTACACTTGTGAAAGGAAACATTTATAATTGTGGTGGCCAACATAATTATAAGTGCTTCACGACACACGTGGACATATGACTATGCAGATGTAGATCGGTGTTGGCACAACTTAGGAAACAACTGGTAGCACGGTATTATATATGAGGATGTTAAGTATAGACTTTGGTTAATCAACGGTTTTCCCTCATCACTGACGTTCACTAAACCCAAGTAACGATGGTGGAAGAACTGGTGGACGTGGAGGTAGAGGAGGTGGTCACGGCGTTGAAAACAATGATAACAACGACGGTGGAAATACTGATTTTGAAGCCATCATCGCTCGACAACTTGAAAACTTTCTCCCCACTATTGTCACTCAAGTTGGCGATCATATGAATAACTTGGCAAACCACGAAAGCGGAATTAACAACACCAATGGTATAGGCCAGAATGGTAATGGCAACAACATCATTAGGACTGGATGTACGTATAAGGAATTTACGTCATGCAAGCCAATTGATTTCAATGGTGTAGGAGGCGCGTTGGTGTATACTCGATGGGTTGAAAAGATGGAGTCGGTGATCGACATTAGTAACTGTGCAGCACATCAAATGGTGAAGTATTCCATGTGCTTACTATCAGGAAAGGCATTGACATGGTGGAATACGCAGATTCAAGCTAGGGGTAGAGCGGCAGCTGTAGGTATGACATGGGATGATTTTAAGGCATTACTGAAGGAGGAATACTGCCCGGACAACGAGATGCAAAAGCTGGAGGATGAACTCTATCATCTCTCTATGATAGGGGCTGGTCATGCAGCCTATACAGATCGATTCCATGAATTAGCCAGACTAGTTCCACACCTAGTTACCCCTGAGTCCAAGAGGATCGAGAGGTACATATATGGTCTTGTCCCAGAAATTCGTGGGACTGTGAAAACAACTGAGCCTTCTACAATTCAGAGTGCAATATTGAGAGCAGGGACTCTGACAGATGAAATGGTTAGAAATGGAAGCTTGAGGAACAGTGATAAAAGGAAGGGAACAAGCGAGTCAAACAAGCAAATGGGCACAATAGCTGACAACAAAAGGGCAAGGACCTTTGCGGCAACTAATCCTGGTCAGAAAGAGTATTTAGGCCCGCATCCTAAATGTACGAAATGTAACTTTCATCATCAAAAGATTGCGCCCTGCCGTGTGTGTGCAATTTTCAGACAGTCTAGTCATTTTACAAACCAGTGTAGAGAACCAGTAAATGTGGGCAATATGACGAACAACCAAAGGACATGCTATGAGTGTAACAGCCCGGATCACTTTCGGAACAACTGTCCTAAGTTGAAAAGGAATTTTAACCAAGGAGGCAATCGTCCAAACTTAGCAGCAGCAATTGAAGGGCCACGAGATGAGGCCAATGAGATTCCACCCGCAATTGGCAGAGCTTACTTCTTAGGAAATCCTATCACCCAACATGTCCGCGGTAGCATAACGGGTACATTCTCTTGAACAACTATCGTATTTTAGTAGCACTTAAGTCTTAATATAGGACCTATACACAACATTGACTAATCTGAGACCTAGCAGCATTAACCTTAGTCACCCTAACATTAGTAATTTGATTAGTGTAAGCAATTCCAAAGTCGAGCCAATCTTTCAAAAGATCTTTTTCAAGGATGTTGAATCCAGACCTTGATTTTTAGCTTGGTTCTAGTGACTGTTCTTGTTTGATTGGGTTGCGAAAATCAAGCTAAAAGTTAAAGTCATCACTCAAACCGATTTAGCTTAATCTCATGACTGTTCTTGTTTGATTGGGTTGTGGGCTTAAGTGAAAATCGGTTACCTAAAGGATTAACCTAAAGGAGGTCTTTTGAGGATTATGCTCGGGATTGGGAAGGTTTGCCTCATCAAGTCTGACCACGAGAACATACCTAGTTGGATGGAAACCCACATACATAAGCTTTGACACATTTTATTAAACACACATTTAACTGATTAACATTAATTGAACTTCGGGACGAAGTTCTTTTTAGAGGGGAAGACTGTCACAACTCACCATTTCAGGTCATTTCAGGTCATTTCGGGAACTTTGGAAAAACACTATTCATAAATCACTATTCATCAAAACACTATTCATCGTTTTACTATTCATCATTTTCGAGGTCATTTTGATATTCTGAGAAACATTTGGGAAATTTACTATTCACTAAACACTATTCATTTCCGAAAAAGTTTTCACTATTCACTTGCATTACTCATTTCATCGTAAATTTAGTTTACGGGTATTCAAATTCGCGTAACCGGATTGGTTTAGGTGCGAATTCATTTCATTAGTGTTTAGAACACTGCATACGGACTGGAGATAGTATGCATATCATAATAACAGCATTTTCATGTTATACCACTCTCAGGATTTTCAAATTTCTATATTCAGTACATTTAACGTTTTTACGTATAAGTAATTATAGTAAACGTTAACACCCGGTTTATACATGACGAATATATCTAAATATTCCCACGATGGTCCCGACATATTTTTATATCCATTTTAACATCATACAACTTATAACATTCAGTTACCCAGTATTTTGGAAATTTATTTTATTTATAACGTACGCGTATGAATATTACGACGGTTTTCGTGAAAACTAAACAATAATCACCCGATCACTCAGTAAATGTACCCAACATATTTTTAATATGTTTTTAACATTATTATAACATTATTTTCATCCCGGTTAACTTTGTGAACATTTATTGCTATTAAACCTGGTACCCGATTTTAACGAATAACACGTAATAACACTTAACGTTATACTAATTTCCTAAATAAATACCAAGTACCCCAACCCCCCTCCTTGGCTCACCATAACCGGCCATATGAACACCCCTTTTTACCTCATGTAATAATCCCTTTATAATGTATTAAAGTTACAAGTAAAAACCATTTTTACTTCTTAAATATCTATACAAACCTCCTAAACATAAACACTTATAAATTTATGAATCAAAAAGCTCTCATTTCATCATTTCCATCTCATAACCCACGACTTTTTCCCAAATCCAAGATCCATCCATGGTTTTTGAAAAGTTAAAGCTACAAACTTGTTCATTATACTTGCCTAATCAAGAATCAATCAAGAAAAACACAAGAACAACAAGCATAATCATCATCTAATCATCTCATTTTATCAAGTAAGTAATCAACTTTATTTTTTCATGAAACATCTTATATTTACTTGTATTTCATGATTTCCATGCTAAAAACCATGTACAACTAGCTATACCACCATTTATTTTGTCTAAAATGAAACATACAAACCCTAACTTTTTAGTTATGAATCCCCTTGCTATAATAACTTGGTTAGGAGTCCATGGCACCCTAAGAAGGTGTATGGTAGGATTAGATTAGTTATGTGGTGATTACAAGAGGTTTGGTGATGGTAGAAATTAGTTATAAACCTTGAAAACTTGATTTGGAACATGTTTTAGACATGCTGTCCCATTTTGTGAAAACCTGGAAAATCAGTAAACACCAAGTGAACTTTGGCAAAATTTTTAGAAAATACTTTCAAACACGAATCCGTAGGCGAAAGAACGGATTAAAAAGAGTTAATAACGAAGAAGTTATGATTTTTGCAAGATTGTTGACGAAAAGTATTTTTCTGGAAATTAGTTGCTGTTGGACGTTTTTCATTGGACAAAAAGAGACTTTAAACGTAACCCGGAGGAGCCGAGCTTTCCAAAATATATTACTATATACTAAGACGTAACCGTGGACATAAAGAACAAGTAAAACGGACAAGTAACGACAAAGATATACACGTTTGAATATCGGCTAAAACCACTTTATATTTGACAGCTTTTATTAAATTTGGCACAAAAAAACTACGAAGTACATTTATAAGCTAGACATAATATTAAGTACCAAGCTTTATAACTAATGTAGTATTAGTTATTACGAGTATATTTTCATCATTTCAAGGATTACAACCCGAGTATTTCAACGCTAACATGGAAACTTACGATATATATATATAAGTATATATATATTACAACTAGCTTATTATATTTTCTAATAGCAATATTTTCCAAATTCTTGGATTATATATTTTTGATAACAAGTGTTTTTCCAAAGACTAGAGTGATATACAAACATGAGCATGGACATTCATAACATCATTTGGTGATCTAAATGAGATCATTCATCATTCATTTTAGGTTGCGGCAGATAACCGTGCATTGTTGTCCTTAACATTCCGTTGCATTGTACTATTACTTCGAGGTGAGTCATAGCCCCTACTCTTTTAATTGTTCTATCAACTCTTTGGGGGAGATACATGCTACTACTTGCTTACTTGTACAGATTCACATAACATTTATACTTGGGAAACATTATACTTGATAACATTATACTTGATTACATTATACTTGATGTCATACATACGTGATTGTGTTATACTTAACTGTGTTATACTAAACTGTGATGGATACATACATACATATTTCCAATGGCCCCAGATTAAGTTTCTGGGCACAACCATGGAGACATACATACATATTTCCAATGCCCCCAGATTAAGTTTCTGGGCACAACCATGGAGACATACATACATATTTCCAATGGCCCCAGATTAAGTTGCTGGGCACAACCATGGAGACAAACATACTTAAGTGAGGTCTTCGGAGATGAAGTGTAGACTCACTACTAATTGCTTAACTGTTGTTATGAACTTATACATATCTTAATCATATTATTTTGTAGCAGTGGGTTGTGAACACACAGGTTACAAGTCTCTTATGACGGGACTTGTAACTGAGTGGATTTACGATGCCTTTGCTGTGTGAACATTCTTTATAGGCTTTTCAACTGTATTAAGACAAACTCTATGAACTCACCAACCTTTGTGTTGACACTTTAAGCATGTTTATCTCAGGTTAGAAAGGCGATAGCAGGTGTATGGAGCTGAGAGTCTTAGGGCATGCTTTTGGAGACTTTCACTTTTATCGTTTACCATTCGATACACTTTAAAAACTATGTATTATTCTACTTTGGGATCTTTGTTTTAGAAACTATGACTTTTATCAATTCGAATGGTAACTTTTCAAAAACGTCTCATTTAGAGTTCGTTTTCTATATCTTGTACTTTGTGCCCTGAAGTAGCATCCCAATGACACAGTCTTCCGCTGCGGTATTTTGGGGGTGTTACATGTAACATTTTGGAGTCAAATCAGAACACAAGTAAACGGGAATACATTACAAATACAAGGGTTACAATGGAGTTCTAATGAAAAGATAAAGGACTAATTCTAAACATTACAACTTCCAAAACTAATACAAGCTAAGAACCAAAAGGAAAAACTCTAAGTCAAAACTCTAATCCATGGAAGGCTATTAACAATGTAGTCCACTAAGAGCTCCTAAGCACTCTTCAGTCAACCCAGCTTCCTTCTAAAACCTGTCGCAGGAAAAGAAATGCGGCTAAGCTTAAAAAGCCCAGTGAACAGATATAAACAAACGTAAACAAATAACAAAAGGAAAAACGAATGTGAATACGACATAAGTTCAAGCGAACCTGCTCAGACAAAGGTCAAGGAATATGGAACATATAGTAGGACTAACAGAATACAATCAAACGAAATACGAATATGGAATGTTAAACGAATCAATGGAAAATGAAACGGATCATAAGTGTAAGCAACTGAAATAAGGCAAACATAAGTTAATCACATTAAAGATGACAAGATAATAAGAATCATAGAGAAATAGAACAAATAGGAATGCCCAACAATATATATACTAAATGTACATAGGAGCCATGACCTCCATTATACCAAATGTGAAAGGGGTGTATTGCACACCTACCAAACATTCACCAAATAATACTAAACAAAGTACCTAGGATGCATCCATACGCCCCCTGTAAAACAGATATATATGCACAAAGCTCTAGGCTAAGTAAACATATACAATGATAAATATAGGCCTGAATAGCTAGCTTAAAGGGAACGTTGTGGACAAAAACCCACCTCCACAGATACTATCAATACCACTGGTGCATCAGTGGCAAGGCCATGGACTCCCCATGACTGGCTACAAATTAATCAAATCATATACAAGTAACACATAATGGGCATAGAATCAAGAATGCTATAGAAAAGAAATATAGCAAGCAAATGAATATCAAGCTCTTATCAATATCAAGTATCAACAAACACGAATCAAACAAAGGGAACATAGCAATGGCTTAACTGAAGGGATCATAATCGAAACATTAAACAAAATAGAGAAGGATGGCCTTTACTAAAAAGGCGGAATATCTGTACCTTAACCGCAAGTGCAAACACATCATAAAGATCGGAAGTTACTCCTTCTTCAGCGAATCTACACGAGTTAATGATCAGTTTATTATTAATAACTTGTTTTAAAGCAGATTGCTCATTTTAGTCGGATTTCCATTTTTAGTAACTTTCTATATTTAGTAAGTTTCCCGAATTAGTAACTTTCCGAATTAAGTATGTTTTACCCGAATTAGTAATTTAATACTTTTAAGGTTCTAATTGACAATTGATAGTATTTAAGGGTTTAAAATGACAATCACAATAGTTTAGAGTTAATTATGTCAATTTAGTAAAGTTTAGGGTCAAAAATATAAATTATAAAAATAAATATAAAAATCTCAAATATATTTATTTTAAGGTTTATACTATAATTTAATATTAAGATGATAATTTTAGACCCTGTCGTTCATAATTTCATATAATTTATTAATGTACCCACGATATTAATATTTATGCCGTGACAACCCAAAGTATTATTATCACATGCATGACTCGTATTTATACTTGACACATACATCACACGTTCAAAATACAAACACAAACTGACGTCTCATTTCCATGCACGCTTGCTCATTAATATACACACATACATACTTACTAGTCCAAATAGATTACTTAACACTCAAATATAATCAAACTCTTGTCCACGCAAAAGAATATGTACTATCATTTTATTATTACTTGACTTATATATTCAGATCTTGATATGTATTATACATATCCTACACATGTCCCATGTTCATATCTCTTTATGCGTATTATCAGTTTTTCTTTAAATTCATGTATAACATGTATGAGATCATAGGCATATATATTTAAACTATTCAAAGACAAAACAGAACCAAGATCGAAATATATGTTATATAGAGAGTTCATTATTTTATGTGCTCTAAATATATGTTATAACGTAAACCATTAAGTCAAGCCTGCGCTTATATATACCTATATATGTTTTAAAAATCTTACTGTTTTCTTTTCCAACTTTCAGGTTTCTATCAAATTATAATATGATCTTTCTTATGTGGGACTAACATATATATATATATATATATATACACACACACTTCGATCTTAATCTCCTGCATGCACACCCATCCATACTTATAATCACAAATAATTTTAAATCTCAAATACTAGCATTTGTAATTATCTGTGACATTAAGTTAATGTTTTTAATCACAACCCATTTGTTCTTCAACAACACTGAATTAGCTAGAGTTTCCATGACATGTATACATATATGTTTAGTCACGACTCATTTGCTTATATCCTTTTTCAAGCTTCGCATCTTGTTAGTAAGTTTTAACCCGAAGTAACTCTTATATAAACATATCCTTTTTAGTGTCTAACAAATTTTAAGATGATGATTTCGACGACGCTCAAGGTTGTATTAAAGGATCGATGTACGACATCATGGATTATATTTAATGAGACGTAAAATTTTGAGACATAGATTATGAAAATACCTCTAATCGAATGATAGCTCGAGACCGAAGCAAGAATGCAATTGCGTGACCAATAACCAACGAGGTAAGGTCGAATCTCAAAACCTTTGTCGAGCACAGCCACAACACATATCAAACACGATCCAACCTTAACCTCTCTTTAACGAAACTCCATGAACGAACCAAACCAAGCATGAAACCACAACTAGGATTAACTCGTATAAGCGGTTTGAATAAAGAATGTAGTAACCCCTAAACTCATGCGAACCAATGCCCAGTTTATTCACATGAGCATGAGGAAGTATTAGGATTTGGTTGCTGATTTTTTTATGAGTTAAAATCGTGTTTTCAAAAGTGGTGAGATGTTGCGTATAAGTTCTTGTGAAGTGAAAGTAAAATGTATATCAAAGTGATATTTGAACGTGTGAATGGAATTGGCATATTCTATCTGTTATTTTAGGCTAGGATATGGCAAAGCGTGTCAAAGGGTTGGACAAACCATGTATGATTTGGAAACATAGCAACATGCAAATCTTTTATTTAGAGTAGGTTATTTGGTTATTCTTATCCCTTAATATTTTCAAACGATACACAAAGGGAAGACATAGGGAAATTAATCGGTTTTCCATACTTTTGTGACAAGAACAAAAATAATCGGCTATATGAACTTCTAAACGTGTGATAAGTTAAAACGTGTACATTTATTTTATCCTAAGTTTTTATTTATTTTATCATAAGTTTTTATTATTAATAACACGTTTATTATTCACGTATAAAGTTTTAAATACTTAGGTTAAAATTTATTATTTGTCTTTCGAAAAATTCAAAATTAGAGGGTATTTTGGGAATTTTAACTTGTTTAAAATTCGGGTTTTATATTTTAGCTATTATAATCTTACTTTAGTCGACTTACTTAAACGTTTTAGGTTTTTCACGTTTGGTGTGAGCTTTCCAAGACCTTAGTTGACGATATTTTTTTATAATATTTTTGCCTGCATTCTGTAGTATGCAGGTTACAGTGGTTCGTGTTACTTTGCTGAACATCATCTATGGAGGCGACGGTGTACGTGGATCTTAAGGTAAAGCTTTAGCATTACATTGTAAAGAAACAATTAGTTGTAGAAGAGACGTGACAAGCATGAGATATTGAGCGGTTCTTTTTATTGCTTACGATTTGGTCATTTCAATTTTACTACGAAAATTTAACCGCCAATCTAAACAGGTACGATGAACTACTAGGGCAATGAGCACCCCCTTAAATACAGTCTGAACGAGTGGAGAACCTATGAGACATGCACGGTGGCCCATTCTGAGACTCAATCATTTGTTGGTATGGAACCCTGGTCTATTAATAATGGTATGGGGAGTGGTACCTCAGCGTGTCATCAAATGCCTGATGATAGTTATTTTCATGCTGCCACTGACGTCGATGCAAGCAAAACTTCTACTCCAATATTTGTCGGGATTATGGTTAGTTTCACAATTTTTTGTTATAAATATTCTCAGTATCTTATGGTATATATACTGTTGACTAACTTGCTCTATCTTATTCATGAATACAGTGTCTGGCCCGAATCAGCCTGGCCCAAAAGTATTGGACTTCCGTACAGGACAGTTCGTGATGTCGACCCTTGAGTTTCTAATACTGTTGATGGTCCACAAGTACTTGGTATGACATATAGCAATATTCTTCACTTTATATTTGGGCACTTACTAAATGGGTATTATGTGTTGTAGTAACTGTTAGTCCATTGGTTTTTTAAGTGTTTTATACGTTTAAAAGTGCATGTATACCAGCTGCTCACTTACTAGATGGGAATACCAGCTGCACAGAGTCTACAAGTGCATGAACGGGCCTAATAGACGCGATTCGAAAAGTGAAACGGAAGCTAAAATGCCTCTTTAGTCTCAGGTAATAAATTTTGTTTGTTGTATCAGTTTGTTAAAGATGGTTGTTTGATACTTATTCTCTAATGATCCGATTGTACATTTTTTTTGGGCGATGTACAGGTGGAGTTGATAACGCTCAAAGTTAACATGTTTTTATAAGTGTTATTAGTGTTTTTGTGTATGTTATTTGGTTGTTTTTATATGCTTTTGCCACTAAATCGTATCAAAGTATGTTTTTGTAGCATATGTAGCCAAATGCAGGAAAAATGGAGAAAAAGTGAAGAAAATGAAGTATACGCGATTACACGAAGATTCCCGAGTTTAAAAGTCCAATCTATGAAGTAATTCATATGAGAACTTAAGTTTTGTCATCTCAAAGTTCCAAGTTCAGAAGTTAATCAAGTTTAGATAGTACATAAAGAACTACACAAGGAAAAGTCAAAGTCCAAAACTGCCAGGAATTACCATCCGATCGGTTGGAGTGAAACCGATCGGATTGCCATAATGACTTTTCTCCATCCGATAGGTACCAACCTGCAACCGATCGGATGGCCACTACTGCATGTTTTTGCCAACTTTTTTGCACGAATCTTGGTCTTTTGTCCCATGGTTCTAGGCTCTTTTTAGTGTCTTATTGTCCAAGTTCAAGCATTTAAGTCCTTATTTATTACCAAGAGTGTTCGACAAGCCTATAAGGACCTCAAAAGTGCATAACTCAACACACCATTGAAGATACCATTTACTCTCATTACTACACACAATTATTATCATCTTCTAGCTCTCTAAGGAGGAAAATTCGTGCAGAAAGAACCAGGAACTTTGGAGGACCAAGGAAGTAACATTTGGAGTCCGAAAATCTCAAGAAATCATCACCAACTCTTAGGTTATCAATACCTTGTCATTTGTTATCAATTTCAAAGCATTGTAAGACTTATAACCATTGATTCTTATGTTAAATATTCTGAGTTTATTTGCATGTTTGCTATGAGTGGCTAGTAATCTTTTTAAACTTGTTTTGATGATGTTTTATACTTAGTGTTAGTTATGATTGTGATAAGATGTTTTAATTCAATTTCAAGTCAATCCTAAGAACCAATTGTACCTTAAGTTTCATCGTGACATTTGTTTAGCCAAGGTTAACTAATTGATAATAGTTTCAAAGGTCGAAAGATTTGTTATTACTCAACTAGTTATAATCATTTGTCTATGAATGATTGTTTTTCACCATAATTATTCTAGACTAAACAAAGAAACAAGAAGTATGATTGTAATGAGAATTCTTTTATAACATCAAATCGGATTGTTTGTAAACCTTTAGTAGGACGAAAGTTTAAATGTTTATAAACGATTGTGACCTTTTTGTCTATGAAGAGGTTACCTTTTGTATTGACCATTTCTTAAGAGTATTTGATTGGTAATAAAAGTTTGTCTTGTGTTTAAGATATCCACCATACCTTATGAATCTTGGATAGATCTTGAATTGATTGGTTTACACCTAAAGCTTGTTTTTATGAACTAAAATCTTGACGAAGGTTTAACTTGTAGAAACAATAGATTAGATCAACATCTAATTATCTCAACCAACATGTTATCAAAAGTTATCACAATCATGTGTATCATTAAGTAGAAAACTAGTCTAAACAAGTGTAGTTTTTAATTTATTGAGTTTGCTTATTATCATATTTACGTACATTAGAGATTTACTTTTAGACTTATATTTTGATTCACTCACAAATCCCTGCGAACGATCCCGACTTACCATCATATCCTGCTATAACGGACGAGTACACTTGCTCGTATGTGTTGTTTCTAGATTTGGTAACTCATCCTTATAAATTTAAAACTTGCACTAACAAATAGCACATCAAGTTTTTGACGCCGCTGCCGGGGATTTTGATCGTGTTTCTTTAAGTTTTAAAAGTCCGTTTCTTTTCGTGTTCGTTTTCTAAAAAAAAATAAAAAAAAAATAAAAAATAAAAAAAAAAACTCCGTAGCAACCAACCGATCGGATTCATTTCCAACCGATCGGTTTCCCACATTTTTTTTTACCGTTGCGTTCATCCGATCGGTTTGGTTCCCAACCGATTTGGATTGATTTTTCTGTTTTATTTTTTATTTTTCTTGTTCTTTTGTTTAGGTAATTGACTCGATTTTCTTGATAGTTGTATGAACACTCGTTCTACTACTAAAAAGCTTAGTACACCTTTATCCGATCCCGAAAGTTTGTTTCGTAAGAAGAGATCTTCAACTATTCTTAATTGGTTTGATAATCTTTCCGAAGAACACCCAATTTCTAATCTTTTTGAACCAATACCCATGGCTGACGATTTACCCATGTGGGCCGCCAATAGAACCGTAGCACCCACTCCTGGAGCTGCTATTGTTGTCGCCGACCTTGGTGAAAACTTTACCGTTAAAGGTCACCATCTTTCTATGATCAAAGACCGTTAATTCGATGGCTGTTCGCGAGCCGATCCGCATAAACACATTTCCGAATTCATTGAAATTTGTGGCATGTTTCGTTATGGAGACACTAATGTCGATGCTATCAAGCTCAAACTTTTTCCATCATCACTCACCGGAGATGCCAAAGTATGGTATAACGAATTAACCCCAGGAACTATTAATACTTGGGAGGAGATGAGGCAAGCTTTTGTAAGCCGATTCTTTCCACTTGCCATGTATGATAGACTAATGGGAGAAATCCGTGCTTTTTCACAAAATCCTAATGAATCTCTTATTGAAGCTTGGCTTCGCATGAAAGATTTCCTTCGAAGTTGTCATGGTCATAATTTAGGACGAGGAACAATAATCCAAATCATTTATCATGGTCTTGATGAAGCATCTCAAGCAATCCTTGATGCCGGAGGAATTTTCCTTTACAAAACACCAAATGAGGCATATCAACTTCTTGAAGATCGAGTACTTCTTAAACTCGATTGGTCAAAAGATTCCAAAACCAAACCCTTATGGAAAACCGTTGCTTTTGCCGAAAGTTCAGATAATTCAAAACTCATGGACAAATAGAAGCTTTGTATTCTAAAATGGACTCGCAATAAAAAGATATAAAAGGAGAAATGAAAGAAATGCGATATGGCTGTAATAATTGTGGAGGAAATCACACATCATCCGAGTGTGATGACCAACCTATGAATAGACCCAACGAAGGGGAAGCCAATTATGTCCAAGGAGGATATCGTGGAGGAGGTTTTCGTGGTAATTATTATGGAAGAAGTTTTGGAAATTGGCAAGATCGCCAACAAAGGGATAACAACCGTGATTTTCAACCTCGAACAGAAAATTCAAACCCAACAAATTCAGATAAAAAGGAAGAATCTGATTTCGAAAAAATGATGCGAGAATTCGTAAATGCTCAAAGAACCACAAATGAGTTTGTAAAAACTCAATTTTTCAATCTCAAAACCAAAGTTGAGCAAGGTCAGAAAAATCATCAAGCTTCTATTCAGGATCTTGAACAAAAATTTGATAGACTTTCTGATCAATTTTCTTCTCGAATTCCTGGTACATTACCAAGTAACACCCAATCCAATCCAAAACCATCTGGATCAAACGATAAGAATTGTCGTCCACCACAAAGCAGAAATGAGCATATCAATGTTGTATTCACTCGAAGTGGTCTCTCATATGATCCACCACCCATTCCTACCGATAAAACTCTTATTCAAGATGAGGAGGAAGAAGCTGAGGAAGAAGCAGTTGAAGAAGAACCAACCCAAAAACCAACAGTTCCACCAATAAAGCCTTATACACCAAAAATACCATATCCACAAGCCCTAAGAAAAGAGAAAAGAGAGGAGCGAAATAAGAAGTTTTTAGAGATGATCAAAGAAGTTAGAATTAACGTACCCCTCGTTGATGTTCTAGCTGGAATGCCCAATTATGGGAAATTTTTGAAAGAACTTCTTAATAATCGAAAAAAGTTTGAACAAATTTCCGCTACCGTTCTTAATGAAGAATGCTCTGCTATAATTCAAAACAAAATTCCACCAAAACTTGGAGATCCCAGAAGTTTTCTTATACCATGTACATTAGGAAACAACATCACATGTGATGCTTTAGCCTATTTAGGTGCAAGTATCAATTTGATACCCTATTCGTTGTATTCTAAACTTTCCATCAATACATTGAAACCTACTAAGATGAGTATACGATTAGCCAACCATACATACCAATATCCTGTTGGGGTTGCTGAAAATATGCTTGTTCAAGTTGGTAAATTTGTTTTTCCTGTGGATTTTGTTATCTTAGAAATGGAAGAAGATAGTCGAGTACCCTTAATCTTAGGAAGACCTTTCTTAAACACTGTTGATGCAATAATTAAAGTTAAAGGTAAAGAACTTAATCTCGGAGTAGGAGAAGATCGAATCACAATCTTAATCGATAAAGCAATGAAATATCCAAATTCCAGTGATGACACATGCTATAATATCGATGTAATTGATGAAGTCACTGAAGAAGAATTGGATGCATTACTTGACGATTCGAAACCATTCATGACTACTTCAAAAAAGATTAGTGAAACAGATTCTGACAAAGAATTTGAGGAATTCATGGAAATTAAATTAGAAGAAGAGGAAGAAGAGAAATTTGAAGATATCATTGAGAAAGATCAATTGAAAATCAAATCATCTCTAGAAGAACCACCCACTGATTTGGAACTCAAAACCCTTCCCAATTATCTCGAATATGCTTACTTAGAAGAAAATTCACTTCTTTCAGTAGTCATATTGTCGTTGCTCGAAACAAATAAAAAAGAAAGACTCGTTTCTGTTCTTAGGAAGCATAAACGCGCTTTTGCATGGAAAACTTCTGATATTCCAGGAATTAGTCCTGATTTTTGCAAACACAAAATCAATTGTGAAGAAGGTACTAAACCCGTTGTAGAAAGACAACGTCGACTCAACCAAATATGAAAGAGGTTGTTGAGAAGGAAATCATTAAACTTCTTGACGCTGGAATTATTTATCCTATCGTGGATAGCCCATGGGTGAGTTCAGTTCATTGTGTTCCAAAGAAAGGAGGAATGACTGTAGTGACAAACGAAAGGAATGAGTTAGTTCCTACTAGAACTGTCACTGGATGGCGAGTATGTATTGATTACAGAAAACTTAAAAAAGCCACCAAGAAAGATCATTTTCCTTTACCCTTCATGGATCAGATGCTCGAAAGATTAGCAGGAAACAAATACTTTTGCTTCCTTGATGGTTTTTCGGGATATTTCCAAATTCCTATCGATCCAGCCGATCAAGAGAAAACCACATTTACATGTCCTTTTGGAACCTACGCTTACCGGCGTATGCCTTTTGGTCTATGTAATGCACCTGCAACTTTTCAAAGGTGTATGATCGCAATATTTCAAGACATGCTTGAAACATCTATGGAAGTTTTTATGGATGACTTTTCAGTGTTTGGTGATTCTTTTGAAACTTGTCTTTCCAATCTCGATAAAATGCTTAAAAGATGTGAAGCTGCACATCTAGTTCTTAATTGGGAAAAATGTCATTTCATGGTAACTGAAGGAATTTGTAACAATTCGCAATTTCAGGTTAACTTTTATTCCCGAAAATTTCACTATTCACTTTTTACTATTCACTTTTCACTATTCATCTCAGAAATTTTTATTTCATATTCTCGTAAGTAAAACTATTTTAACGATAATCCGAGAGTTTGACGCTCGTCAGATCATTTCTGCAAAAATCACAAAGCCGTGTCCGAGATTTACTTTTAGGTTTAAACGTCATTCTAGCATCCCGATATGTCCATAAAACATTATAAACAATAGAAATATGATTTTCTCTCATTTTAGGACAATTCCAAAAGTTTTGGAATTTTACGTTTTTCAGTTCAGCGTTTTACGCGAATTACGCGTTTTAGACCCGTGTTTCCAGTTTTTAGCAGGGTTTTAGCACCCAATAGAACCTACCACTCATTTTATATTTTATTATGGAGTATATTGACATGTTTAACCATATTTATAAGTTTCATATTTTTAGGATACCCGGTTTTACGTTTCGTGGCTTAATCATTTACGGTTAGCAATTTACGGAGTCGAAAGTAGTCACATAAGTAGGATAATATCATCAAAAGTCCACACCTTGTTCTCCAAGTTCATGAACCGCCATTTAGGGGGGGCATTCACACTTGTGGCATCATCTCATGACTTTAGCCATTAGATCATACTTATTTACAACTTTGTCTCCAAGTTTAGGCACTTTCCTAACACTTTCCTAACCTCCTCATCCTAGCCTATATAAATAACTCATTCATGACTTAGAGAACTCATTCTTCTTCCTTTCTTCATCACCAAAAACGCCACACAACAAATCCCTAGCACCATGATCCTTTGATCTTCAAACTATAAGTTACACTACAAAGTTCAAGGTCTTAGTATTCTCTACCTAGTTCTTAAGTTTGTTTGGTGATTCCATGGTTGAATTAGGAGCTACACAAGGTTACTAGGGCTAAAGTTAAATGGTTTTCACAAGGGTTATATCAAGGCTAGCAAGGGTTACAAGAGTTGTGGTGAAGGGTTTACAAGCTTAGGTTTAGTGTCCTAGTTCTATACTTGACTTCCTTTCTTTAGAAAGCCAAACGTTGTAAGCAAACCCTAACATACTCCTTGCTTAATACAATTTTCATGCTTATTATGGTTCTTTCATGCTATATATGTTCTTGTTATTGTGTTCATGATGTTTAAAAATGGATAAAACAAGTATTGGTATACATATGTTAACTTATGATAAGTAAACAAGCAAACTAGTGGTTTTTATGGAGAACCACGACCAAAATAGTACAACTATGATATTTGAAACTTACTTACTGTTAAAGAGGACTTAACAAGGAAAACATAGCAATTTGAATCACTTAAAATGAGTACACGAGTCAAAAGATACGGCCATAAGAAGTTAGCGACACCAAAACGCCGAAACTGCCTATACCCTACTGTTTTGCATTCTGCCAATTTGAAAGTCACTCTTCTGGTCCGACTCATCAAAAAGTTAAAACACGAAAGTTGTCCGGAACGACGTTTTCGTTCAGGGCAAAGAAGCTCGAGCCCTGAAAACGCTTTCCGAGTGATAATTTATTCAAATTCTTAACAGCCCATTTTTAGACCAAAGTCACTATATAATAGTTATGTTTTACTAAGACCAAGAGGTCTAATGACCTAAAGCCGAGACCACAACCATTGCTAAAGCCAAGGTTGAGTCTCAAGACCATGGTAACAATGACCAAGGTCACGGCAAAGCCACGGCTAAAGACCATCCTTTTAAAGATCAAAACTTATATATATGTTATCAAATACTACAATAGTAGGGTGCCTCATGTGAGGAGTTCATTAAGTAAGCCGTCGAGATGAGTTGTGGATTTACGAATTAAAGTGTCCTGGCTCCTCGAACGTTTACTCCATGACTTCTGAATTATGTCGGCCCGAACGGTAGTAAGAGATTTACAACCTAAACATGTTTCATAAACGACTTATATTCAACGACTTACACTATATACTAAGTACTACATCATGAACTATATGCAAGACATATATGGGCAATTCTTCGTATTCTTAGACGTTACTCCAAACCTAAGTCACAACGTTCTATTATAGGCTGCTCTTAGAGACTTTCGCGATTCGACTACCACTTTCATTTCTCATTACATAGACTTAAGGTGAGTCATAGCCCCTACTTTTTCATACTTGTTTTAACTCTTTGGGGGGGATACATGCACAACTACTTGCTTACTTGTACAAATACTCAAAACATTTATACTTGATTGTCTTATACTTGATTGGCATTATACTTGAATGCGTTATACATGATAATTATACTTGATTGCGTTATACATACTTGTTACACTATACTTGCTTAATTTAAATACAAGATTTGTATTTACGTGCATACACAATACTCTATGCTGTCAAAGGAGAGGTATTAATAGTACTAGTATGGGCCTACACCCCCCACCCAAGTCCAAGATTCGAGACGTTGGGTGACATGTACTATTTGGGATGGTGGTTCCCCGCCTATGGGTCCAAAATGACGTGACCATGGGTGAATATAATCCTGAGAAACTATATATTAGCAGTGGGTTGTGAACACACAGGTTGCAAGTCTCTTATGGCGGGACCTGCAACTGAGTGGATTCACGATGCCTTTGCTGTGTGATCATTCTTTAAGACTTTTCAACTATTTTAAGACAAACTCTATGAACTCACCAACCATTGTGTTGACACTTTAGCATGTTTATCTCAGGTTAGTAAGGCGATAGCTAGTGCGTGGAACTTAGAGTCAAGCTGCATATTCTGAAGACTTACGCTTTTATCATTTACCATTCAAAACTTTGTATACATTTATGTATCATACTTTGGAATCTCAAGTTTGTAACTCGGAATTTATTAATCGAATGGTAACTTTTCAAAACGTTTCATTTAGAGTTCGTTTTCTATACCTTGTACTTTGTATTATGAAGTAGCACCCTTATGACACAGTCTTCCGCTGCGGTATTTTGGGGGTGTTACAGAATTGTGTTAGGACACAAGATATCAAGTTCAGGGATGGAAGTAGACAAAGCTAAAATAGATGTTATCACCAAATTACCACCACCAACTAACGTTAAAGCCGTTAGAAATTTTCTAGGACATGCCGGTTTTTACCGCCGATTTATCAAAGATTTTTCAAAAATATCACGTCCTATGACTAAACTTTTAGAAAAGGATTCTGTATTTGATTTCAATTCTGACTGCATTAAAGCTTTCGAAACATTGAAAAATCAATTGACTAGTGCCCCAATTATGGTTGCACCTAATTGGTCACTACCATTTGAAATTATGTGTGATGCAAGCGATTTTGCTGTTGGAGCTGTTTTAGGACAACGTGAAGGAAAACATTTTCATCCTATTTACTTTGCTAGTAAAACACTCAATAATGCTCAACAAAACTATACGGTTACGGAGAAAAAATTATTAGCCGTAGTTTTTGCATTCGAAAAATTCAGATCTTATCTTGTGCTTTAAAAAATGATAGTTTTTACCGACCATTCCGCACTCAAATATTTGTTTACCAAACAAGATGCAAAACCACGTCTTATCAGATGGATTTTATTACTGCAAGAATTTGATATCGAAATAAAAGACAAGAAAGGAGAAGAAAATCTTGCAGCTGATCATTTATCACGTCTCGAGAATCCAAATTTGGAAGAATTAAAAGAAAATGAAATTAATGATTATTTTCTAGAAGAAACTCTCATGACGATAGATAAAGATGATGATAAGGAAATACCATGGTTTGCAAATTACGCGAATTTTCTTGCAGGAGATATTCTTAAAAAAAGGATGAGTCACTACCAACGTAGTAAGTTCTTTTTAGAACTAAAACACTATTATTGGGAGAAACCTTACCTTTTTAAGATGTGCAAGGATGGAATGATACGAAGATGTGTTTCGGGTGCCGAAACAAGAAAAATTCTTGATGAATGTCATCATGGCCCAACTGGGGGACATTATGGTCCTTCCACTACAGCTAGAAAAGTTTTTGATGCTGGATTCTATTGGCCTACAATTTTCAAAGAAGCGCATACTCTTTTTCAAAACTGTGATGCGTGCCAAAAATCCGGTAACCTTTCTCGAAGAGACGAAATGCCTCAAAAGAGCATTCAAGTCTGTGAAATATTCGACATTTGGGGAATTGATTTTATGCGACCCTTCCCTAAATCACACAAATACGAATATATCCTCGTTGCAATCGATTATGTTTCCAAATGGGTTGAAGCTGAATCTCTTCCTACTAACGATGCACGAGTTGTTGTCAACTTTCTCAAAAAGCTTTTTGCTCGTTATGGAATTCCTAAAGCTTTAATAAGTGATAGGGGATCCCATTTCTGTAATAAACAAATGGAGAAAGTAATGAAACGATATGGAGTTCATTATCGTTTTGCTACAGCTTATCATCCACAAACTAGTGGTCAAGTCAAAAATACCAATAGAGTTATAAAAAAAATACTTAAAAAAATGGTTAAAGACAATCCTTCCGTTTGGTCAAGGAAATTAGATGACGCTCTATGGGCATTTCGTACAGCATATAAGACACCAATTGGTACGACAACATACAGACTCTTGTATGGGAAAACATGTCATCTACCGTTCGAACTTGAACACCGTGCTTACTGGGCGTTAAGAAGCTGTAATCCTAATTTAAAAATAGCTAGAGAAAAGATATTTTTGCAATTACATGAACTTGATGAGTTAAGACTTCAAGCTTATGAAAACTCCAAGCTATATAAAGCAAGAACCAAAGTATATCACGATAGAAAGCTGAGAATTCGAAAACAATTCAAAGCTGGAGATAAAGTTCTGCTTTTTAATATGAAATACAAGTTTAAAGCCCCGAAACTCAAGCCAAATTGGTTTGGACCATATGTAGTGAAACATGGATTTCCATCAGGTTATGTTGAACTTTATGACAAACATGGTGGAAGTTTCATTGTAAATGGGCACCGAATTAAACTCAATTATGATAAGGAGCAATTAAACGTGATTTCTAATGAAGAAATTTCATCCGAATTTGAATATGAAGCTATCACATTCATGGCTCCACACAAGGAAATGATTCCTTGGGCACACAGTAATGGTTTTATCTATGATGCTCTTCCTAGAGCATGGGAAAATGTTAAATTGGAAAACATAGATGAAACAGGAGAGGGAATTGTGATAGGAAATGTGTTGTATATCCCTAAAAGGAAAAATAACACTAAAACTTCATAATCTATTTCGAAGTTTGAGTCCGGCTGAGGACTCGTTAATAAAACAAGCGCTTCTCGGGAGGCAACCAGTGTGTTTTATTTTTGTTTTTCAATGTTTATACCCCAAAGTTTTACTACTTGGTCGAACTTAAGTGTAGGGGTGTGCCACTAATTTGAATAAAACTGCAATGCTTTTTGTTTGTTTGTTTTTGTTTCTAATAATGCAGGTGTTGACTACAAGAAACAGAAGATTGGATAACACCGGATGTAATGGTTTATTTTCTCATTTTCCCTACTTTCATGCTTTTTCGTTTATCACATTGAGAACAATGTTTAACTTAAGTGTGGGGGGGGGGGGGGGGTGAGTAGGTAAAATAAGAAATTAAGTCTAATATCGATTTAATTTTTAAATTTTGTTTGTCCTTGTGATCTAGTTGTTTTCACGCTTTTAGGAATAATTTATTAGAATAACTGGATCTATCCACTAGTGAAATTAGTAATTTTTGAAAAATTTGAGATGTTTCCCGATTAATATTGCAATCCATTTCTGGGATTGATAACATTTGCTAGCGCATATTATAACCCTTTCCACTAAATTGTGAGGATTTGAGCCTATTTAATATCTAGCATACATCTTTTATGCTTGAATCTTTTGTTATGAGTGTGCCGGTGATTTTATTTATTCTAGAACTTGTACTTGTAAATCATTACGAGACCGTTGTGAGATTAAAATTTTGTAATATAAGTATACATACGGAATAAGAGGCAACCTTAGGATTCTAACCAAATAGCCTTCATTATTGATTTTTAGCTAGTCACATTGATTAGTTAATTTCCAATTTTTAACCCTTTTGTTAGCGTTCATTTTTAACGCTAGATACCCTTAGTTACACCCTTCGAGCCATCCTTTTCGTTTTTGATAAATCCAGAAAAATACAAAAATATTTTACACTTTAAACCTTAGCCTAACCCTTGTCAAAGTCCAAATGGTGGGTTGCTAATTGCTAGTTGCTTGGTTGTTGGATAGTTTCTGATGATTATTAGTTAGCCACACTTCACCAATTATATGTGTGCCATTCCGAAAAAGACGGAGACTGTAGCTTCTTATTTGTATTGTTGTGGTGATGCTTATACGAAGTGTGGGGGAGTTTATTTTAATATATATATATATATATATATATATATATATATATATATATATATATATATATATATATAATAAAAAGTCATCGTAACTATAAGGTGACAATTATAGCAAATGTGCTATATATGTGAATAAAGGAAATTTTGTGATATGTTGTTAGCCAATGTGCTACGTATGAAGAATATTATTATGGCGAATCGATGTATCGTTATTTGAAGAAGAGGAAGATTGTAACTATAATCATTTACGGGTTCGAGGTTAGTTTCGTGACTAGCAACAATGGGACTTAGACTTTATTTTATTTTTCTTTAAAACCAATTTCATAAATATTCCCATGCTTTATCCCTACCCTTACCAAATTACTTTATCTATCCGGATATTGTAATGGCTTTGTGAGAATGTCAAGTGCAAGAATATTGTAGTGACCATCCGGTTTTTGAGTAATCAAGAACTCGCGCCAGTAATCTATTGTGTTTTTGTATGAGATGTTTAAACATAAGCCTGGTACAACCCAAAGCCTTACATTACAACCCGAACCTCTTTGATATGTAGACTTGGTGCTTACGCCATTGCGGTGTAGTTTTGTTTCTTGTACAAGCTTATGGTAATAATTAGATCATGACTGAGCAATGAGTGTGATTTCTCTTATATATACTCCACTTCTTAAATAAATGAGTGATTGAGTGAATTATACTTCGTTCCTTTTTCGTGAGGTGTTTAGAAATGTTAATCAAGCAAGAAAATCATTGGGTATTGTCAAACATCTCGATTTCTCAACATTCAAGCTTAAAAAGGATGAATCTTATCTTGTACTTGTACTTGGTGGATTTGCATCACATTTTTCTAATCATTTTTGGCTACCATGTGGATATTTAGTTTTCTTCTAGATTTTCTTGAGGACAAGCAAAGTTTAAGTGTGGGGGATTTGATGACGCTCAAAGTTAACATGTTTTTATAAGCGTTATTAGTGTTTTTGTGTATGTTATTTGGTTGTTTTTATATGCTTTTGCCACTAAATCGTATCAAAGTATGTTTTTGTAGCATATGTAGCCAAATGCAGGAAAAATGGAGAAAAAGTGAAGAAAATGAAGTATACGCGATTACACGAAGATTCCGGAACTCAAAAGTCCAATCTATGAAGTAATTCATATGAGAACCTAAGTTTTGTCATCTCAAAGTTCCAAGTTCAGAAGTTAATCAAGTTTGGATAGTACATAAAGAACTACACAAGGAAAAGTCAAAGTCCAAAACTGCCAGGAATTACCATCAGATCGGTTGGAGTGAAACCGATCGGATTGCCATAATGACTTTTCTCCATCCGATCGGTACCAACCCGCAACCGATCGGATGGCCACTACTGCATGTTTTTGCCAACTTTTGTGCACGAAGCTTGGTCTTTTGTCCCATGGTTCTAGGCCCTTTTTAGTGTCTTATTGTCCAAGTTCAAGCATTTAAGTCCTTATTTATTAGCAAGAGTGTTAGACAAGCCTATAAGGACCTCAAAAGTGCATAACTCAACACACCATTGAAGACACCATTTACTCTCATTACTACACACAATTATTATCATCATCTAGCTCTCTAAGGAGGAAAATTCGTACAGAAAGAACCAGGAACTTTGGAGGACCAAGGAAGCAACATTTGGAGTCCGAAAATCTCAAGAAATCATCACCAACTCTTAGGTTATCAATACCTTGTCATTTGTTATCAATTTCAAAGCATTATAAGACTTATAACCATGGATTCTTATGTTAAATATTCTGAGTTTATTTGCATGTTTGCTATGAGTGGCTAGTAATCTTTTTACACTTGTTTTGATGATGTTTTATACTTAGTGTTAGTTATGATTGTGATAACATGTTTTAATTCAATTTCAAGTCAATCCTAAGAACCAATTGTACCTTAAGTTTCATCGTGACATTTTTTTAGCCAAGGTTAACTAATTGATAATAGTTTCAAAGGTCGAAAGATTTGTTATTACTCAACTAGTTATAATCATTTGTCTAGGAATGATTGTTTTTCACCATAATTATTCTTGACTAAACAAAGAAACAAGAAGTATGATTGTAATGAGAATTCTTTTATAACATCAAATCAGATTGTTTGTAAACCTTTAGTAGGACGAAAGTTTAAATGTTTATAAACGATTGTGACCTTTTTATCTATGAAGAGGTTACCTTTTGTATTGACCATTTCCTAAGAGTATTTGATTGGTAATAAAAGTTTGTCTTGTGTTTACGATATCCACCATACCTTATGAACCTTGGATAGATCTTGAATTGATTGGTTTACACCTAAAGCTTGTTTTTATGAACTAAAATCTTGACGAAGGTTTAACTTATAGAAACAATAGATTAGATCAACATCTAATTATCTCAACCAACATGTTATGAAAAGCTATCACAATCATGTGTGTCATTAAGTAGAAAACTAGTCTAAACAAGTGTAGTTTTTAATTTATTGAATTTGCTTATTATCATATTTGCGTACATTAGAGATTTTACTTTTAGACTTATATTTCGATTCACTCACAAATCCCTGCGAACGATCCCGACTTACCATCATATCTTGCTATAACGGATGAGTACACTTGCTCGTATGTGTTGTTTCTAGATTTGGTAACTCATCCTTATAAATTTAAAACTTGCACTAACAAATAGCACATCAGGAGTACGTTTCAGAGAATTAGTACCGGAGGCACGGAAGATTGGTAAATCGGCTTTTAACAAAGTTCATATTTATTAGTGTGTGTAAGCATTCTTTGGCCATCTTCTTATTTGAATTTTGCATATGATCTTATAAGCATTTTGTCATCAATAAAAAGTGAAGAAATGTTAACCTTATTTGTATATTGAGTTATAATGTTTTTAATCAGCGGTTAGACGGGTTCTATGACAGGCACCATACAAAGAACGAAAGGAAACGCGGGGCTGAAATGGTTGTGCCACTCGGGCTTGGAATAGAGGCCACCATAGGCCAGTTTGAGTGCTCAGATAGGAGATGAAGTAGATGACGCTTTGGCCAGCCATGGGTCTACTTCAGGTATAACACAATATTACTTGCTCATGTCAAACAATCTAAGGTCGTTCACTCAGTTACTTTTCATACACTTCCACTATTTGTTGCGATTATTATTTTTTTAGTTTAACATTAGTATTCAATTGTTGCATAGGCAACGACCCCTTTTTTCCTCTTTGTAAATAACATTACGCCTTAAGGTTAAGCTAGATGTGCTTACTGATGGTGGTTGTCATTTCAGGTACAAGATCAGTTGAGCATAAATGTCCTTGTGAGAGAATTCAACAACTAAAGGTTTCACCCATCTTTATTCATGAACACAAATGCATCTAAGCAGGTATGTTGTTTGTAACATGTAACGTATAGAAAGTATTTATATCTGAAAACAAAAGTAAAAAAGTGTATGGCGTAGTTGTTCGAGGCTGTTATTAGAATCAAATCCATAAACGTAGTTGTTCGAGGCTGTTATAGAAAGTATTTAACCCGGTAAATATCAGCTACAATATTACCATAGTTGCTCTATATGTGTTTTCTTTAAAAAATTGATATATTTGTTAGGATTGAAGGTACTGGTTTGAAACTGACTCGTGAATGTCATGATTGAAAGATTGAAATCCAGAATTAGTAGGCTTTGGTTAAACACATTTTGCTTCTTTATTGAACAGGAGAAGATGACCTATCTTAGATCATTATATTGTCTGAACATCTTGATCTATGCTTTGGTAAATATATGGTTTATTAACTTCTTGAATTATATATAGTGCAGATATCAAATGTTTGGCATGTTTCTATTGGTTCAGTTATGTAATATCGCTGCTGAAGGATTGTGGCGTAGCAACTTAGCATCCATCATAGTTTCAATGCAGCATACATCATTAAGGGTCCACCAAGCATCAGGAGGTTTCAAGACAGATGGGTTGATATAGTTACAGCTGTTAGTTATAAGTTAGTACTGTTGGTTCATATAGTTAGTACTGCTTATATACATTCCATTTTTATTGTATTTGAATTTGCTTTGATATATATTTGAATTTGTTTTGATATATATTGACTCTTTAAATGTGACTAAAAGATGCATACAGTCACACTTATTAACACGTTTGGTTACTGTTTGCTTAATTCATTGTGTGACTAAATATTACAAAAGGCCACAAAAAAAATCATGTAGCAATTGAATGATCAATAGTCACACAAAATATACGTTTCTTTACTTTAAACAACATATGGTCACACTTATTAACATTTTTAGCCACTTTATGCTTAATTGTGTGTGACTAAATACCCAAAACAAATATGTTTTGTGTGACTAAATATTACAAAAGGCCACATAAACAAAAAATTAATGTGGCCATTGGATAAACAATAGTCACACAAAATACACATTTCTTCACTTTAAACAACATATAGTCACACTTATTAACATTTTTGGCCTTTTTAAAAAAAATTGTGTGTGACTAACTCAAAAAAAGCAATACTTGTTGTGTGACTAAATCATCACAAACGTCACATTTATTATATACTCATGTGGCCACAGGACGGTAAATAGTCACACATAATACATATTTACTTGCATAAATCATCTCAAGTGTCACATATATTATATATTTATGTGGCCAAAGGACGAACAATAGTTACTCTGTTGGGATCATAGTTTTTACTATTTTATCAAGTCTCGGTCATTTGTAATAATAGGTTGCTTAAGTTACTACTTACTTTCATTTATGTAATGTTATAAGTTTACTAGGCTTAAGATATTAAGTCCATGGGCCTTAAGCCCACATGTTTTACTTGAAGGGAAGGACTAAGAGTGTTGCCCTAGCTCCTCACCTATATATATTAGTCTTAGGCCATTGTAAAACTTGGTTGTTTATTTGAAATCTAAAAGAAACTCTTGCACTTACATTTCTCTCATTCAAATATTCATCCCATCCTTATATCTATCTCATTCTTGTTTGTGTGAAATCAATATGGTGACCTAACAAGTGGTATCATTCGCCATATGAAGGTGTAGTTTTGTTGTTTTCATTGAATTCCATCTTAATATTGTTTTTTAAATCGATTTTTTAGTTAAATTTTTATACTTTCTTGTTTGTTTCTTGGTTTTTAGCACATCTTTGCTTACAAAATTGTTCTACAAATCAAAACAAACAAAAAGTTTCAAACTTTTATTAAAAAATATCGATTTAGAGTTTTTTGTACTAGTTTTCGAAAACCTTTAACATTTTTGAAAAATTTATCAAGTTTATTACTTTCCTCAAGATTTCATAGTTTTACAACTTGAAGTACAAAAATCTTGGATTTAAAACTCGTTTTTGGATTGCTTTTCTTGAAAAACTCATTTTTTGCAAAATTTCGAAAACACTCCTTTGTCCATATTTCGAGATCGTGGTCTAGTGCCTCTTATCGCCTTACGTATTGTGGACTCAGTCTTTTCTCTCTTGTATAAGGAAGAAAAGTACTTCGACTTTTGGTAAACTTTCGAAATTGTACAATTTCGAAAGTGTGTTTGTGACATTGTGTTATCGAAATTTTTCATTATTTTTCGAAATCACAAGGTTTTTTCGAAAACAACTTTAGTTTTCAAAATCCCTAAGTTTCAAAAACACAAAAAGAACATGCAAACAGGAATTTTATGAACATAAAGTGCAAAAACGAGAAAAAGAAAATTCTTTACTTGATGATAATATCGCTCTCGAAAGTCAAATTACAGCTTTTCAAAACATCGTTTATAAACATGGGGAATCTGTAATGACAATTCAAAAGTTTTCTTTAAAACCAAGACCAGGTAAAGGTTTTGGCCTCGGCGATTACAGATCCTCTTTTCTTCGCATTGTTTTCAAAACAAATCCTAAACTGTACAGTATGGACCAATTGATGGATAATAATGTTGTGCGTGTTATTGTACATAATACTGAGGAAGAATACGAACTTGAAGAGAAGAGTCGATCAAAAATGAGTCAAGTTGAATATTGCAAACCATATGATTACTCAAAAGCTCCTCACATTTCAAAATCTTTTGTTCCATCAAGAGAAATACCTGAGAAATCATGGTATGTTACTGAGTCTTATGTTTCATCTTCCGATGGAGCTCCTGTCAAACCCGTGGCACAAGTAAATGGTCCATTACCTTCTTCTGGTCATGTGACACCATTACCTACGCACTGTAAAGTTTTAGACTATTTTCAAACAGTCATGAAAGGCATCGATAATTTAGAAAACGTCATTGAACAACATTCGGAGATTAAAATTCATACTTTTCAATCAGCTTACGAGCGGGAAAAGCGAGACATTTTTCAAAAACAAATTCTGCCTTTAGTTCATAATTTGCGTTATTGTGCTACTCTTTGGGAATAGGAACTCCAAAAAGAAGTTAAAGATATGAAAGAAATTTTCGCTCTTAATGAAAATGCAATTTTGGTTCAACAAAGCAAAAACCAATTTTTGAAAGCAGATTCTGATCGACTCTTGGAACAACTTCTTCAGGCTGATTTTCATAGTTCTCTCATGAATGAACTCCATTTTTCCAGCAATGCTGAATTATTTGCTGAGTACTGCGCTGAACTTGTTTCGTTGAGGTCACAAAATGAATCATTGAAACATCAAAATGAAACATTGCGTCAAAACAGTGATGATGTGATAAACAAACTTTCAAACGAAATTTGTCAACTTAAACAAAAGATTGATTGGTGTCAAGCTCAAAGTATTGAAACTGAATTGCAACTATGTACCAAGATTGAGTCTCGTAAAAACAAATGTCGTCTACGTAAAAATGAAATTGTGGAGTTAAAAAATGAAATTGCGGAGTTAAAAATTGAAAACGCCGAATGGTAACAAAACCGCGATGACATTCGTTATTGCAATGGTTTACTTGAGTCTGACATTCAGGACAAAAAACACATCATCATTGATTTGAAAGAGAAAATTAAGCTACTTCAAAAAGGAAAGTTCATTGACACCGCTGTGATTGCACCAGGAATGTTTCAAATAGACATAACAGATAAGGGTAAGCATGCTAAGAGTTCTAATGTTAGCTCTTCCACTTCCACAGGTCTAGTTTCCCCTAAGAGCGTTAAGAAGACTAAAAAGACTAGGCTTTCGCAACGTAAGAGTGGAACACTAGAAGTGCAAGAAGTAGAAGCTCACCTTAGGAACTCGAATAAAACTCATGTTGCATCTGATTTAGATTCTAATGTGGCAGATTGTAATCCAAATCTTAATGTAACGATGCTGAACCTTCTAATGTTTTGAATATTAATGCATCTTGTGTGTTTTGTCGTACAAGTGTGTTATCTGGTGATCATACCAAATGTGTAGCTAATCATCTCTTACACCGTAAAAAGAAACATAGATCCGGCTCTTCTTCTAGGTCCACTAATGCTACTAAGTCTACCTTAAGAAAAACGCCTACTACAGTTTCTAAAAATGTTGTTGTCAACCCACAAGCAGCAACCAACAATTCTAGGAACACGCCAAAAGCTAGTGCATTCACTAAGAACAAAGCAAAAACTATTTGGAACTGGCAACGTTGGTTACAATACAAACCAAATTTTAAATGGATTCCTAAATTGTTAAATATTTGTGTTTCTAACCAACAGGAACCCACAATTTCCTCGGGTTCCATCCTTACTTCTGTTCCATCTCTGTCGTCTTCTTTTGATGCATGTGGTTCAGATCGTTCTCTGGATTGTTGATAGCGGTTGCACCCGACATATGACAGGCAATCTCAAACTGTTAAAAAACTTTGTCTCAAAGTTTATTGGAACTGTCAGATTCGGGAATGATCAATACACTTTAATCATGGGTTACGGAGACTACATGCATGGGAACATTGAAATTAGCAGAGTTTATTATGTTGAAGGCTTGGGTCACAACCTCTTTTCAGTCGGTCAATTTTGTGATGGAGATTTAGAAGTAGCATTTCGCGAGAAAACCTGTTTTGTTCGTGATCTACAAGGCAATGATTTGATGTCTGGCAAACGTGGCACTAACCTTCATACTATTTCAATGTCAGACATGATCGCTTCATCTCCAATTTGTCTTCTATCCAAAGCTGAATCGACTAAATCTTGGTTATGGCACAAACGCCTTTCTCATTTGAATTTCAAAACGATGACTGATCTCGCTCGTCACAAATTAGTTGAAGGCTTTCCAAGATTCCGTTATGCCAAAGATCACCTATGTCCAGCCTGTGAACAAGGAAAAAGTACTCGTGCTCATTTGCCCTCAAAACCTGAACACAGTACTAATCATGTTTTACAATTGCTTCATATGGATTTGTGTGGTCTGATGCGTGTTCAAACAATCAATGGTAAACGCTACATTTTAGTAATTGTTGATGATTACTCTCGCTGGACTTGGGTTTATTTTCTTCGGAGTAAAGATCAAGCTCCTCAAATGATCATCACCTTTCTCACCAAAATACAAGTTTAGCTACGCAACACAGTCAGAGTAGTAAGAACTGACAATGACACAGAATTCAAAAGCCAGACTCTAAGGTCGTATTTTGAGAAAGTGGGAATTGAACATCAAAAATCTATTCCACGCACTCCCGAACAGAATCGAAACACGCAACAGAACGTTAGTGGAAGCTGCTCGAACGATGTTAATCAACGCTCAATTACCAGATTACTTATGGGCCGAAGCTGTTTCAACCGCCTGTTACACTCAAAACCGTTGCGTGATCACAAAACGCCACAACAAAACCCCATATCAGATTGTTCACAAAAGGAAACCAAACATCAGTCACTTTCATGTATTCGGTGCTTTATGCTACCCAGTCAATGATCGTGATGATCTAGGTAAACTTAAAGCAAAGGCTGACATTGGAGTATTCATAGGATACTATGAAAATTCAAAAGGCTATCGGATCTGGAATCGTCATACTCGTGAAATTCAAGAAACTATTCATGCTAATTTCGATGAACTCACTCAAATGGCTTCTGAGCAACACGGCTTAGGACCCGCAACCAACCGTCTAAACTTTCTGGTCTCTTCGGCTGAACCATTGTCACTTTCTCATAAAGAAGTGGAAACCTTGTTTGCTCCATTGTTTGATGATACGCCTGTTAACCGTGCATATGAGGCCACACCAAATTCCGCTGCACATCTTGATCAACATCAAGCACCTGATACACCTCAACAAACAACAACTTCTGTTGGAAGAGACGGTCCTCCAGTCATATCACCTACAACAACAGAACAAACCGGGTCCAACTCACGACAATCAGCTGGAGATTCCATACCTTTATCAGTTCCACAAACCGCAGAGCATGACCCAGAAACATTCATTAACCCATTTGCAAACGCTCAACCTGTCCCCGACATTGCTGAGTCATCTACACGTAATTTGGGTCCTGCTCACTTGCGAGATACTTATCAACTTCATCCTTCGACACACAAATGGACTAGAGATCACCCCTTAGTTCAAATTATTGGCCATCCAGATGCACCTATCATGACAAGACAACGCCTTCACACAGAAGGTGAAACTTGCATTTATGCACTCACAGTTTGTTAAATCGTACCCAAAAATGTCAAAGAAGCAATGACTTATAAAAACTGGATTGAGTCTATGCAAGAAGAATTTGAAACCTTTCAAAGATTAGAAGTATGGGAATTGGTTGAAAAATCTGAAGGCATCATAGTCATTGGTTTAAAATGGATCTGGAAAAACAAACTGGATGCAGAAGGCACAGTCATACACAACAAATCACGCTTGGTAGCAAAAGGTTATTCTCAAGAAGAAGGTATCGATTTTGAAGAATCATTTGCTCCTGTGGCTAGACTTGAAGCTGTACGGATATTATTAGCATTTGCTGCTCATCGGAATATGATTGTTTACCAAATGGAAGTGAAATCGGATTTTCTGAACGGTCAACTCCGAGAAGTGGTTTATGTCAGTCAACCTGAAGGATTCGTTGATCCAGAACGTCCCAATCATGTCTACAAGCTTAAGAAGTCTCTCTACGGTCTTAAGCAATCCCCCAGGGCGTGGTATGACAAGCTTTCTAAATTCCTGTTGGCTAATGATTTTACTCTAGACTCGGTGGATCCAACACTGTTTACAAAAACCTACAGGATGGACTTATTAATTGTTCAAGTTTATGTCGATGACATTATTTTTGCTTCAACCAACACAAATTCCTCAATGGATTTTGCAAAATTAATGACAGATAATTTTGAAATGTCCATGATGGGTGAACTTACGTTCTTTCTAGGACTACAAGTTCATCAATCACCCCGTGGAATTTTTCTAAATCAGTCCAAATATGCTCTTGAAATTTTAAAGAAACATGGTATGCAAAGTAGTGATACTATGAATACACCGATGGCCAATTCTACTAAACTAGATGCTGATATACATGGGACTCTAGTTGACCCTACCAAATACCGAAGTATTATTGGGTGTCTCATGTATCTCACATCCAGTAAACCAGATATTGTATTTGCTGTCTTTATGTGTTCTCGGTATCAGGCTAATCCTACTGAAAAACACCTCAATGAGGCAAAAAGAATCCTTCGATACATAAAGGGAACCATCCACTTGGGGATCTGGTATCCGAAGGATTCTGGTTTTGAACTAATAGCTTTTTCAGACGCTGACCATGCAGGATGCTTAGACTCGTGAAAAAGTACATCAGGTGGCTTACAGTTTCTTGGAGATAAACTTGTGTCTTGGCAATCAAAGAAGCAGGATTGCACATCACTGTCATCTGCAGAATCTGAATATGTAGCTATGTCTGCTTGTTGCGCTCAAGTCATTTGGATGAGATCACAACTTAAAGACTATGGCTACTTATTCAACAAGATTCCGATTTACTGCGATTCTAAAAGTGCCATTGCAATCTCCTGCAACATAGTTCATCATTGCAAATCCAAACACATTGATCTTCGATACCATTTCATCAAAGAGCATGTCGAGAAGGATACAGTTAAATTATATTTTGTGGGCACTGAGTACCAATTGGCGGACTTACTTACAAAACCCTTAGCCCCATCAAGGTTTACAAGTTTAGTTCACCAAATTGGTATGCGATGTTTGACACCATTTGATCTACAAAAGTTTTTAAAACAAAAGTAAAGTGTCAAATATCAACAATTTAACTATCTTTGTAAAATAAATGTTTTTTCCTTACTAAACCTCAAAAACACAAAAATATTTTCTCTATTTAATTTAAAATATATATATATATATATATATATATATATATATATATATATATATATATATATATATATATATATATGCAAGTATATTGCTCTCTTTCAACACCTTGTTATTTTTACAAGTGTTGAGGGGGAGACTCGCCTAAATTTTTTTATAAATTTCATCATCAAACGATATACTTGCATATTTCCTTTGATGCGTTGTTTCGGAATCTCATATGATATATCGTATCCTTTTTCTCTTAATGGTATCGTAAGTTAGAATTTCTTTGAGTCCTCACTTATATCTTACTTTAGGACTTATGTTGCAAAATTGATAGTTAGGGGACTAAATGTGTCTAAAATCAAAAATTCCAAAAATAACAAAAAACAAACCCCCCCCCTCCCCCGTTTTTTCCATAAATCTCAAAAACATTTCTAAAAAACCTTTTAAACCCTCTCTTATCATATCCACGGCTCAAATTCAAACGAATAATCCGTGCTAGCAATCACCAAAATGTAAGTTTCTATATGATCATTAGATGATTTATAACTATGGTTTTCGTTTAATCACAAAGATTACGGTTAGATTTCACGAATTCTCGTTTTGAAAAGCTAGGGTTTATGATGTTTCGAAAAATATCAATTCATGTTTAGGAGGTTAATTCTTGATAGGGGTTTTATGCACATACTTGTTTCTATCCTTCCTATAACGATTAATCTCATCTAAACACATGTTTGTGTGATTTTCGAAACATAGGGTTTTAATACGAATTGGGTTTTATTGAAATGTTGATGTTTTTGTTATTCTTGTTGGTGGGATATGGTCTCATGTATGTATTAATCATGTTTATGCTTCTTAACTTTAACAATTTACATGAATGCATGATTCTCGATAGATAGGGTTTCGTTCTTAAAGGGTTCTCTCGTTTTGTGTTTATGTGAGCTTACTTGGTGTGCTTATATGATTCTATTGTATGTTTGTGTTATACAAGAACCTAACTTCCTCAATTGTATCATGTTTTTGCAATTTATCGAGAATGTGTTCTTGGATTTTTTTCGAAATCACTATATTTGATTGAGAAGTTTGTTTCTAATCGTTGAAAATCATCGTTTGCAACAGGTTTCATCACTTGAAATACTTATTATCACAAAGAAACGTACGTTGGCATAGTTTTGAAATTCTTGTATAAGAATTTTCGAGAAAAACCTTATCGCAAACATGTTTGAAAGTTTTCGCAATCACAAGTTTTCGAGAAATCTCAAAATGTTGTATTTTTTTCGAAAATACCCATTTCGTCATCTTCTCGAAAATGTTTGAGTGTTTGCGAAATTATCTCATCCATGGCCATATATTTTCGAAATCATCATTCAACTTAATAATTTCGCAATCCCTTATAATCAGTATTCTCGAAAAACTCTTCTAGTGGACAGTTCTCGATAAACCTTTATCGAGAACACACTTGAAATTTTTCGAAAACACTCAATATACTAGATTGCAAAAATGTTACTTAATGACTGATTTTCGAAATTATTGGTTGTTGTGACTTGATTTCGAAAACATGTTAATTACTTAGGTGTTTTGAGAGTTACTTAGCTCTATGTACCATGACATGAACATTGTGACATTGTAATTTTGAAAACATGTAACTTGTGATAATGGAATTTTATCAATGTATTATGTGATGTTATTTGTGATAATTCATTGGGCATATGTTATTCATAATACGATAGATTCTCTAAGTACACGTCTCTTATCATTATACATGCAATAATTGAACCATACGTGCTTACATGATTCTAAATGCTTATCGTTAATCAAACTTTGCAATCGTGCTAACTCGTAACAAATCTCGATGTTTGGTTTATGATAATGCTTTTCAGAATAACATGGATGAACACAACGAGAATGTCCCTGAACAAGCTCTTCCACTACTCACCATGGATGATATCACTCCCGCTAACTACAACGTCATGATTGGCAACAACAATCCATGAGTTGATTTCGACAAATTAAGAATTACTGAGAACTCGTTCAGTATTGTTAAAGATATTCTACTTGCACATCCATGCAAACACCTGCTCAACAGATCTACTTCAGTTCCTCTGTTTTACCTTCACCAGTTCTGGCTTACTGCTAAGGCAAATTTGGATGATGAGTCTTTCACTGTTACGCTGGATCACCAAGTCTACACTGTAGATCACGACGTTCTTCGTACAGTCCTTCTGCTGCCTCAAACTAACAACGAATTTGCTCCATTACTACCTGAACTGGACCTTATTGACTTCTTTGTTGAGTTAGGATATGATGTTGATGATGACGTACCTCTCGTCAAACATTCCAGATTCAATGCCAAGAATATACCTCAGCCCTGGAGAACATTCTGTCTGTTGGTTGTAAGATCGATATCAGGAAGAAAAAGTGGTCACGAACATCCTAGGCTTGAACACTTACAAACATTTTGGGGAATGGTGACTTTGACACCTATTGACTTTGCAGTTCCAATCATGAACGATATAGTCTACAACATTCAAACCGAACGTGTAAAGACTATGATCCCGTTCACAAGATTCACTAAGCTCCTCATTGAACATTTCTGCAAAGACACTCCAGAATTTATCAAGAGGATGGGAGACCCTAATGAGCCGAAGCACCTCTTCGAGGACGACTTCACCACCTCCTTCATCAAGACGACCACTTCCTCTACCAAGATCAAAGGAATGAGGCTTCCTGAATATCTTCTTGATGACAAAATCAAGAAAAGTCTGAACTACAAATACTATGACAATGCTTACAATGGGGTACAGGAAGAAGCTACTATTCAAACTCGTAGCAAAGGAAGTGTGAAGTCTGGGAGTACTACAAGCACCACTGGCTCACCTCAGACTAAATCTAAGGCTGCTCCCAAGACAAAACCATCAGCTAAACCCAAGACATCCGCCAAACCTAAACCAACATCCAAACCTAAACCTGCAACCAAGCCAAAGAAGAAGGTAAATCCTAAGTACATTCTTTAAGATGAACCTACACCTCCACCTTCTGAAAGCGAATCTGAGTTCGACACAGAATTTGAAGAAGAAGAACCAGACTTTGAACTAAGAGTTAGAGCACCTGAAGAAGGATTTCCTGCAATAGAGATCGCTATACAACAAAGTCTAGAAACTTTTGAAGCAGAATCAAGAAAGAGAAAAGGGATCACAATTAATGAGCCAAATGATGATGAAGAAGACGAACAAATCGTTGAACAATTGGTCGATAAACGAAAATTGAAAAGTATAATTGTCGATACAAGAGCTGAAGAAAAGCAACTTCTCAAAGAACAAAGGAAAGCAGCTCTCGAAAGCCGACTTATGTCTCAACCTTCAACACCACCACCTGTCGATCAGTCAGAACATGAAGGAGCTACAAGCAGCATGATTCCTCCCACTGTGTCCACCACTTTAGAATCAGCTTTACAACCTAATGACATAGTCAAAGACACAGTAAGGAGACATCAATATGACTGAGACTGCTAATGTAGAAGAGAATGTTGGCAGACAGGAGAATATTGCTATGGATTAGGAACATGAATACCTCATTACTCCAGAGTTTCTTGCACGAGAAGCAGAGGAAGCAGAGGAACGCCGAAGAAAAGAAAATGAAGAGAAGAACGCATTCGACACCAACATATTTCTTAAATCATCTTCTCAGCAGACTTCCTCAGTACAACCTCCATCTCCTCAAGACTCTCCACCAAAGGATCCGACTCCTCCTGCTTCTTCTTCAAACTCTCACAACGAGTCGTCGTCCGAATCATCACCTGAGCACTTATCTCCCACACCTTCTGAAACCGCATCAAAGCAGCATTCAATCAATGAACCGAAACAACCAGTTGATCTTCAGGAGCAAGTCAACAAACTTACCACCTTGGTTACCGGTCTTGCCAAACAAGTTGAAGATTTTCAGGAATCAAAGCAGCTGATCGATAAGTTCTTGAACTCTGATTACACAGGATTTATTAAGACTGTCACACAAGATTATCTTACTGAAAATCTTGTTGAGATTGTCACTCCTGAAGTCGCAAACCTCATTGAACCAATCAAGGACAAGTTGGATCACAGAATCAGAAGTGTCGTAAGGAAGATGTTGTCTACAACACCATTCACGCTTCACACTACAAAAGCTTCTACTGCAAATCCAACCATCCCTGAACTATCCTTCGATGACTTGCTTGCTCAACTCTACGACAAAGTTGCCTACAAAACCACATAGACTACAGAAGAAAAGGCACTAGTTGATGCTATATCTGCTAACTTGTCAAAGGAGTCATGCAAAGATGCTGCTGGAACCTTAAAGAGGTCAAGGAAAGATGACAACCCGGACCCGAATTCAAAAGGCAAGAAACATAAGTCTGGAACTGGTCCCTCATCTTCTCAACAACCACAAAAGGACTCCACTCCTCCTGGTAATCAACAACACACCTCGGCAACCGGTCAAGGTCTAACTGATGAGGAAGAAACTTTCATGGAACCTACTGATGACTTCCAAGGTCAACCTGACACCGATTACCATGCCTCACCTATTCCTGATTCTCATGCTGGACCATCGTCACCATCCAAGGCTAAAGACAAGGATGCTACATCTAAGTCTAAGAAATCAAAGAAGAGTAGACGTCATTCATGGCTCGACAACGATGACACACCTCAGAATGATTGGTTGACAGAAATGGTTCAAGCTCAACCTCCTCTCGAAGATGAAGAACCCCTTCCTGGTAATACTCTACAATTCACACAAGTCATAATGAAGGATCTTCAGATTAATAAACTCACGAAGACGGAGCTCAGAAGAATCAATAAGGATGCACAGGAATTCCTCAAGTCCAGATCTGGAAACAAAGTGGAATACGAGTATCATATGCAGAATATAGCTTGTGCAATGTTTGTCGAGTTTGACTGGCTAAATCCTGAAATGAATATCGACCTCAGTTCCAAAAACCATGAAAAGCCTTACTTCACTGACTGGACTAAACCATTACCTTTGACAGGATTTCCAGATAAACCCAAGTTACCCTACAGCTACTTCTTCAATAAAGATCCTCGTAACATCCAACTCACCCAAGAGACATCCAAGAAGAAATATGCTTCCTCACCCACAATCTCAGTACCAGCCGTAAGATACGAAGTTCCTGCAATTGAAGAGACTACTCGCGTTTTCAGCAACTCCATCGTAGCTTACGACAGAGATGCTCTACACGGGATTCAACACTGGCCAGAACGTCGTCGTCTCGGTTATACCAGCAGATTAGCAGAGAAATCATTGGAAAATGTGAAGCATAAATCTAAGATCATTGCTATCTTGGAGATTCAAGAGTCGAAACGATTTAACTACATGTTCATGCGTGAGATTGTGGTTAAACGACAAGATGAAAAGAAGTAAAAATTCTCCGAAGCAGACTTTCCAGACCTTAATCTTAATGACATCGAGGACATGTATCTCGAAAAGGTTCAAGGAAGAATGCGTGGATTTGATAGAGAAATTCAGTACAACTTCATGGCATCACTACTTCTATTCATCCGACGATTGATAGTTCAAAAAAGAGTGGAAGATCTTCAGCTTGGAGTGGAAAGTTACCAACAGAAGATCAATTTGACGAAGCCGCAATTCAAATTTGATGGAATCTATCAAACGTCATAGTTCACTCTCATCCAAGAACCTGCATTTGGTTTCACCTACATCAACAGCAAAAATCTACAAAGCTTCATGCGGTTCGATGAGATACATAAATTCTATGATGTTACACTTAAATCTGTTCGTGATGGGCTTGTCAAAAGGTTGAATGATGATCGGCGAAAGATAGCAAAAGGGGAACAACCTAGATGGAAATTCAGCTCAAGAAGATAAGTTCGTAATTTTGTCTTGAAGATTGAAGAAAGGCTATTTCGACGGGAACAGATCAGACGACTGGAAAGATATATCGGTGTCAGACCATCATTTCCTATCAGACTCTTCGAAAGACCCGAACCCAAGTTCACTGACTTTGATGCTCCACTTCCTGACGAAGATTAAATTGGTACCTTTGGTTATTAACTTTTCAATATCAATTGTTTCATTTGATTGAATTATATTTATGGCTTGTGCACACATAACAGTGTACAACCCGTTCTTGTAAAGAAAGGACCCTGAGGTACGCATCAGTGCCTCAATCCTGAAATAAGGAGCGAAGGCTTCTTACTTTTGAGTAGAGTTAATCAAACATTTTCTAATTTTCATAACTCTGCTCAAAAGGCAAGTATTTCACCTTAATAAGTATTCAATTGTTGAGGGGGAGCACTTGAAAAATTCATCGTTTGAAAACCAAAAGTTCTTGTTAATATCTCCCCATAAGACTCAAAAAGCATATTTTAATCAAAAGTTTATCAAAAACAACATCTCATATGCTATTTTTGAGGGGGAGAAAAAGTGAATGTGATTAAAATATGAAAGTTCTAAGTTGCTTTAAGTCAAATCTCATGCGAGCTAGACTCAGAATTGACCCAGGAATTGGCGAAACATAAAAGTTAGTAATCTCGAAAAGACTTATCCTCGACGGGTAGTAACATCAAGTTAGTTACTAGAGCTAGTTGTCACCTAAAAGCTAACAATGGAACTCTTTAACTAGCCACGTAAGCGTGTCTCGAAAAGGATTTGTCTTAGTAGAAATGTACCGTTTCGAGAAACTTTCTGTGGATTTGACCAGGCCGGGTAATAACTTCAAGCTAGTCTAACTAGTGAAGTAAGCGTGTCTCGAATCGGTCAGGTTCACTGAAAGTGGATCAATTCAAAAAGTGCTTGTTCCTCCCGCATGTGCAAATTTATTTAAACACTTATGAGCACATGTGAAGGGGAGCCCTTCTTAAGTAATCACAAAACTCTCAAAGTGTTAAACAAAATATTTGATAATCACAAACACTTTGAGAGATTTTCAATCAAAGGTTTCTTGGCTATTGTCGGATAATCTTGGTGTTATAAGGTGATTAAGATAGGAAATACAGTCCTATGATCCGCCAGAGCCGGAGGGATCTACCCAAGGACATCACCGTTAGTTAGAATTAGAAGTCCTTAGGTATGATACAATAAAAGGAGAAAAGAATGAAAGGGAAAGAAGGAGTTGAAGAATTAAAAAGAAAAGTAAAGAAAAGGGTGAAAAGAAATAGCCCTCCATATGTTCAACCTTAGGGCAGACACCGGGTTCAATTCATATGCTACTGGTTGTTGCTAAGGTGACGCCGGTATTGAAGATAAAGTCGTCATGGACCCAGTGACGCAATGCACTAAACCTTCTTAACCACTCAAGTTCTCTTAAAAGAGCTTGTTTCATTCTCACGGGGAACTGATGTAATCTATCGACTTATCTCTTAGAGATGGTTGATATTGAAGCAGGAGACCCCTCCCTAGTCTCCGCATAGGAAACCTATGTGTGCACTTTTTGAGTCTAGAGCCATGAGATACATAAAAGATCTCTTAGGAACACTTAGTATTTCTACAACTGGTGTTCTACATCAATGGACACTAGCTGTAAATTATCGAGTTCTTCGCAGATCTTAGCAATCTGCCGAGAACGTTTATGAGAGAATTTACATAAGTATTTCTCAATGATTGAACGGAAATCCTGAAAGGGTCAACATCTAACAGCCTTGACAGCAGGTCACTTCGGTAACTCCTTGCGGGTTACGCTTAGTGTTTGTGGAGGTTTCTTAGCGGTCTACAGTCGTGGAGTGATCCCCAGCGACTCACCCAGTCATTGAGCTACTTAGTAGGTCTTGTAAGCTCCTTCGGGAGTATCTGACATGGGAACGGCCTTGATAAGGGTTAGAAGGAGTCTTCACAATATGCTGTTGACAATCTCTAATTCCTTATCTGTAAGTACCGGATGTTTTATTGCTAACTGTTTACATGCAGGGTTACATCATCTCCATGGCGACGGATTCCACATGCTCATACATGCATCTTGAAGTCATCAAAAGCTCCCTCACAGATCAAAGCAGCACAAAAGTTCAAAGAAAGATTCTACGCCAAAAAAGAAGAATCTACAAAGTATAAAGACTAAAGATCTTAAGTGAAATAAAGGGGACTACGTGCATGTATAAGTCAGAATTCAAAGATGTATGAGCATGTTGGAATGACGGACTACCACCACAGACGCGGAAGTGACAAAAGGCAGACAACTTCATTACTTGATCACTATCACAACAACAATGAACAAAGCACAAAGAACGATGAATGATTCTTATCTCATGATGATTGAAAGACGTATAAAGCTATGAAAGTCAAAGATGAAGAAATGACAAAGACGTCAAGCAACCATGATGACTGACCCTTAGGGGGAGATTGTTGGGATCATAGTTTTTACTATTTTATCAAGTCTCGGTCATTTGTAATAATAGGTTGCTTAAGTTACTACTTACTTTCATTTATGTAATGTTATAAGTTTACTAGGCTTAAGATATTAAGTCCATGGGCCTTAAGCCCACACGTTTTACTTGAAGGGAAGGACTAGGAGTGTTGCCCTAGCTCCTCACCTATATATAATAGTCTTAGGCCATTGTAAAACTTGGTTGTTTATTTGAAATCTAAAAGAAACTCTTGCACTTACATTTCTCTCATTCAAATATTCATCCCATCCTTATATCTATCACATTCTTGTTTGTGTGAAATCAATATGGTGACCTAACATACTCTAAAAAAAACATCCGTGTGACTATAAAGTGTTTACGGTCACTCATAATGACTAATCCAACAAAACTGGTGCCTAATTTGTCACACATATTCGGGGTTTTGGTCACTCTTTTTCGATAGAAAAGGCCACTAACTCAACAATGTGACCATATGCCACCTACGGTGGCGGGACCTTTAATGGCACACAACGAAAAAAATGTGTGTGACTATATGCATATCGTCACACATTTTTGGCGTGACCAATACAACTTTTGTACCAGTGTTATCTTTTTTTACTTATTATTTTTATTTTTTTTAATTAATTATTTTTTTGTGAACACTAGTATATGATCCTAGTTATTCAGTATTATAAAGTCATTTTTAAAACACAACCAATTATCTTGCTAATGTCATTTCCAGTTCAATTTTATCTTTATACTGTTTCTGAAACTGTTCATAATAACTTGCAGATTTTCATACTCGTGATCAAATTCTTCTTAAACCCGTGCTGGTGAAAAACTTGGAAGTAAAAGATGACCATGAGGAGGCTGCAGTTGGTACTCGGCAAACTTTAACATTGTGTCAAGAGGTGTGTACTATCTCATGTTTTTGAACTCCGTATTATTTTATTATAGTTGACAATTTTAACCTATTTGCTTTGAAATTGGGTCAATATGGGTTATATCATATCTTGACTGCTCAAGTGGGCCAAAATTTGAAACTTACCTAAATTGAAATGGGATTAGTAGTAAGTAAATTCATAATCTGACCTATTTTTGGTGTAAATTGTCAACTTCAGTCTATGCTATTTCAGTAAAACCAGATTCTGTAGTTACCATAGGTACCTTCATAAGTCGGATGTAGTTTGAGATAAGTACACTTCATCATTGAATTATTTTTAGACTTTTGACGCGTTCGACCTGTCTCACTTTCTGAACCGTTTCCTTTTCTGTTAGCTAAATCCTTTTTGACCCATTAGAGATAATAATACCTAAATCAACTTGTTGTAAGTAAAGGGATCTTAAGCTATATAAGTTGAATAGCCTATTCTAACTATATGTTTGTTGCATTTGATACAGTTTCCAAGATGTATAAATATAAAGCAAAGATGCAGAAACATAAAAGTAAACAAAGTCAAATGAATCTACCAGCATCACACAAATCTTAGAAACAATCAAAACCATTTCCCATAAATTTGCAAATCGCTCATATGCAAACCACAGGTGTTCTACCTTCATTTCCCACATCAGCCTTTCAAGCAGGTGTTCTACCTTCATTTCCCACACATATGCAAACCGCTGTAGTTGACAACACCAATCACCCATCATCAGCCATTCATGTTCGACCTTCTTTTCTTTATAATATGTCACCCTCATCTTCACATATGCAAACAACCGGTGAAGCTTCAGTTCATAAAACCAATCACTTATCATCATCCTTTCAACCAACTAGTCGACCTTCTTTTCTTTATAATATGCGCCAAAACTCGTCTAAAGTATATACACATCTTCTACAGGATAATAAATTCCAGCACGAATGGTTGTACAGTTGTACCCAAAGTTAAACAACAATGTTCTTTCTTCACAAATGAACTATTATGCTATGCTGCATCTCTTTTTCTATTGGAAACAGCTCACAAGCATATCTCATTATAATATGTTCCAACTTCCAACTCTTCTAATCCACCTCCTACAGTGAACAACAATCATAACCTGCCATTGCTTAATTATGAAGCATCTTTCCCAGCCATGATGTAATAACCGTTAAAAGTCTTTTATCCTGCGAGTCTATGACCACAATTCTCATTCCTTATCCTGTCCTGAATACCTTTTCATTATCAAGTAAAATTAATTCTTAAGCCTCACAGGTATGTATCCTAAGAGTCGTACCCACGGACTTGCAGCTCTATTTAATAGTATTTAAGCAACCACTTATTCCAATTGTAACAGTCTTATTCTAATTGTTTTTTTGTCTCTTATATACTAACATGTTTTCTTGAGACCATTTTACGCCTTTGAATGTGCATAGATTCTGTAATTATGGGGAGATGGTGTTGAAACTCTTATAACTCTATTGTTATACAGAAAGTGGAAATTAAAAGTTCACTGCATGATGTTGAGTCATTTCACATCTATTATAAAACAACGGACGATACATATATTCAAGAAGCAACACCAGAAATGATGGTATGTGGCATGTTTTATATATTCAAGGAGCAACATGGATTATTCTATTTTTTTAAGGTTTTATATGGCATGTTTTGATTTATGAACTTAAAAGCGTATGCACTGTTTCAGGTTAAACCAAATGGAGAAATACTAAGAAAGAAAGAAAAAAGATAGGAGGTCCTGAAGGTGATGTTGAACATGCTATAGAGGCAGAAATTGTTAGGGAGGTTATTAATAAACTTATTGGGGATGAAGAACCTCACTGTTTTGGAGCCGGTGTAACAAAATCTCAAGTATCTAAATCTAGTTGCGATCTAAGAAAGATGAGGGGTGATGTTCTAACAAACAAAAACCGCTTTTTGTTGGAGAAAATAGAGACTAAAAAAACAATTAGAGACTCAAAAGAAGCAATTAGAGACTCAAAATAAGGAAATCGAGACTCATAAAAAGCAATTAGATATTCAAAATAAAAAAAGTTGAGTCGTACGTTAAGCAATTAGAAACTCAAGGTTCGCAATTGAAGAATATGGGGGAAAGTTTGAATGAGGTTTATGGAATGCTCAAGGTTTTTCAAACTGCGTTTCGGATTTCTATAATGTTGCTTCTACTGCTGCTGATACTTGTACATGTGACAAACAGGTGAGTAAGTGGTTTGTTGTTTATTGCTGTTAAAAAAAAATAAGTCCGTTGTTTAAAAGATGATATGTTTTTTCAGCCCTCTTCTAGCGTATCGCCCGTCTTGGATCACTATTCACCCGTAATGGACCATTATTCACCCGCCATGGTTCACTACTCGGGTATGTATTATATTTAATTTACTATCTGAAGATATGAGTAAAAGGCCTACTAAGAATGAAAAAGTCAACATTGAATAAGCTAGATTAGAAAACCATAAAGGTTGTTTGGTTAATGAAGATGTTTGATCATTACTGTAACATTGGCAATTGGCTAACATGTGTAATTGTCTAAATTTACGTAGATGTATGTTTTTTTTTATGCCAAAGTAGATAGAATGGATGTGAGTTGTCATCACAATTGGTATCATAGAAACTCTGCCACGTGTATTTTTTTGGGACTTGGGAGAACACACATCACGTATTTGTCCAAAAGATAGCAGATGATGCGTAGGATAACTAAAAAGCACACTGTAGTGTAAAAAAGTTATTGGCTGAGGCATAGGATAGCACTGCTTGTGTACAGTATCAGTATTCATTAAGTTGTTTATAGGAGTTGGAGTTAGTAAAGTTTGCCTGATGCTTTTGACTGATATATACTTCTTTTTTTTTGCTATCATATCAGTGATTCAATTCCACCCAAATGTTACAACACAAATATGAGCTTCTACATTTGAACAGGTAAAATACAAAAACACTTTGACATATCTACATATTATCGTATGTACTTTATTTTTGGACGGAAGGAATTTATAGGTGATTCACAACTTAACATACTTCTTTAGGTTATGTGCAGCATCCTTTGCATGGCTGGGAACAGGTAAGTTTGTGATAAGAGTAACTCGTGATGATGACACAAGTGATCTGCTTTTTAAATTAGAAGGATCAGCCTTCCACATCCGCACTCCCCATACCTGCTCAAGTTACATACTTTGGTCATTCACCTATGTGCACACACATCTATACCAACATTTGTATTCATGGGTTCATGAGAATAGTCCCTATGAACCAGTGATCACCTGATATGTAGTCACCAACATTTGTAGTCATGGGTTCATGAGAATTGTAACAATTCGAAATTTCAGGTTAACTTTTATTCCCGAAAATTTCACTATTCACTTTTTACTATTCACATTTACTATTCACTTTTCACTATTCATCTCAGAAATTTTTATTTCATATTCTCGTAAGTTAAACTATTTTAACGATAATCTGAGAGTTTGACGCTCGTCGGATCATTTCTGCAAAAATCACAAAGCCGTGTCCGAGATTTACTTTTAGATTTAAACGTCCTTCTAGCATCCCGATATGTCCATAAAACATTATAAACAATATAAATATGATTTTCTCTCATTTTAGGACAATTCCAAAAGTTTCGGAATTTTACGTTTTTCAGTTCAGCGTTTTACGCGAATTGCGCGTTTTAGACCCGTGTTTCCAGTTTTTAGCAGGGTTTTCGCACCCGATAGAACCTACCACTCATTTTATATTTTATTATGGACTATATTGACATGTTTAACCATATTTATAAGTTTCATATTTTTAGGATACCCGGTTTTACGTTTTGAGGCTTAATCATTTACGGTTAGCGATTTACGGAGTCAAAACTAGCTACATACTTAGGATAATACCATCAAAAGTCCACACCTTGTTCTCCAAGTTCTTCAAACCGCCACTAGGGGGGGGGGGCATTCACACTTGTGGCATCATCTCATGACTTTAGCCATTAGATCATTTTTAATTACAACTTTGTCTCCAAGTTTATGTAGTTTCCTAGCCACCTTCCTAACCTCCTCATTCTTGCTATAAATAGAGAGCTCATTTCCTTCCTTTCTTCACCACAAAAACGCCACAACCTTTTATCATAGCACCATGATCCTTTGATCTTCAATATACAAGTTACACTACAAAGTTCAAGGTCTTAGTATTCTCTACCTAGTTCTTAAGTTTGTTTGGTGATTCCATAGTTGAATTAGGAGCTACACAAGGTTACTAGGGCTGAAGTTAAATGGTTTTCACAAGGATTAGATCAAGGCTAGCAAGGGTTACAAGAGTTATGGTGAAGGGTTTACAAGCTTAGGTTTAGTGTCCTAGTTCTATACTTGACTTCCTTTCTTTAGAAAGCCAAAAGTTGTAAGCAAAACCTTATACACTTTCTTGCTCAATATCATTTCATGCTTATTATGTTTCTTTCATGCTATATATGGTCTTTGTATTGTGTTCATGATGTTTAAAAATGGATAAAACAAGTATTGATATACATATGTTAACTTATGACAAGCAAACAAGCAAACTAGTGATTTTTATGGAAAACCACGACCACAATAGTATAACTTTGATATTTGACACTTACTTACTATTAAAGAGGACTTAACAAGGAAAACATAGCAATTTGAATCACCCAAAACGAGTATACGAGTCAAAAGTTATGACCATTTGAAGTTAGCGAAACCAAAACGGCAAATCTGCCTAAATTGCATTCTGATCAAATTATGGTTTTGAAAGTCCCACTTCTGGTCCGATTCATCAAAAAGTTAAAACACGAAAGTTGTCCGGAACAACGTTTTCGTTCAGGAACAAAGAAGCTCGAGACCTGAAAATGCTTTCTGAGTGATAATGTTCTTCAAATTCTTAACAGCCCATTTTTAGACCAAAGTAACTATATAATTGTTATAATTAGATGAGACCAAGAGGTCTAAAGACCTAAAGCCAAGACCACAACCATGGCTAAAGCCAAGGTTGAGTCTCAAGACCATGGTAACATGACCAAAGTCACGGCAAAGCCACGGCTAAAGACCATATAACTATTAAAGATCAAAAAGCTTATATATATATATATGTTATCAAATACTACAATAGTAGGGAGCCTCATGTGAGGAGTTCATTGAGTAAGCCGTCGAGACGAGTTGTGGATTTACGAGTTAAAGTGTCCTGGCTCCTCGAACGTTTACTCCATGACTTCTGAATTATGTCGGCCCAAACGGTAGTAAGAGATGTACAACCTATACATGTTTCATAGACCACTTATATTCAACGACTTACACTATATACTAAGTACTACATCATGAACATTATGCAAGACATATATAGGCAATTCTTCGTACTCTTAGACGTTACTCCAAACCTAAGTCGCAACGTTCTATTATAGGCTGCTCTTAGAGACTTTCGCGATTCGACTACCACTTTCATTACTCATTTCATAGACTTAAGGTGAGTCATAGCCCCTACTCTTTTCGTACTTGTTTTAACTATTGGGGGGGATACATGCTCAACTACTTGTTTACTTGTACAAATACTCAAAACGTCTATACTTGACTGTGTTATACTTGATTGCTTACATACATGACTGCGTTATACTTAATTGCGTTATTCTATTTATTGACTAGTAGTTGTCTTTGGGAATTGACTCCCAGTTGTCTTTGGGAAGTGGCTCCCAGTTGTCTTTGGGAATTGACTCCCAGTTGTCTTTGATACATCCTAACATTTGCGAATGTTGGATACATCATAAAAGTGAGGTCTTCGGAGATGAAGTATAGACTCACTTCTAATTGCTTAATTGTCTTGATGAACTTATACATGTCTTTATTATACTATATGTTAGCAGTGGGTTGTGAACACACAGGTTACAAGTCTCTTATGGCGGGACTTGTAACTGAGTGGATTCACGATGCCTTTGCTGTGTGATCATTCTCTTAAGGCTTTTCAACTATTTTAAGACAAACTCTATGAACTCACCAACCATTGTGTTGACACTTTAGCATGTTATCTCAGGTCTATAAGGCGATAGCTAGTGCGTGGAACTTAGGGTCAAGCTGCATATTCTGAAGACTTACGCTTTTATCATTTACCATTCAAACATTTTGTATACATTTATGTATCATACTTTGAAATCTCATGTTGGTAACTTTGAATTCATTAATCGAATGGTAACTTTTCAAAACGTCTCATTTAGAGTTCGTTTTCTATAACTTGTACTTTGTATTATGAAGTAGCACCCCTGTGACACAGTCTTCCGCTGCGGTATTTTGGGGGTGTTACAGATTGGTACCAGAGCCAGGTTATAGAGAACTAGGTTGCATTTAGTGCCTAGACTATAACTGCTATATACGTTGGGACCTTCCTCTTTATTTGCCTTTCACACAATACATACACTTATGCTTTTTGGTTAGACGTTTGCTTAGTTCCACGCTGTTAGATGATGTGACTTTAGTATTATAAGGAGCCCCATAGATTAGCCGAGTCATTAGAAACATGGAGCTCAGTAATAACTAATTAGTTAACTTGATCTTGTGACAGTTCTTGTTTGATTAGACACAAGATTTGAGTTAAATAATATTATTGCTTAGCCTTAAGGATTTGATGACTTGATTATCTTACTATCGGCCTTAGAAGGCGGATTTTGTGTCGGAAATTCTTAAGTAGGATGATTTAGAATCTCCTTATTTAAATGGATTGGGACGCCTCTTCAGTTAAATAAAGAAATTGTAAATCACCGAACCATAAGTTTATGAGACCTTACTTACATAAATTTGGACGCTTCTTTATGTAAGTAATGTGTTATAAATAAGTGGGCTTAATTGTAGCCGATACAACTCCTTAACCAGAACCTTAGACGAATCAGAGTGAACACCACTATTTTAGAGATCCTGGAATACCGGATTCTCTTAGACACACTGTAAGTAGTTAACATCAACTGAACTTCGGGACGAAGTTCTCCTTAAGGGGTACAGACTGTAACAATTCGAAATTTCAGGTTAACTTTTATTCCCGAAAATTTCACTATTCACTTTTTACTATTCACATTTACTATTCACTTTTTACTATTCACTTTTCACTATTCATCTCAGAAATTTTTATTTCATATTCTCGTAAGTTAAACTATTTTAACGATAATCTGAGAGTTTGACGCTCGTCGGATCATTTCTGCAAAAATCACAAAGCCGTGTCCGAGATTTACTTTTAGGTTTAAATGTCCTTCTAGCATCCCGATATGTCCATAAAACATTATAAACAATATAAATATGATTTTCTCTCATTTTAGGACAATTCCAAAAGTTTCGGAATTTTACGTTTTTCAGTTCAGCGTTTTACGCGAATTGCGCGTTTTAGACCCGTGTTTCCAGTTTTTAGCAGGGTTTTCGCACCCGATAGAACCTACCACTCATTTTATATTTTATTATGGACTATATTGACATGTTTAACCATATTTATAAGTTTCATATTTTTAGGATACCCGGTTTTACGTTTTGAGGCTTAATCATTTACGGTTAGCGATTTACGGAGTCAAAACTAGCTACATACTTAGGATAATACCATCAAAAGTCCACACCTTGTTCTCCAAGTTCTTCAAACCGCCACTAGGGGGGGGGCATTCACACTTGTGGCATCATCTCATGACTTTAGCCATTAGATCATTTTTAATTACAACTTTGTCTCCAAGTTTATGTAGTTTTCTAGCCACCTTCCTAACCTCCTCATTCTTGCTATAAATAGAGAGCTCATTTCCTTCCTTTCTTCACCACAAAAACGCCACAACCTTTTATCATAGCACCATGATCCTTTGATCTTCAATATACAAGTTACACTACAAAGTTCAAGGTCTTAGTATTCTCTACCTAGTTCTTAAGTTTGTTTGGTGATTCCATGGTTGAATTAGGAGCTACACAAGGTTACTAGGGCTGAAGTTAAATGGTTTTCACAAGGATTAGATCAAGGCTAGCAAGGGTTACAAGAGTTATGGTGAAGGGTTTACAAGCTTAGGTTTAGTGTCCTAGTTCTATACTTGACTTCCTTTCTTTAGAAAGCCAAAAGTTGTAAGCAAAACCTTATACACTTTCTTGCTCAATATCATTTCATGCTTATTATGTTTCTTTCATGCTATATATGGTCTTTGTATTGTGTTCATGATGTTTAAAAATGGATAAAACAAGTATTGATATACATATGTTAACTTATGACAAGCAAACAAGCAAACTAGTGATTTTTATGGAAAACCACGACCACAATAGTATAACTTTGATATTTGACACTTACTTACTATTAAAGAGGACTTAACAAGGAAAACATAGCAATTTGAATCACCCAAAACGAGTATACGAGTCAAAAGTTATGACCATTTGAAGTTAGCGAAACCAAAACGGCAAATCTGCCTAAATTGCATTCTGATCAAATTATGGTTTTGAAAGTCCCACTTCTGCTCCGATTCATCAAAAAGTTAAAACACGAAAGTTGTCCGGAACAACGTTTTCGTTCAGGAACAAAGAAGCTCGAGACCTGAAAATGCTTTCTGAGTGATAATGTTCTTCAAATTCTTAACAGCCCATTTTTAGACCAAAGTAACTATATAATTGTTATAATTAGATGAGACCAAGAGGTCTAAAGACCTAAAGCCAAGACCACAACCATGGCTAAAGCCAAGGTTGAGTCTCAAGACCATGGTAACATGACCAAAGTCACGGCAAAGCCACGGCTAAAGACCATATAACTATTAAAGATCAAAAAGCTTATATATATATATATGTTATCAAATACTACAATAGTAGGGAGCCTCATGTGAGGAGTTCATTGAGTAAGCCATCGAGACGAGTTGTGGATTTACGAGTTAAAGTGTCCTGGCTCCTCGAACGTTTACTCCATGACTTCTGAATTATGTCGGCCCAAACGGTAGTAAGAGATGTACAACCTATACATGTTTCATAGACCACTTATATTCAACGACTTACACTATATACTAAGTACTACATCATGAACATTATGCAAGACATATATAGGCAATTCTTCGTACTCTTAGACGTTACTCCAAACCTAAGTCGCAACGTTCTATTATAGGCTGCTCTTAGAGACTTTCGCGATTCGACTACCACTTTCATTACTCATTTCATAGACTTAAGGTGAGTCATAGCCCCTACTCTTTTCGTACTTGTTTTAACTATTGGGGGGGGATACATGCTCAACTACTTGTTTACTTGTACAAATACTCAAAACGTCTATACTTGACTGTGTTATACTTGATTGCTTACATACATGACTGCGTTATACTTAATTGCGTTATTCTATTTATTGACTAGTAGTTGTCTTTGGGAATTGACTCCCAGTTGTCTTTGGGAAGTGGCTCCCAGTTGTCTTTGGGAATTGACTCCCAGTTGTCTTTGATACATCCTAACATTTGCGAATGTTGGATACATCATAAAAGTGAGGTCTTCGGAGATGAAGTAGAGACTCACTACTAATTGCTTAATTGTCTTGATGAACTTATACATGTCTTTATTATACTATATGTTAGCAGTGGGTTGTGAACACACAGGTTACAAGTCTCTTATGGCGGGACTTGTAACTGAGTGGATTCACGATGCCTTTGCTGTGTGAACATTCTCTTAAGGCTTTTCAACTATTTTAAGACAAACTCTATGAACTCACCAACCATTGTGTTGACACTTTAGCATGTTTATCTCAGGTTAGTAAGGCGATAGCTAGTGCATGGAACTTAGAGTCAAGCTGCATATTCTGAAGACTTACGCTTTTATCATTTACCATTCAAAACACTTGTATACATTTATGTATCATACTTTGAAATCTCATGTTTGTAACTTTGAATTCATTAATCGAATGGTAACTTTTCAAAACGTCTCATTTAGAGTTCGTTTTCTATAACTTGTACTTTGTATTATGAAGTAGCACCCCAATGACACAGTCTTCCGCTGCGGTATTTTGGGGGTGTTACAAGAATAGTCCCTATGAACCAATGATCACCTGATATGTAGTCACCATAATCTAATATAAAGTAAGAACTTATATTAAAATGGACTGCTTGGATGTAGTGTTTGTATGTTCATCTGTTGATGTTTCAAGTTGTGAATTATCATAGTTGGTCAAGTGTTTGACAGTATATGACTCTTTAAAGGTACCACAATGTAAACAGGTTGTGTTCATGGGTCAACCCAACCTGGACTGACCCATTCTTGAAATGACCCATTTTAAGTGGAAACTGTTGTTACGGATCAGATTCTGTTTGTTATGTTGTTTTGTGGCTTACTAATTTTTGGTTTTCATTCTTGTTGCTTAGGAGCTTGTTGAAGACAAGATTGGAGCTTGTTGAAAACAAGAATTAGAAGAAGATTTTGTTGGATTTCATCATTCTCATTTAAGTGTTCTAAGAAGATTTTATTGGTATAAAAATTGCATATTTTATTGCAGATTTTGATGCATTTTATTGTAATATCATAATGGAGTATGAATGAAATTTTTATTGTAATATCAGAATGAAACTTTTTTATGTGTAACATGAATGAAATATCAGATTTTATTGCAGATTTTATTTGCAGATTCATAATAAGGCTAAAAAATTGCAGATTTGTTATATTGAATGAAATATATTAACACACTTGAAAGCCTGTAAAAAATTGTGGCTATGTGTTGTGCATTTTCACATATAAAAGAGTGTACTTTTATCATTTCTACATGCTTTTTATTGTGTAGAGTGGTGATATGTTGTTGACCAATAAAAGCGTGTACTATTTTAACAATTTCTACACACTTTTTCTTATTTACTTTTATATGATTGTTGACATAAAAACCTGTGTATAAATTTGTGACGCATATATACTACACAAAAAATTGAGCGTGTACTTTAGTTTTGTAGACATTTCTAATGGTGAAAATATAAGAATATAATGGTGTAAAATGAGGTGCTTTATTGTAGTGCATGGAGGCATTTTTACCGTTCATAAGAAATCATAAATGAGATTTATAAAAAATTTGCATAAACAAACCCCTAAAGTAAGGGTTAAAATGGTTAGCTTTCAAAACATTTTTAAGCTTCTACCCTTAACTATCTACTTGTGACAACAAGTTTACACTTATGATCTTAATTCAACTCTTATGTAAGTAAAATGAAATACTTAAATTATATAAAGTATACCGTTGGAAAGATTATTAATGAACTCAATACTATAATACTTTTGATGTTTATGCGATTTTTTAAAAGCCTATATTATAGAAGGGCAAATATCATAAAAAAAATCATACTTGTCTTAAAATATACTTTTAGATATGGAACAAATTTTTTTCCTCATTTGGGTATTAAACTTTCATTTTTTGTCCTCTTTGATGCACTTTGTGACGTTTTTGCCCCTCAAATTATTAAAAATCTAGAAACAAAAATGTCACAAAGTGCCTCAAAGAGGCCAAAAAATGAAAGTTTAGTACTCAAATGAGGAAAAAATTTTGTTCGATACCAAAAAGTAATTTTTTTGGCAAGTATAGTGCTTTAATATAGTATTTTCCCATTATAGAAAAATGTATAGACTAAATTTGAGTAGTTTGCCAATTTTCATAATAATTTTTATTTTGGGAATATATTAGCTACAATTTTTTGTAGCCAACTCCTTACAATTTTATGTTATAGTCGGTGAATCCTTGAATTCTTTAGTGGGTCCCTGTATCATTTTTATAGGTCCTGAATCATTTTTTATGTAATTTTGGTGAGAATTGTAGTCAATTAGCTAAAACAACTATAGCAAAAATATCCCATTTTATTTTTTACATTTCTAAATATATATTCATGACAATGCTCCAAAATTTATCTTAATTAGTCTAAGTCATAAATTTTTAGTAAACATGTTTAATAGTTATGTAAGCTATATATAAGTCACATCATATATATTTTTCGTTAAAAATGTGGCATTTTAAAGCCACAATTCGCGAATCAAGATATGGAATTTATATTACATATATTTTTTGAACGGCGAACTTGAGACCTCTCGCATGTGGTAACACTTCTGACCAACTCTGCTGGGAAAAGTTGGTAGAGTTTATATTACTATATTAAAATGAAATACATTCGCAGTAACGCACACTTAACCTTAAAACTCGTTTACTATACAATCACATATTCACCTCTCCTTTTTGGTTCCTAACAACCTTTCTTATTAAAAATATTAAATAGAATCATTGCACATGTTTTGGTAAATAAAAATAGAATAATTGCTTGAAAATGTATTATATTTTTCATCTTTTGTTATTGTGTGTATTTATTTCTTTCTTATTGTGTGTACTGAATTTTTAAATTTCGATTATGGTATGTATTTTGTGACTATTTTACCCTTAATTTTTTCAAATTTTGAAAGGTAAAATAGTCATTATACATGGCAGAACAATCACAAAATACACATAATAATTAAAATTTGAAAGTTCAGTACACATAATAAGAAGAAAAAAAATAAGTATAGACAATAACAAAAAGTGGCAAGTATTATACATTTTTAAGCAATTAATCCATAAAAATAATGAATGTGTTATATAAAAAATGTTAGATAAAGTTTATTTCTCGTGCGAATGTAATCGTTTTATATTTGAATTATAAAAACGGATAGTTTGAAACATTTAGACATTTTTAAAAAACAAAATCAGAGTTATGTTTCTCAATTGGAGATTAAGATGAAAATCAGGTGCAAACTTTTCAATCACATATGCAATTCGTGAAGTTGCATATCAAACCAAATATTTGGGCCTTCCTTCGATCATTGGTAGATCTAAATAGATTGTCTTTCAGTCTATTCTAGACAAGATAAAGGAGGATAGAAAGAGAAGACCCTCTTAATGGCAGGGAAAAAAGTGCTTATTAAATCTGTTGCTCAAGCCATGCCTATGTACGTGATGAATATTTTTCTTCTTCCCGATACTTTTGTTAATACAAATATCGCCTAAAAACGTTATTTATATTTTACGATCTTTGCTAAGTTTTGTTAATGACAAAATATGAACTTTAGTTTATAGTAATAACATCACTTTAGTTTCAAGTCTTGTATAACTAGGTTTATATTTTTTTTAAACAAAACATTGTTTTTATTTCTTATTTGGAAAGTGTCTTGTCACATCTTACAATTATGGTAAGCTTGTGTGTGTGACTTACCATAAGGTCTTACACATTTTTGGAAGCATTCCAGTTTTGATTCAATGTGTTTGACTAGAATTTAGTTGATGTGATCTTGGTTGGTTTGAAAAGATTTATTGCAAAACCTACTGCAAGCCTGGCGGAACCCTGGGGGTACACGGGCGGAACCCATCTGAGGGTTCCGCCGTATCCGCCAGACCTGATGTTTGTTTTGCTATAAATACCAAGCCACTTGCTAATTTTCATTCATCACTTTAGGACATATATTCTTTCAACTAACTCAGTAACATTTGACTTGTGTGATCCTCTTATGTAGCAAGGGAGTTCACAACTTCATCCAAGAAGTTACAAGTTTCAACTCTAAAGTTGCAAGACTTGTTAGCTTTGTTATGTATAAGCTTTGGTAGTTTATACTTCATTTGTATCGTGTGTAGAAGTGATCAGTTAGTATTTTAGGCCTCAAAATACATAAGTGTAACGGGAGTTGTTGTACCATTGTAAAAGAACTAACGGGAGTGGTTGTACCCTTGTAAAAGAACTCGACACCTAGCCTAGTGTCGGAAATAGTGGATAGGCGACGTTTGGTTGGTTCTACCTTGAACTAGGACTTGGTATCTAGATTTGTACTGGAAAAAGTGTAAGTGACGTTGTAAAGGTTTCTCCACCAGGAAAGGAGCTTGTTGATTAGTGCTTATAACTCTCGAGTTGGAAACTCGGGGCGTGGATGTAGGGCAAGGAAAAAGAGTCCTTGTAGCCAAACCACGATAAACAATCGTGTTGTGGTTTGATCGTTTCTTTCTTTGTCTTTGCTTATTACATATTGTCTTTAGTTAGAATTGTTAACTACACGTAAAGCTTTTCAAAGAATCAAACAGGTAATTTGAGTTTATATCTTTAAACAAACGTAAAGTTTTAAAAGATAATCAAGTTTAAAAGCGGTAAACTATTCAACCCCCTTCTAGTTTTCCACAATTGGCATCAGAGCTACGTTACTCAAGATCTTTAAAATATAGTGTATTTTAAAACTTGGATCGATCCATGGATTTTGAAAATCTCAAAGAAGGGCAACATATTCAAAACTCACCGCTATTTGAAAAAGAAAACTTCCTTGAATGGAAAAGTATATTTGAAAATTATGTGAAATCAATTGATCAAGATCTTTGGCATATTATTTCTATTGGTGATTTCAAACCAACGAAAATAAGTTTTGAAAATCAAAATTATTATCTTAAGTTTGATAAAAACACTAAAGCAAAATTAATGATTTATAAAGCTTTACCGAGAATTGAATATGAAAGAGTGTTTTTTTTGTCAAACGGCTAATGATATTTGGAAAAATATAATCAACTTTCATCAAGAAATATGTCAAGTCAAAGATGATCAATTCGATCTCACACATGAGTTAGATGTCGTAGAAAACCTAATAGATAGACGCTTAGTTGAAGTAAATACATGTTCTACTAGTCTAAATGTTTTAAATGAAGGTACAAGTGAAAGTGATTACTTGTGTCAAGCTCATAATGGCCTTGCTTATGATTCATGGAAAGACATGGATGATGATGTAGCCAACTATCTGGTTTGTGATTCTCAACTTGATAAAACATCAAGCAAGGTACAATTTGAAACCAAACACTTTTGCTTTGACACATTTATCTTGGAGTTTTCTAAACTAGAAAATGAGTCAAAACTATTTTGTAACATGGACCTAAAAGCTATCTTTAACACTAAATCCTCAAAATCTCTTGTGAATAGTTTTGAAAAAGAAATCATGTTAAAAGATAAAATGTCTAGACTTGAGAGTAATGTTGAAATTGATCTTGAATGCAAAATATGTCTAGATTACAAATATGAAATTAAAAGACAAAATGAGAAAGGAAAAATGATTGCTAAATTTGAAGAAAGTTCAAAAGCTCTTAAAAGCATTTTGAAAAGTCAAAAGTCATTTAGTGATAAAACCGGATTAGGATTTAACAAAAATGCACCATCAACAAGTAAAACAAAACAAGTTGTATTTGTGAAACCTAGGAGAGAATTGTAGGAGAAATTTTATCTCTATTTGGTGCTCATGATAAAAGGATTAAAGATATCATGTTCAATACTTTTATATGTTTGTCTAACCTCCTTGGATTCATAAGTATTTGAGTTTAGCTCTCTTACGAGTCAAGATTATTTGCTTAATGATTATCGTCTTGGTGGCTAATCTATGGAGCTTAAAAGGTACACGTCTCTTCAACTTACCTTTCATTGTTTCTTGTTGATTAGCATTAAGATTTGTCGTGGGTAATGTTATTAGTTTTTACTCTAAGGTGTTTATGTTGTGCAAGTAATAACACAGATTACATCCTTCGGGATTAAAGGAGTTAGACACTTCATCTAGTAGGATATATAAGGTATTTTACCTCTTTAAACTTTCAGGAAAAGACACGAGTAACTCTTGAGTGAGTCTCACTTATTACTTGTCTACAAGTGAGCTAACTAAGAATCTCCTAAGTGATAAGACAACCAACACTTTTGTGATGCTTGCAAATCTAGCAAAACCACAATATTTCATTGATATTTGTAATTTGTAATACGACGTCTTTTGACATTATACATTACATTTTCAATTGTGTCTTAAATTCAACCATTCCTTTGTTAAAATTTTATATAAGACACACAAAGAAAAATAAATCATTTGAATTCATTAGGATGATTGGGAGAAAAGATTTATAAACATCTAGGATTTGCACATCAAATTCAACCCATAGTCTTATGATGTTGCATCTCTTGGACATTTACACTCATAGTGTTTTAAGTAAATAAACCCAAAGAGTCGAGGAGTCATTGAATTTAACATTCGATGAAAGACCACCTCCTTCTAAGATATCATCTTTGGTAGATGATGACTTAGTCAAAAGTCCAACATTGATAAGACAAGTAAGTCAAGATCAATAACAAGAAAGATGAACTAATAAAATTGAAAAACAACATCTTTTCAAACATTGAGTCAAGCAATATTAACAAGGCCATAAAAAGTTGAATCATTGGTCATAGTAGTGATTAAAACAAATTTGATAAAAAGTGTTTTTGGACAATAGAGTAAAGCAACCATTAAAAGAAAATAGATCTTTCAAAATAGAAAATAATGTAAATCTATGAAAGACTTTTTAATAACCTATGCAAGCTCCAAAAGCAAGGAATAATCACTCAAAGACATTCCTAGTTATTCACATGTTCACAATGATTTAAGTCCTTTATGACTTATCAAGAATGAGATTAGTAAATCCGTAGGTAAAACTAAACATAGAGAAATGTTTGGAAGTTTACTTGTTCTCACAATAAATAAATCCAACATTATGTTTAGTGCTTGTCTATGTGCTCGTTTTAGAGAAGATCCTAAAACAACTCTTTCGGAAGAGCTTGTTTGGATACATCAAAAGGTACTACACAACTAGGAGTATGGTATCCCAAAAGAACAGGAATAGAAACCATAGTGTATACCAAATGGAATTATGTCGGTAATAAGTTGATAAGAAAAGCACAAGTGGTACTTGCACTTTTATACTTACTTACCCAATGATTCTCCAAAACGCTTAAGGTTCTCAAATTAGTATCGGATGGAGAAGCACGTCAACAAGCTCCACTTGAACAAGCTAACTCGCATCGACAACGGAATTCATCTTATTAACATTATTATCCCTTCAACAAAGGAAGCATCGACATCAGCGACAATTCAATCCATTATGTTCTTAATTGACATATTGTGATCCGTCATCATCGTCTTGGTAAAAATGCTCATTGAGGAACATCTTAACTAAGAAAGTCTTATACGTTAACCATTCTATCAACGTTTTCACGAAACCTTTTGAATGAGAAGCATTCATCATCCCTATACTTAGGTAAAGACTCATAAGACTTAAAACCTTAGTTTTGAACATTAGGATAAAACCACAAAAGTCCAGACAAATCCTTTTGAATTTTTCCTCTGCTGTACCCGCGGAACCCTGAGACCAAACGGGCGAAACCCTCCCTTTGGTTCCGCCTGGTCCGCCGAATCTGCAGCACATTTTTATTTTAAATTCAAAACCAAACATCTCTTAACTCACAACTTCAACTTACAAACACCTTACCACACGAAAATTAGGGCTCTCACTCACATCTCTTCCAATCCAATCAACTTTGTAAGTATTTTTATCATAATTGCATTTTCAATCAAAGTCTATCACTTTCATCTACATACATTAACTAGAATCTTAGGGTTTATGCATAAACTTGTTAATTCATGAAAAACCTTGGTTGTAAACAAATCATAATTTCCATTAGTTAGAAATTATATCCTCTTTGTTATTTTCATGATTTACCAAACACACCAAGTTCATTGTCTTTCAAAAGTCACTAGAACACCACATTTCACCACATTGTTAAACAAATGAAAAACGTCATTGAAACACCACTTGCGTAATGTCTCTTGAATGCTAAAGGGAATACATAACTAATATGTATTTTCGGGTACATTCAAACGAAGCTATATTGAATTTGGAACGTTTGGGTTATCTTTTGTTTTATAACATAACTTGCATTACAAAAATGGTTCAAGCATCAAAATGAGTCAAGATAACCACACCTCCACATTGTTTTGATATAGGCTTATACTAGAACATCAACATTATAAAAATCATTAATTTAAACTTAAAATTTTGTGTTTTTTAGGAATCAACATGCCTCCCGCAACATTCTCCGATCACAAGGAAACTCTTAAGTACTTACCCAAACACCATAGGACCAAAGGCCTTACTAAAGATCAAGTTGAAACCTTTAAGAGTATAGAAAAACGCTACGTTCATGAAGGAAGAACCATTGATCCATCCTTCCTAAAAGGAACATCCATTCGCCAAAACTTTGCCGCAATCAACTTTGATTGCCTCCTAGACATCGATGAGCAAATTTGTCCTAGGTTCATCTTAGAATTCTATGCAACCATAAGCCTTTTCTTCGATGACGATGGTAAGTTCTCACTAACCTTTACAACCAATCAAATATCAAACATCATACCCTTGGAAGATTTTGCAAAAATTCTTGGTGTCCCTAATGTTGGTACATGTCTCTACACGGATAAGTGGCCCCTTTCTAGTCTTGATTCTATTGAGCGTTATCATCCATACGACACTCCTCTTGCTAATAAGGAAGAAATTCGTGAGCATCTCTTTGTTAGGACCTCAACAACTAAGAAGAATCATTTGGGAAATGAGGTAGATAAGGACCCTTTTGGTATGGAACTCAATGAGCTTAAACCACAATTTTAGAAATGGGAAGAAATTCTTAGAGCCAACGTTATAAGTTCCATAGGAAATAGAGATCATGTCAACACATGTCTTAGCTACATGCTCTATAGCATTTCCACCGGTCAACCTTTTAACTTAGCCTATTACCTAGCCAAAAGAATGGCCGACATACCCTTGGTAGGAACAACCGCTCTTCCTTATGGAATGCTTCTCACCCGCCTCTTTAGAGCAATCTCACCCATTCCTCCTAATGATAAGGGAATGTGCCTTGACTATTCTCTCGTTCCTCACATTTTCGTCCCTCTAAGTGATAAAAGAGTCTTCAAAGCTAAGGGTAAGCGTACTCGCTCACCTTCACCATCATCATCATCATCCGATATGAGCGATGAAGATAAACTTCCTAACTCTAAGCTACCCCCTTTAGACTACCTTCAAGAACTCCCCGTCATTAGCAATGCATCCGAAGAATTCAAGCAAACCAAAGGAATTTTCTAGTGCTTTGGAAGGTACCTAAGAAAGCTCAATAAGAAGATAGACCAGTTGTGAGATGTGTGATTAAGGAGTGTTTGGCTTATGAAGGGTTTAGAACTTTGTATGTGTTAAACTATGTGACTTATATTGTTTTTCACTTCCATGCTTTATTACTTTTGTCAGATTATGTTTTGTATGAGCCTTTATGCATAGTGACAATATTTGAGGTGTTTGTCAATTTTTTATGCTTATGGAAAATTTCACTAAGTTTAGTGAAAATCGCTAGCCCCGGTCAAAGTCCTATGATATGAATGTCTACATGTCCAATTTTTGCATTTCTTAATCAAACATATAATAAATTTTCATTTTTAAGAGTCTTCAAAAAATTTGAAAATCGTCTCGCGGGTCAAAAAAGTGGACTGTCTTGTTTTTCAGGCCTGGCGGATCTAGCGGCACCCTCAAATGGGTTCCGCCAGTGTAAATTCTGGGTAACCCAGTTTTGGCCCAACGGACCAGACGGAACCCAAAACAGGGTTCCGCCTATGTTTCGCGAGGGTTCCACCAGTCACCTGCAGAAAATTTTTGTCATTTTTCTTAATTTCAAATTTTTTAAAGTGTCAAATCATTATCTTTAGTGAGAAACATCTTCCCTTACTTCCAATAAACATATTAGGATCACTCTCATTCACTAGAACAATTAGGAAGTCATTTCCCGCCAAAATTTCAAATTCAAACATAACTAACCCAAGGAACCCTTTTAAATGATCCTTCAAACTCTTTGAACTCTTTCAACCAAATCACTTCCCATGATCACTTAGCATTGAGAACATAAGCTAGTCTTTCACTCCACCCAATTCCATTGGATTGACATCCAATGATTTGAGATGTTAGAAACCTCAACATTTGTATGGTAGAACATCAAATCCAAACACCCCTTCCAACATCTCTTCCACTCTATAAATTTGACAATTTTGCAACACTTCAAATCACACCATCACCATCAAAATCCCTTCTCTTAAAATCTCAAAACCACACCATTGAAATGACTAAATCCAACACCTCATCCAAATCATCAAAATCCCTTGCAAAAACCACTAGGATTAGTGTTAAACCGTGTTGCTTCAACAAAATCATCAAATCAAGCTCATCATCATCAAGTGATGCATCACTTGACATCTCTTCGCCTATCCAAGATTTCCTTAATCTTACTACCTCAACACCATCCTCAACACCTTGCAATACCAATGAGAACACTATTCAAGATTTGCTTAATCTTGCTACTCCAACACCCTCTCCAACATATTGCAACACCAACATAGCCACTATTCTGTCATCAACTAGACCCTCGAGTGATTCAACATCACCGTCTCAACAAACTCAACCATCAAAAACTCTATCACCTCAATCACCAACACTTACACCAATGGAACTTTTCCATACACCACCAACATCAACACTACCCTATTTGGAAACATTAGAAGACCTATCACCTAAATCATCAAGCCCACCATCCTTGTCACTCTTTGACACCATTGCTCAAATGGAAACCCAACAACAACTACCACAACAACAACAACCACCACCACAAGAACATTCCCAACACTTTGAATCTCTACTTTCTTCTTATAAGAAAATAGAAGCATCCATATGGAAAAAAACCTCCAAACCTTAATGAGGAAATGAACACTCATTTAAACCACCTTCATGCCTTCAAAGGTATGGTTGACTCTCAAATCAACCACTTTATGGATTTCCATACGGCATTACACTCAACTAGTGAAGGAACCAAAAACACCTCTCAACCATCCACATTTGTTCCTTCGAGTTCAAACCATCCACCACCAACTAATCAAACCTCTCTTCTACCAACCTTTCCCCGCCATTATTGCGGACATTGCGAAAGAACCACTCACATTAGTGAAAGGTGTCGAACGAAAATTCACGAGCTATCCGAAGAAATAAGGTTTATCCTAAACCACAGTTTGGACCATCTACAATCCTTGTCTCACCCACCTCAAGTTTAGAGTCTCCAAAATGAAACAAAACCGTTTCTTTTGGAAAATTTTTTCCATTAAAACCAACAAATCAAGTTTAGAGCACCAACACCAAAACCAACAAACCAAAACCGTTTCACCTACACAACCTTCAAAATAAAGCCCGCTACACCCTTCAACACACATTTTCATCCTTAAACAACATTAGCCTTGTTTTTGGAAAATGTTTCTCATTAAGGATAATGATGCTTTTCTTTTATAGATGTAGGATTTTATGTTCTTAGTTTCTTTTTGTTTTTCTTTTTATTTTTAGAATTAGGATGTTTTCTTCCAAATTTCTTGTCTTTGACTTTCTGTAAGTCGAATTTTACATGAAATGAATTTCATTCTACTATAAGGTATGCATTGTTTGTTGACCATTTAGGTATTGTGAGTAAACTATGCCTTGCTATGGTAGCATACATATATCTTGTGTTTTAGAAACTAACCTTACTTTTTGTAGGATCATTATCCATGTTTTCTTTCCTTGATACTCCATTTGGGGGAGTAATATTCAAGGGGGAGCATGAGAATTTCATTATTCCGCTTCGCAACTCTTAGTTGTGTTTTAGACATAAAGTGCTTTCATGACTTGTTCTACACTTGTCTTGTGCGGCAACTAACATTCTTTTTGTAGGTTCAAAATCCATGTCTCCTTTCTTGGCACTCCATTTAGGGGGAGTATTGTCCAAGGGGGAGCACTTGGATCATCATGTTCTCTTCTTTTTGTTTCGACAAAAAGGGGGAGAATTTATATTAAACTTGTTCCCATTTTTTTTTCTTTCTAACTCTTGCATATCACATCTTCTTAGCAAAAACAAGTTTTAATACAAACTTTATAAGACTTAACACTAAATCTTGTGGCTTACTTACAAATAAAGTTTATGTTTTGTCATCAATAAAAAGGGAGAGATTGTTAATACAAATATCGCCTAAAAACGATATTTATATTTTATGATCTTTGCTAAGTTTTGTTAATGACAAAATATGAACTTTAGTTTATAGTAATAACATCACTTTAGTTTTAAGTCTTGTATAACTAGGTTTACATTTCTTTTTAAGCAAAACATTGTTTTTATTTCTTTATTTAGAAAGTGTCTTGCCACATCTTGCAATTATGGTAAGCTTGTGTGTTTGACTTACCATAAGGTCTTACACATTTTTGGAAGCATTCCATTTTTGATTCAATGTGTTTGACAAGAATTTAGTTGATGTGATCTTGGTTAGTTTGGAAAGATTTATTGCAAAACCTACTGCAAGCCTGGCGGAACCCTGGGGATACACGGGCGGAACCCATCTGAGGGTTCCGCCGTATCCGCCAGACCTGCTGTTTGTTTTGCTATAAATACCAAGCCACTTGCTAATTTTCATCCATCACTTTAGGACATATATTTCATATATTCTTTCAACTAACTCAGTAACATTTGACTTGTGTGATCCTCTTATGTAGCAAGGGAGTTCACAAGTTCATCCAAGAAGTTACTAGTTTCAACTCTAAAGTTGCAAGACTTGTTAGCTTTGTTATGTATAAGCTTTGGTAGTTTATACTTCATTTGTATCGTGTGTAGAAGTGATCGGTTAGTATTTCAGGCCTCAAAATACATAAGTGTAACGGGAGTTGTTGTACCCTTGTAAAAGAACTAATGGGAGTGGTTGTACCCTTGTAAAAGAACTCGACACCTAGCCTAGTGTCGAAAATAGTGGATAGGCGACGTTTGGTTGGTTCTACCTTGAACTAGGACTCGGTATCTAGCTTTGTATCGGAAAAAGTGTAAGCGACGTTGTAAAGGTTTCTCCACTGGGAAAGGAGCTTGTTGATTACTGCTTATAACTCTCGAGTTGGAAACTCGGGGCGTGGATGTAGGGCAAGGAAAAAGAGTCCTTGTAGCCGAACCACGATAAACAATCGTGTTGTGGTTTGATCGTTTCTTTCTTTGTCTTTGCTTATTACATATTGTCTTTAGTTAGAATTGTTAACTACACGTAAAGCTTTTCAAAGAATCAAACAAGTAATTTGAGTTTATATCTTTAAACAAACGTAAAGTTTTAAAAGATAATCAAGTGAAAAAGCGGTAAACTATTCAACCCCCCTTCTAGTTTTCCACAACATTAATTGATGACATTCATAGAGCTTTAAATTTATTTTGGTGGGGTGATGGTGTAAAACAAAATCCGATCAGATGGTGCTCGTGGGAACGAATGTGTGTTTCAAAATTTTAGGGAGGTGTTGGCTTTCGACATTTAGGGCTTTTCAGCTAGACCTTACTTGCGAAAAAAGTGTGGCGCTTGATCAGATCTCCGAATACATTAGCTGGTCGCGATCTAACTTTTTTGATGCCAAAAAGTGTGGCGCTTGATCAAATCTCCGAATACATTAGCTGGTAAGGTATTAAAGGTTCGTTATTTCTCGCGATCTAACTTTTTTGATGCCAAAGCTGGTTATCGCCCGAGCTATATCTGGCGCAGTTTTATTGCAGTCAAAGATTTAGTCCATAAGGGTTGTAAGTGGAACATAGGCGATGGTTGAAGTGTCAATGTGTGGCATGACTTTTTGCTTGTTGATCACAGGAGATTGGGACCAAAACCATATAACAGTGAGGTAAATTTTGTACGTGATTTGTTAAACAATGAAGGTGATGATTGGAACTATGAAAAACTAAGATCTTTGTTTCAACCTAATATTTCCAACAAAATCGCGTGCTCTTGTGTGAGTCAACTGAGGTCTGATATTTTGTACTGGCATAACGGCTCGGGATGAGAATTCTCATGCAAATTAGTTGACTCCTCCCAAACCAACCAGTCAATCAGGTGTGGTCAATAGGTCAACTCAGGAGGCAGTGCAAGATATAATCCGGTGGAGTATAGAGTTTCCCCGGGTCGTTATGTCCTGACAAGGTGTGCAATTGTGTTTGAGAATGTTTTAAGTGATCGGGTGATTTAACAGAGAGATCAGGATTTTGATTATTTTGATTACACTAAGAGATTATGAATGAGAATGACTTAAAAACACTATATAAATAGTTATTGAGAATCAGATAACCCTAAAACGTAAGTTAAATCTAAAAAAGCGCGTTTGAATTTAAAACAAACGCAAACGCGCAAAATAAAAAGTGAAACGGGAGCAAATAAAATCCTACGGATATGAAAATTATATTTTTACAATCCTAATGACAAAAGAAAATTTTAAGAAAAAGAAAAATGATTTTTAGACTATTTAATTAATTACTATTAATTAATTACTAATTATTAATTACTTTTAAATATTTAAATTAAACTAAAGTACAACTAATTATGATTTTAAGCTAGAAAAATGAAAATTAAATTTTGAAAATTCTAAAATAACCTAAAATTATTTTTAAAACTGAAAATGTATTTTTTCTACTTTTTAAATAATGATTATTAATTAGAAACTAATTATTAATTAATTTTAACTAATTTAAATTATGAAAAATAGCAAATTAACAGTGAAAATTATCAAACTTTTTCTAAAATTATTATATAAGTACAAGAACCTATGAAAATTATTAAAATGTAAAATGCTTATTGAAAAAGCTGAAAATAAGCCAATTGGCTTAAATAGAAGCTATCACTATTTTTTTTTTTTTTTGGTTTTTCTTGGATTTTCTTTTTCAAAACTATTTAATAACAGAAATTATGCAACTTTTGTGAAGATGGACTTATTGAAACTCAAAATTAAGCACTGTGAGTGCTAATAAGCTCAATCAGTGAGCTTTTTGCTTGAAAGTGATGATATTAAGCTCAAATAAGTTATCCAAGGTACAGAAGCTAGAAAATAAGCTGTAAACAACTTAAGGGAACTTGAATGAAACTAAAACAAGCAAAGAGATACACTGAATAAGCCAATAAGCCAAATAAGCAAATCCTAAACAAACTCAGGAACAAGCAGGCCTGCAGGTTTTTGCAGCCCTTGATTTAGATTATCAAATAAGCTGTAAAGCCTGAAAGAAGCTTGGAACCTTTAAGTTTGGCAACTGAGCTTTCCAAAAAGTCCAATCACACAAGCTAAAGCCCACAGATAAGCTCACAAGGGGCTTATGAACTTGACTCAGATACACTGATGACTTAGTGTATCTTTGTGATGGGACAACATTGAGAAACAAAATCAAGCAATGAAATAAGCAGTAAAGGGGAAGCAAAGCACATGCATAAAAAGTTTACCAGTAGGGCTTCCCAAATCAACAAATACTTTAATCTAATGTGCACAGATGAGCAAGTAACAAGCTTATGATATCAGACTTATGCAAACAAATCCCCTGTGCAGGGTACTTTTTTGAAAAACAGTCCAAAGTAAGGGCCAAAATAAGCAATAAGAAAAAATTTTAAAAATAAATAAAATATGGATCTTAAAGCTGAGCTGCTAAATTTTACTTTCCAAAAAGTTTCAGGTCCAAAGATCAAGAATTGAGATCATGAAAATTCTTCTAAAAATTGGATTTCTAAAAGATTCATGCAATTTGAATTTTTAGCTTAACATGGTAAGTTGACCTTTATGAACTTTGAACTTGATTTGCTGAATGCTTATGATGTTCTAGGATAAAATGAAACTGGATTAAGTTATATTACCAACTAATGCAATGTTTTGATGAGAATTTTAAGTCTAATCCTCAACAGTGGGCTAAAATGAAGATCACAAGTGAGATTTTGACTAATTAACCTAAGTGACCTGGTCTTTATGACTTATATGTTTTAAATGAACCTTAGTCGACAGGGCACAACCAACATCTACCATAGAAACACACAACAACTTAATCAAACAAGCAGTTCCAAACACTCCTACACAACACTGATTTAATGGATTTTCAAAGCAAATGAATGTTTAACACCATGAGATTGATTCAAGAATATCAGTAATGGTATAATAAGCTATTTAAACCACAGATACCGCACTCTAAACAACAACTTACAAATTACAATTACACTAAGATGGCAGTTAAAATGACAATTTGGACAAAAGTGGATCCTAGTGAGCAAATGACAAATATTAAGCAGCAATGTTACTAAGATACAACTAAAAGCATAAAAAGCACAAAGATAATCAGGTATAAACTATGGAACAGTAGAAACTAAAAATTGAAGGAAGTATCTTACAAAGCCTTCCTGCTAAATCTAATTGAACCAAGGATCAAATCTAATTCCTAACACTCCCCATGGAGTTCTATTACCCAGGCCATCCCATATTCACCCTGCTCCATGCATAACTCTTCATCTTTTTCATTCTTATATATATATATATATATATATATATATATATATATATATATATATATATATATATATATATATATATATATATATAGGGGATATCTTAGCTACAATTTTTTTAGTCAATTGGCTACAATCCTTCATAAAAATTACACTAGCAATGAATCAGGGACCTACATAAAAGAATCAGGACCTACAAAAATAATCAAGGACCCACATTTAATAGCTTAAAATTGTAGCCAATTAGCTACAATAAATTATAGCTAATATATATATATATATATATATATATATATATATATATATATATATATATATATATATATATATATATATATATATATATATATATATATATATATATATATATATATGGGATAGTTTGGCTACAATCCTCCACTAAAAATACACAAGAAATTAATCAGGGAAACACAAAAAGAATTCAGGACCCACAAAAAGAGTCAGGGACCCACAGTTTATAGCACACAATTGTAGCAATTAGCTACAAAATATTGTAGCTAACATATTCCCATATATATATATATATATATATATATATATATATATATATATATATATATATATATATATATATATATATATATATATATATATATATATATATATACTAGATTTCTAAGCCCGCCCGATGGGCGGGCATGACTTGTAATTTACATTTTAATTTAGTCATGTATGGATATAAGTTATCGTTTATAGTTAAGTTATATATTAATAAAGAGACAGACATGACTTATAGAGTTCCTTGTAAGGTATTAGTTAAGTAGGGTTTGTTTGTTACCATTTTTTTTATTGAATGCATTAAGAACGGAAAAAAAATAAACGGTTATCGAATACAAAATAGAAAAAAGTTTCAAAATGGTACGCAATAACGAAGTATCAAAGAATAGCCCGTTTGATGGGCGAGCAAGCCTTATAAATATCGTTAAAAAACTTAAGTTAACGAAAAATAAGCTATAGGTATAACCAATACTCTAATGAGTCTTTCCAGGATATGCTTATCCAGCTATTGGAACGGGAACCATTCCTTCTGATACTTGTTGTGTCTGCATCCTTTTGTTCTTCTTGTTCAAGATTTACTGTGATGTTTCTACTCTGTACATTCAGACAGATTTGTTATTACCGAGTAATACATTAAAATACAAAAAAAAACTAATGTATTACTATCATTATATGATACATATGTGTTAATGAATAAGTCTCATATTATTAAATTCTTAAATAATTTTGTATCACTATATACGATTAGTCTTCCTGTTGTAATTCAACATTAAAAACTTACAGCAACAACTGAGCAGAAAAACAACATTGTAATGGATTCAACATGTATTTTGTTATCGAGCATGCATGGTTTTAATTTTTAATAATCCAATATATAATTCATGTGTTAAGATTTATTTGTACACAAATTTACAGCAACAAGTGAGCAGGAAAACAATGTTGTAATGGATGCAACAGGTATTTTGTTTATTAAGAATCAAGCATGCATGGTTTTAAATATTCATGGGATAATTCATGTGTTTTTATAAATATGATTCATATATATTGATGTATGTTTATGAACTGATTATGCATTGTTCCAATGTTAGTTAAATATTTTATGCATCTTTATCAATTTGCAGCATCAAAACAGCTACCGGTTGATAATCAGCAAAATAAAAGCTTAGAAGGTAAAACCTCTTTAATAGATGCATCTATGTTTGTGAGTGACACACCAGGAAGAAGATATAGAACTCAAAATCTAGATTTAGGAAGTTCACCAAAAGGTATTTAGGTTATATATATATATGAATAGAATTTTTTTTTTCATATTTTATAATATAATGGTATATACTAATAATATGATTAATGATTAATAGTAGTAAATATATCCGCAAAGGTGAATCATCTAAAGAATTCTGCAAAAGATGTTCATCATGTAGGGCCAGGCTAAAGGAAAGACCTACATATTTGTGTGAAAATTGCTAAAAAGAAATAAATTGAACTTACGTGTGGAGAGGCCCTCCACTAATGTTGTTCGGGAAGACTAGAGAAATAGCAAGTGCATGAAAACTATTAGGCTGCTGGAGTTGCTTTGGTTCTTTCTTATCCTTCTACAAAAAAAAAAAAAAAAAACAAAAAATGTTAGCGTCACTGTGTGAAGAGCCTTCCATGTGTATTTTAAATGCAAAAAAGAAAAAGTCAAAACTTGTAAAGATGAAACACAATCCACAAAATCCGGTTTGCTATAAACTGGTTATTGGTTCCAAACCATTTAGATCCCTAGCTAGCTGGGAATGCTGAATTACAACTGCTGAAGTCTTCTCTTTCTACAAAATAATTGCAAAATTAACTTAATATACTCCAATCATCCAAGAAAATTGAGAATATTGCACAAAGTAATCTATGAGAAATATGACTACCTTAATGCAACTTACCATCAAGTAGATCAGCAAAAGGAAGGTTATGGTTCAAGGTTACCATCTACTCAAACTTTGTAACATCTTATGTATGCAGGTGATGGGAGAATATGGGTACAACGTAAAGCACATACTGATGGTGGACATGATACCTAATCCCTCTCTGCACAGACCCAACTTAGCTCTATGTAACTCCATTGCTAACTATATATCTATAAAAATATGTACAGCCAATTCATTATCTTGCTTCATGAATGTATCACTTTTGGCGGTTGATTTTCTCTCTGGGGTAACGGGTTGGTTTAGGTAGCGGGTCAAAACAGGTTCGGGTTGGAATGATAACCTTTAGTTCCAGTAAATCAAAATCCTCATATTTGTCATATTTGTAATTAAAACTAAGTTTCAAATCAAATTCGAACAAAACCCGATTTATAACATATAGGCAAAAGTTTATTAGAAAAGCTACAATTAGAAATATTAAGCTAATAATAATTCGTACTGTAAATGTAAAACAATAAGAACTACTGCAACTTTTATCTTGTTATTAGTATTTGATCAAGATCCCCAATCTACCATGGGGATCTCTGTATTATTAGATTAGATTCAAGAGAAGACGTAAGGATATAAAATAAACAACAGAATGGTATAAAAACAACATATATACAATAACTATAATAGTAGTTTGTAATGTTTAGCTACAGTTAAGACACCCTTATTTTGATAACATGCTCTAGTAAGTATTAGTCTAGGTTCAGTATATATAGTCTTAATCACATACGTAGTGTTTATAACAAATGACCATATTTTTAAATAGAACTGGGCTTACATGATGCGAATTCAATATATTACTTGTAATTTCATATAGATTCCTATGTTAAATCATCAGTGTTTGTATTTCAGGTTATCAGTTTGAATATGTTTTCAACTGGACTATTTTGAAGTACCCCCAAATTGGTTCAGGTTCTAGTTCTAGAGGACGGGTCGGTATTCTTATTCTAGACTTCTATTCTATTTACTTTTCTATAAGTAGTTTTTCTTATTGATAAAGTCGTATCACACATCAGACGAATCGCAAACTACCACTGAATCTCATCAGGTCTCCAGCAGAAAGAGTGGAAAAACCCCAGGTTCATACCATCTCTTATTCATGTATTTACAGAATGAAAGAAGTAAGTTAGTAGTTAAAGAAAATCGATACATACTATTGGCAATGATGGTTGAACTCTTTGTCTTTGGTACTTGTTGTGAACACGTTGAGCTCAGACTTAAATCATGGAACAAATATCAACAGGCCAACATGAAAGTAATATTGGCGACAATCATCAAGAAGCTGTAAAATTGTGCTTTTGTGCACATTAATTAGTGTTCAGAACAACCAATATTAAATAAAAGCAACAAAAAATTGCAATATTGTTGTAGTGTAAACTAAAAGGCACAAAGAGGTATCTGGTGTTAATAAATAATAAACACAAAATGAATATCAAACAAACAGTCTTACCAGATTAAGCAACACGTTCCCATTTTTGATATGTTGCGTTTAGTTGAAGTATTTGATCAAAGACCTCAGTATCTTGCACCTCCATATTGGCTTGTATGCACCACCCCCTGACATCCAAAAAAGAGCAGCATTATTTATGAGGCAATAAGCCATTTTTTATGTCTTCCAAGCTAAAACTGGTTTCGATAATAATTTCGCCTAATGTACCTGTTGGTCTAGCAAAATACAACAGAGTGAAGTTGGTTTTGGATCAGGAACATTTCTTGCAATCCATTTCTGATACACTATTACTTTTATGGTTCGTATCCGTTGATTTTATGGTCTTGAACACTAACGTCTTCAGTCTGCGTAACATTCATTTTCCAGCAGCTTTTGACATTGGTTAAATCATATAATAAGTGCCGATATTTGCGATGAAAAAAAAATTAGATTCACAAATACTAAGTGGCAAGCTGAGAAAACGTTTGAAAATTTGTGTGCTTTAGGACAATGGTATATATCAGAGGCAATAGTCAAAAGGGTTTTAACTTTGACGCAAACTCTAAGACATATAAAATGGGAGATATAAAAGGTATGGAAAACTACAATTAGGTAGCATAGATATTGTTAAACTTGTTACGACAGTTATAATGGCCTTGACTTTAACGAAAACGTTAGGATATATAATGTACCTACTACTGACTTCAAATCTCTCAACCTCGTTTTTTTTCCTCTTCATTGTTTAATGTACTTGAATGGTTCTTTGTCATGCTTATCGTATTCATACAGAAATATATCATATAGTCATTAAAAATTATATTAAAGAAAAACATAATATAGTGAATAATCATGGATTACATATAAACTATTATCAAGAATTCAATCAGTTATTTCATTCAAAAGACACAACTAAAATTTGATTAAACGAATAATGAGTTACTTACGTGGCCATTGAATACCATGACTTGCAAATGCAAAAGAGATAGGGTGTCAGGATCCATTGCATAATAAGGTACTAAACCAATGATAACGGTCGCACCAACATATATAGCATGCAACAAATTGATAGTGCAGATGTCTTTAATTCTTCAAACACGTTTGTGCAGACTTTCCTATATAATCTGAAAAAAGTAAGTTACTACAATTGTTAAAACGCATATCCAAACACATCCATAACCCCGAGATAATGTAACTTCATGTTCTTCTAATGCACGTTGAGACGCGATTCCCTACTAAGATACAAATAAGTTTCAACCAGTAATAATACAAAATAACTTGTGGTTTCAGATTGTAAGTACGAACCTGTCTTTTATGCGACTGCAAGAAACTGTGTTGTTGCCTGATGATCGCTCAATAAAGCCAAATAAGCAAAATAATACATAAAATATTAATGAGACCAAGCTCTTTAGGAAGCTTGTCCATTAATTTTACCTTGTGAAATTGTACAACCTGATGTGGATCAGTCATATTTATGAATGCATAGCTCATATTGCAATTATTCTGTTAAAGATGACAAATAAATTTTTACGTGTTAAGAGTTATAACATAAGGAAAAATGTATATTAATACTTGCCTTGGATACAAGGGGCTTATAAGGAAATCATAAATGGCTTGATTATGCTAATTATTGCAGCCAAAAGCAGTTGCTCAGTTGTACCTATGAAAAATAAAACTCATATTCCAAACCATAAATAGAATGAAATCACCTATACATAGATCAGTGCAGGAGTGTCACAAACATTTTCAATGCTGTTATGATGTTCGACATTGCTTTTTGTCCACCAGCATTTTAGTTCACAGCGGATCAAGAAAATGATCCTGCATAATCCATGAGTAATTAGTTATATACTAACTTCTTCATTATTTGTTTTGTTGGACGATTCAAGTTGTGTTTTATCTATAATAGATCAATCGAGCAAAATAGAAAGCATTACTTAAATAGGATACGGGTCAATAACGAGAAACTCGCCATGGAAATAGAACGTGTTTGATGAGGGTGGATTCAGACCCTTTTGCAATGACCAGTCTGATTAGAAATACATATACATTTTTAGTGTGCTCCTAAGACATCTGGCTCTTTTGTGACCTGGTCTGGTCCACACATACTATAACTATGCAATAGCCTAATCCAAACACACTTAATATAGGTTCAATAATTTTCAACATCACATGTATGAACCGAACAATAATGAAGCAGTAAAAAAGATTCAAATAGCCGATACTCGTGAAGTAGTCAGGATCAGTAGCATTATTTTGGTTTTCAAACTATAAGAAGCCGATACCCCTGAATCGAATGATTCATGAAAACATATATATGTTCATCTAGATTTTATATAAACTATGACATCTATAATCAGTTCAACTAAGCTAACGCTAATTTAAGCATATACATACAACAATTTTAATGTTCTAAACTATGCTTGTCTAGTATTTGGCTTATTTTTATCTGAAAGACATAAAATAATGGGAGGCAGCCATTAGAAATGCAATTTATGTCTATCATAACCTATTGTTGGCAAACCTTATAATGAAATACACCACAGATTTTCGCTTGACCAACCCAACACATATTGATCCTATTGCATGTAAGTGATACAAAAAAGGTCAAAGAAAGTTATAACCTTTCTGAATCCATGTTAGAAGGAATGACAGTGATACTTCTTCCCGTCAAACTACCGCCACCTCTGCCAAACAGCAATACCTTGACAATGTCCGCACTTGTGTAGCAATAAGTCTCCTTGGTGTTCTGACCTACTTCAAGGGAATCTTCAGGGGGAACATGTTCCCCTCTTCCTGGATAAAGCTACATCTACATGAGAGAAGAGCAAGAAGGACACATATATTTGCATGAACATGAACACCTTAACATAAACATGAATCACAGAAGAGTTCATTTTACATTATTGAACAAACAATTTATCTTCAGTTACCTCGTGATTAAGCAATGTAAAAATAGTAACATGAAATCCATTACAACATTATATTAACTCCATGAGATATATAAATAGTAGTATAAAATTACTACTCAACCTCTTGCTTGAGACCCTGATAACATTATGCAATATTGCAGAGAAAGGAGTTAATCCACCAGGATTCAAGTAAAAAAGAAAAATATATTACTATACTATATATATACTATATATTAACAAAAAGAGAATCAAAATTTTAACTCTTTTTTGCAGCATGACATAATAAGTTGTAGTTGATGCGTTGATCTTTAATTTTCCATACATAATAACAAATTATACTAATTAAAACTTTACATCTTTTTTCTCTGGATCTATTGCGGTCAGCATTTCTGCAAGGACATCCATAATACCACGAGCATTTTGCATTTCTGCAAGCTGAAAAAAAAACAAACAAAAAATAAAAACAAAAAACAAAAACAAAAAAAAAAAACAAAAAACAATAGCCAAGAATAAGCAAATATACTCATGAAAATGTAAGTCAATATACGATAGTTGAATTCCATAAAAAATAATAAGAAGAAGAAAGAATATCCCCCCAGATTATAATACCTATATTAACTTTTGTATACCTCAAAGTCGTAAACTCGGCATCTGCAGAAGGAGCGACTGTTTCATGTTCATTTCCTGGATTACCCAAATTGTGTGGATATGATGCTAAAGGTTGTGTTTGTGGGGGTGTAAGGACAGGTGCGGATCTCTCAAGTCTTTTTGGAAAAGTTGCTCCTAAATGCTGTAACATGTAATCAAGAATGAACCTTAGAAACTAAAACTTGTTCTTTACCAAGAATCCAAGATAACATACAACATTTATATATGTCCACTTCTTGGTATGCTGCCAATAACTCATGGTATGCTGCGTAGTATTGGGGATACCTTGCCCTTGCCCCTCCAAAAGCTTCTTTCCAAGTATCTATTAGAACTAATATCTTCTCTTTTACATGAACATGAGGTTGCTGTATACCAAATTTATGTCACAAATCAATTTTCAAAGAGATGTTATTGAATAAAGTTATGTTAACTGGATGGGTAATACTAACCTTCCTTTTCACTATTCTAACCATGTCATGAAGCAAGTCTCGCTCGGCTATATGCATATGAATACAATCGCCACAATTCTTCCCAATTGTTTCTAATAGCTTTAACATAGTAAACAAATGGAAAAGAATTACAACTGATTTCATGGTATATTATTTCTGTATCAGGATATTCTACACCCCCGACTAATCGAGAACTTCCAAAAATCAAGATTGTATGGATAAAAACAGAAAGAGTTTGCTAACCATGATTTAAAATAATCATTATAGAATACTTGGTTGTCCATGTTAATAAGTTGGTTCCCAAAAGAATAAGGTGCATAGTAATGATTATTTTCTAAGCTGTAATATTATACTAAACCGAAGATGTTATATATGAATTTACTCACCTCTCATTCCTCCGTAAAGACTATACAAATGCTTACTTTGTGTGTACATGAATCTAAGAGCAATCAAGCCATATGGCACACGCATGTCACTAATGTCAAAGATGAACCATGGGATATGGTTGACGCCATATGCACCATATTTCAAAGAAAGAAAAGTTTACAAAAGTTGCTTTATTAGAGCTTTGAATACTTATAACTCATACCTATGTTATTTAACTCTTTCATCAGATCAAGCTTGCAAAAATCACAATACCATAGTTACCCGATCTTTTCCTTTGACATAGTCTCATCTTCAGCATAATATATCAAAACTAATATTAGGGTTAGTTTATGGGGAGGAATATTGGATTATCAATACATATTCCGTAACTAAAAAACACAATTACAATAAAATAATTTAATAATATAGCACCTCTTTTAAATCACCACACTGCATGTACATCATAAAGATACATCTAAATTTCATAATACACATATGTGAATCATTAAAAAATATATAATTAATACCTGAAGTATGGCTGGCTCTTCACCATCAAGCTGTGTTTCTGGTGCTGTAAAAACTATGTGTGCAGTTCTACAAAAACAAAAGTATTCATAATATAAATCTCTAAATCATTAAAAGAATATAAACAACAACAACATAGATAGGAAGTTCTACAAAACCAAAAGTATTCATCATATAAATATGTGAATCATTAAAAAGAAAATACTGAATATATTAGGGTTTTCACAAAAAGAGAGAAATTCGTTTGACATACTGGATTATTAGGGTTTTGATAAAAATGAGGAGTATATTTTTTTCCTACGTGATATGTTTTGGATTATTATTGGATTTTTGTGTATCTATTTAGTGACTTTATCAATTTTGATTTGGATATTAAATAACAAAAGTTGGATTGCTCTAGTGGTTGAGATGTTTGTTTATTGTTTGAGGCCATCCCATGTTCGAATCCTGCTAGCTCCATTTTTTAATTCCGAATTTTAATCCATTCAAAGTATATTTACATGGCACAAATTTATATATATATGATGACATGGCATTAAATTCGATTACTACTGATGACATGGCTGTAAATAAATTATAAAAATTGCTTACATGGACAGAATGTGATGACATGGCTGCTAATGACAATTACTGGGCAATGAGGTGGCGTTTTCTTGATTTATCTACATGTAACATCTCCGGTTATATATAATGTATATATATATATATATATATATATATATATATATATATATATATATATATATATATTAGCTACAATATTTTGTAGCTAATTGCTACAATTGTGTGCTATAAACTGTGGGTATATATATACTAATTTCTTTTGTAGTTTTTTATTTTTAGCTAAACCTTGTTTGAACAATTCTCAGGCTTACAAAAACCTATATACTACTTAAATTAACTTAAATGAGCAGGAAAATAACAATGTTAACAACTTTTGAACCAAAATAAGAAATTCACAAAATTACTACAAACTTGGATATAAACTGATAAACTTGAAATTTTTTATTATAGAAGCTCTGAATTACACTAAGAAAGTTTAGATTACAACTTTTATATTAAAACTAACACTTAGAAATTTAAATAACATTAATTAAAATAAGCTAAAACTGCTCCCCTTCTTCTATGGGTAAAAGGGAGTAATCCTGCACCCTGGTAAAATATATTAACCAAAAACATTGAAGTACAACGGATGAGAGTGAGTCTCTCATCTCAGTCCCTTAGGACACTTACAGACTCAAATATAAGAATGACGCACCATTCCTATAACTTATAATAAAAAACCAACCAACAGTGACAAAAGTACATAAAACATGACAATACTACTCAAGAAAAGTACTTGAGCCTTCTAAATCACTATGGCGGTGCATCTTAAATTCCATGGAGAATCCATGTATAAACATCCATGCGATCTTCAACATATAATACACAACATAGCATAACTTGAGCCAATCTTTCAACCAATCTGAGTGAGACACATGAAGACATGATCAAGTCGCAATGCCAACTTCCAAGTACACCTTCCAAGACAATAGCGAAGAACATACACTAGGGTTGAACCCTAACTTCCAATAATGATCGTAGGAGTTTTGAATAGGAAACCAATAAGCCACAACATCCAAAACGATCAGCAGCTAATCCAACTAGGGTTTTCCAACCCTAACTTACACAAACCACAAAAACGATCACAAGACCAGCAATAAACAAAACCCTAATAATTAGTGATTCATTATCTTCAAAGAACAGTCCCTAAATTGCCTTAAACAAGAATAATATACAGGAACGCATATTAATCAAGGCAGAATCAGCACCAACTCTTGTGATCGTAACATGAATTAGGGTTTTTGAATAAGTTACCCACAAACTTAAGTTACACTCTCTCAATAACCCACGTCCAAAATACATACCTGAAATCATCAACATCCAATAAATGTGTAGGCACCATACACAAACAAACCTTAACGAAGGTTACTACCACCAATCAATGGACAATAATCCAACGTACAGCGCAAGATAAATACATTAATGTGCAGCAGCAAACCCAAACGGTCAAATCCTTAAAATACGAAACCCTAAGAAAAAGGAATCATTCTTTCAAGCAAACCCTAACAATCGAGTTTAGGGATAGATATTGACCGCCATATACACCAACATCCAAGCAGATCGCACCTTAATAAACTAGATCGAATTATAAATAAACCGACCTAATATTGCAAACATGTAGCGATCATAAAACCACACCCATTATTGCACACTAAAGCACGAAACCTAATTGGGTATCGAATAGAATGACAAACTTTAACCAGAAAATTGATTAAGCAAAGTGCAGCAATAAGGAGATCGACCTTATATATGTATAATCGATTGGTAAAACCGACTAATGAACACAGGAAACAAGATCGATAAAAAAACTAAGGGATACCAGCCGCCATAAGATAAAAATTGATAGCACACCACCTCGTAGGTAATCACAACCCAATAATTGATTGCATACCACTGAAAAAGAGGTAGAGAGGCAATTATAGAGGTTGATTTTGGCCAGAAAAGAGAAGACGAGGTGGCGGCTAGAGGCTGCTGGAATTCGCCTCTAGAGAGAGAGAGAGAGTTAGGGTTTTCTTTTTGACTTACAGCTCCCCTTCTTCACCGCTCCCATGCTCCTTTTATAATAAAGAATTACGGTTTAGGGCACCCATTTGACTTTTCCCAGCAATAATCTAAGCCTTTGGATGATAAGAATTCAATCTTGACCGTTAACTCATTTTGGTGCAAAAAACATAATTATCACAAATGCTTCTGATAACTTGTATAGGGGTTGTACTTTTGGACTGAGGGTGAGGGGAAGATGAGTTGGCGGTGTTTAGAGGTGATGATGAAGGTTGTAGGGTGGTTTGGCAGGGGTTCACGTGAGTGGTATTGGAGGTGGTGGTATTGGAGTTTTAAGAGGGAAGGGTGATTTTGGGGTGTTGACTTATTGACCTGGCTTTTAATAAAACGGGGTGTTTTATTATTTGAGTGGGATTGGGCCAGAAGACTTGGGCTTGGGAAATGGATTGGGTGGATGGGTTAAAAGGAGTAATAAGGTGGGGGTGTTAGTTGGTTTGGATTTGGTTTGTAATAATACCAAGGATCCGTTTGGTTTGTAGTTCATATAAGCCCAAGGACCAAATTTGCACATGCTGATTTTTCAGGGACCATAGCTGCCAACTTTCCAAAATCACTTCCAAGGACCTTTCTTTCTATTTTGTGATTCCATGAGGGACCTTGATGTCTTTCTTCCAAAATAAAATTCCTGGGGACCAATTTTGCCAATTTGAAAAGTTGAGGGGCCAATTTTGCCAATTCTTGAAAACTTGTTCCAAGGACTATTTCTGGCTTTCTGTTATTCCCCAAGGTTCATTTTGACAATCTGAGCTCCCAAAATGGTAATTTGCTTTCCCGGCTCTGGCTTTTGACTCATTTTCCAAACTCGTGCTCGTTTTTGTCCTTTTTGGCCTGATTTTTACCAATTTCTGCAATATCCATTCTATCATAAACACAAAAGTACAATATATTTGGCAATTATGGTTAGTTTCTGTCTGTTTTGGTCTTAATATGGCTAGAAAAAGGTGTGTGAATAAGCACACACTATCAGTTTACCTTTTGGCTATTGAAACATCAGAAGACCTGGTACAAAATAGTTCAGAAGAAGCTATCAAGTTTTTTCATGCTATATGGATGGCAAAGGTACCCAATAAAGTTAAAATATTTGTATGGCGCGCATGGCATAATTTTATTCCTTCTATTGACAACCTACGTGCTAGGGGACTGAATCTAACATTGACATCTTGTACACATTGTGGCAAGCCAGGGGAAGATGTATTACATGTACTGTTCTGGTGCTCAAAAGCTAAGGAGGTGTGGGATCGGTGCATTTTTGGTAAATTTTATGATACGCCAAGGGCTATCACGAAGGAAGATTTTGTGGCATCATTTTGGACACCCATCCCACATGTTCGGACGACTTTATGATGATTATTTGGGGATTGTGGACAAGGTGTAATAAGCATTTTAATGGCCAAGTTGATAGAAGGGAAGCTGATGTGGAATTTATGGTGAAGCGAATATTATTAGATTACTCCAATGCAAATAAAAAGCTGCTCGCAAGACAAGTGGGAATGCCACAAACGAACTCGAGGGATGTATGGACGAAGCCACAATTCACCCAGATTAAGTTTAATTGTGACGCAGCTTGGCAAAAAGAGTATGGGAAAGTGGGTATCGGTTTTGTATCTCGTAATTGCAACGGAGAAGTGTTACTTTCAGGAGCTCGATCAAAATTCTATGCAAATTCACCCTTATAGGCTGAAGTTAAAGCTTTTTGGTAGGCTACTAAACAAGCTCAAAGTAGAGGCTACTCTGAAGTTGTTTTTGAGTCTGATTCATTAACTTTGGTTCACGCACTCCGTAACCAATCAATACCTCTACAAATTGCGGCCATGTTTTCAAATATTTTGTCTAACTCGCTTTCCTTTAGTACTTGTAGTTGGTCATTTGTAAAGAGAGAAGGGAATATGGTAGCTCATAGTATAGTGACATGGGCGTTAGGATGCACCAACGATGTTATTTTAGAATGCGAAGTTCCAAGTTGTGCGTCTGTATTAGTTCCGAAAGATGTTTTACCTCCTGTTTGTTGAATGACATATTCTCTCTTACCATAAAAAAAAAAATCAGATTATTAATAAACAAAAAAACACCTATGGTATTTATTTTACCAAGTCTACATCCTCGTCCTCCCACTGTTCCAGAATCTTGAACGAGGATCTACCAAGCATCATTTTTGGCATGTAAGGTTGGCTTCATATGTGTCTAGATTAAAACCGTCTACACTTGATTCTAAATATTCTCGTCTTCGGTCAATGAATTACCATTAATAAACATAGGAACTGGCAAACAAAAAAGGTTTGATCCACTCAATGAAGGCTTTCTATGGATGGAACATTTAAAGACGGCGTTAAAGTAATTACAGAAACAAAAAAAAAAAAAAAAAAAAAAAAAAAAAAACAAAAAAAAAACTACCATATGATTGCCATATCATTTGTTTTGTTTGTTTTTTGCGTATTTTAATATATTTGTGGAATGGAGAGAAGCACTTCCCGTAATCTTTGGGATGCAATTGCATTACAATTTCCTGCGTTAGGTTTGCAAAGATTCACTAAATACCATAAATCTTGGCGGCCGGAAAAAGAAAAAAATACTTTATCTAAAAGATTTGATGAAGTTGCTAGTCAACAATATTTTTATGGTCAATATGAAAAAGCTAAGAGTACTATTGGATAGCCAAGCTTGTGAGTATTCCTTTTAAAGTGAATGAGAATGACTTAACTAAAGAGATTAGAGCATTTTAGATATGTGATTTCCTTTTGTATCATGACCGTGTATATGCTTAAAACATAGAGAAGCTTCGTTGCCTTGTTTGATTTTGTTGGATTGTGTTTCACTGTCTCACTGAGACATTGATAATGGATAATATATATTTACCGGTACATACGAATCACAATGATTACGATATGTTGAAGCATGGTCGGAACTTAAAACAACTGGTAAGGCTCACTCACGAGTTGTCCTCTCATGAATATCTGCTACAAGTCTAAAAATTGGCCCGAACCTTATAACATGTTGAGATTCAACTTGAGTGTCCGGCGAAGAATTTAGAGCTCTATTCACTAAGCTTTCCTTAATTATGGTTTGCTTCATAATTACTTTGCCTAGGATGCATGCACAAATGACTTTTGTCTTGGAGGAGCTAGAAATCTGTGAGCATGAACAAAAAAGTACAATTAAATCAATTATAAATTAAAGGCATCGTGCTTCTTTATTAAAGCTTTCATCCTTTTATTTCTCTTCTGCGATTATTTTATTATAAGCTTTACCACTTTATAAAAGGATCGCTCGCTCTGAAATTTATTGATGTGTAGCCATTACACATCAATTTACATGACCAACGAACTTGTAGCTTAGTGATATTTAGTTGTCTCTCCAAACTAATAGCTGTGTGTTCAAGTTCCGGTGTAAACAATATGTGAATTCAATAGATGTGGTGTGTATCCTTGACTTTCAAAAATACTGTCATTGTTCATGATCTTAGACCATGCCAAGATGTTGGAATTTTTTAAAGGATGTTTGTATTAGCTACTAGCAGTGTTCCCGCACGATGCAGATGCGGGCACCCTGTAATTTAATTTTTTCAGTTAATAATTTATTTTTTTTTGTACGTTTTTTGGCAATAGCTTTACTGATTAGTTTTTTATAGCAAAAGTTTGATAAAATTTTGCTTAGTTTGTAGAACATATTTTAGTTTATTATGTTCTTTTTCACAATAAATTTACGGATATCAAAAATTTTGTTTAGCTCGTGTCCGTTCGGGCTCGAGCCCGTTTGACCCGTTCCCGTTCGGGCTCGAGCCCATTTGGCCCATTGCCCGTTCGGGCTTAAAAATTTGTATAATATGCTTTATTATTTGTATTAGTGACATTTAATGCAGGAATTGTGCTTAAGTTGGTTGTATAATATGTTTGATAAATTGTATTTCTTATGTAAAGGGTGTTTTAATAAGTATATTAATTGTATTTATTGACTATTAAATTAATTGTATTTAATGTACATAATGATCAATTTTAAGTCATTAATTTTCAATTTTAAGTTATTAATTTTAAACTTTAATGGCAAAGACAAAGTAGTGTTTACATGTAGTTACTAAACTTGTAAATGTCTAATTATATCTCATTTATTGTATTAAATGTCTAATTGTGTTGAATCACTTTTAGCATTGGAATATGTAATGCTTAATTTTAAGTATTCTATTAATAGTAGACATTCAAGCTTTATAATATAGTATGATATAAGATGGAGCAATAACGCAAATCAGCCATTACGTATACATTTGTACTTAATCATTCGCCACACAGCCATGAGTCGTTACTTATTTGTATATATATAATTAGGGGTGAGTAAAACGGACCGCGGAACGGACCGAACTGAGAAATCGGCCCGAACCGGACCGACCGGACAGGACCGAACCTATTTTGGTTCGGTCCTCGGTCCACACTTTATTTCATGTCCGGTCCGGTCTTACGTACAACCGATCATTTTGCCTTCTCGGACCAAACTGCCTGAAGAACGGGACCGACCCAGACCGGACCGAACACATTCGGTCCAGTCCTCTGTCAGTGGTTTTGGGCTAAATCAGTCTCGATCCGATCCGGTCCGAGTTAGACCTGATGCCTACTCCTATAAATAATTGAGTAAATTACATTGTTCGTCACTCTGGTTTAGCACTACTCCCTATCATAGTCTCTGATAATTTTATTTACTTGAACCGTTATCTTGAAACTATGTAACACCATCCGTACTTATCAGTAATGAAGGTTTATTATCACCGTTAAATCTCCCATGTGCTTCCCACATGAGGGTAGTTTCATACTTTCACCCTTTAAATCTCAATTCAATTAATTTTTCTCTCATCGTCAATATCTAGTGCATTTTTTTATCATTTTTTTAGAAAAAAACCTATTTATATATTTATTGATAGGGTATGATATTAATGGCCCAAGCCCACTAAATATACGCACGAATCAAACCCATTATCAAAGCCCATCAACAAACATTTGATGACGACTCGTTCCTAGGTCACGTAGGGCCTGGCTGAACTCATTAGGGTACGATGAGCACGCCGTATTAATGCTCCCCAACTGTCACAAAAGGTTAATGATGCGTGGGAATCGCACCTTGCTTTACCTCTCGAGGGATCTCGAGAAAGTTACAACCCCCACCAGGCAGTGTACCTGATCGTTGTAGTATAGTATAGTGACAAGTACCGGGGGATTGATCGTTCAGCTTAGGAATAGTGTCGCTAGGATTAGAAAACCTAATTTACTAGTTCTAGAGGTGAGGGATGATTATTTTTGTGTTTTTATATTTTTTTGAAAGAAAGTAAAATCTCGGGTTTTGAAGGAGTGGGCGGAATTAGTTGCTATTCAACTAACCAAAAACTAATATATAATCAAAATAAAATAATAAAAATGAAAACAAACTAATTATACTAAGGTTGTGAGCAGTAATTGGAGAAATTGTGTTTACTTAGACTTCACTACTCCCTAGATATCTTTTACATGTTAATTACTTGTTATACTTGTATGGATGACGGATTGTATTCCTTAATACCATTCGTGGGGTGGCATACATAACTCCCCAACTCTATGAGCTCTTATCTCCTCCTACACCATGACCCAGCACAACTATAGGGATTGTAAACAGTGGCTCATGCATTTAATACAACCAATAAAGACCTAGTACGCCTCGGTTCATGTTTCTTAAGACGTTCAAGCATGTTACCATTTGGAGATCTGCCAGTTTTCTTAAGCCTAACATATAAATCATTCATCCAAGAACAAGAATAAACAAGTAATCAACACATAATCAACATCTAGGTTTCATTAGATCTAAGCAAACACAAGAGAGATCTAGCCTAGCATAATTGAATTGAGACAAGAACAAGATATAGACAACCAACACATAGACATATTGATTGAATTAGAAGAACACTTATCTCAATTACAATGCAAGGTATCAAGGGTTTGGAACCCTTGAAAAACCTGTAAAAGAGGCACCAAATTCGTCTTTAGGGTTTCACCAAAACTTCTCTCTTCTTAATGAAAAAACTAGAAAACTATATATAGGAAAAGTAGGCTGATGGCGTCAAGAGTTACATGTGACGCCGTCACCTCGCCGCCATATACTTCCTCGGACGGCCTTGATCTGCTTATGACGGCCTATGTGACGCCGTCACCGACCACGGTATTTTATTCTTGCCACTTTGACGCCGTCATGAAGGTGTTTGATGCCGTCACCACCTTCGGTATTTTAATCTTTATGTCTGACGCCATCAAGATATTACTCTTGACGCCGTCACCTTGTATCTTCAGCATGGAAATTTGGTACTTTGCCGTTTTCTTCACTTTTATGCTCCAAAAACGTCCAAAATGGCTTCTTTTCCAGAATTCACTCTCCAAACACCTAAAATCACAAAAGGAACGATTTAGGGCAATATTTGATCAAAAAAATTCGGATTCGGGCTTAAATGACCCCCTAAAAACGGATCATTTTTCGCCTCATCATATACCCTTACACTTGAGATTTGCTTGTCCTCAAGCAAATGCGCTTTTATTCTACTCAAAAGACAAGTTAGGGGTCATTTAACACTAATATAAAAGTAATTACAACAAATAATCGTTCCACTAAAGACCAATAGACAAGCACGGAGGTCATACACTAGCACCTCACAAATAGTGTTTAGATACTCACATCTCTCGGGTGTAATAAAGTAATATAACATTATGGAAATGGAAGATATCTCTCACTACCTGTCATAGCAAAATAGATTACCATAGGCTTGGGAAAGGATCAAACCTCCACCACATGGCGTAAGCACCTAGGATAAACTATCAAAGAGGTCTTTTAAAGGGTTGTAACGTTAGGTATAGGGATATGAATTACACGGTTTTGTTGGATAAAGGAAGTTTTACTGGTGGCGAGTTAACAATCTTGGTTAATTATATGTACAATATGGCGTTGCTAAGCCAAGACTAGACTCGACTTAAGCTAATAAATGAAAAATAACAAAAATATAAAATGAACATAGAATGAAACGGGATGGTAGTCCGTATGTTTTTTTTCTCTTTTTCTTTTTCTTGTTTTTTTCTATATTTTTTTTTTCGATTTTTTTTTTTTTTTTTTTTTTTTTTTTTTTTTTTTTTTTTGCATACACTCTTACCCTACCATCCGAAATAATACATCATAGGGGATGAGAATTCCCCTTACACTTGAATCTTTACATACTTTACATTTAACTAATCTAATGACTCGAATTAAGAAAATCAAAACACTTGGAGCACTTTTAAGATTAACGTACATATGGGGGTAATATATTATGTTCTTCCCCATTACTCCATAAAATAAGTACTTACCCATGAGTCCCAATCGTCCCAAAACAATATGTACAAGGATATGACTCGACTTAGCAACCATGTAATTAATTAGAAAGTTAACTTAGGGTTTAACAAATAACAATAATGCACTAAAAATGAGCGCATACATGGAAGGCTAAGGCGATTTGGGTGTACATTTAAGTGGGGTGTAACAAATTCTTCCTTTAAGTAAGATTCTTAAAGTTAGAAACGAAAAGATAGGCTCGGAGGGGTGTACTAGGGGTATCGTGTACTAAAAATGAGTACAACGCTAAGGGTGTGGGAAAAATTAGTTGACTTAACTAGCCAAGTAATATGACTTAAATGGTCAAGTAATTGTAATACTGGTTTAACACAAGGGTGATCCTAATGCCTCTTATCATGTAGTAAATCCTACCACACGAATGTAGTCTCACTCGCGGTCTCGGGATGCATCACTAACGCAAGTTCTAGAATCTAAATGCTACCGGTACACTCATAAGCACTAATAGTAAATGCTTTTCCTATCAAATCTAAAGGCGAACCTCACATTTTTGGGTGGAAAATTTTTCTGAATATACGGTTATGTGCTAGTCATACAACCTCCTATCCATGAGACGCTTGCTATGGCTAAAGTTTCACTCCTAAATGTTGTAAAAAATTTTAAATTTGGCGCTAAAATTGCACTAACAAGTATTTCTCGTAGTTTTATTACACATCTACTATCAAACAAAACAAACTCAAGCGAAAGTGCATATGTAAGGTATCATCTTTTTACCCTCCCCTTACACTTAAGATGAACATTGTCCCCAATGTTCAAGTAAAGAATGTAAAAGTGAAAAAGTAAAGAATGAAATCAAATACTCCCCTAATTTGCTCGGTATGGATTATAGGTTGACCAGGTTAAATCTTCCTCCAAGAAAACGAACAATCAAAGCTTCCCTTCCAGAGTATAAATCATCTTCTTGTCATAAATAACCTGTAAATCCTGACAACAATAGACAAGGCAACCTCGCGTAAAATCGGCGGCATCCTATATAAGTTACTAAATCCTAGAAAACAAGATAAGATATAATGCTTGTGGAATGAAGTTTGCAGATTTCCTGGAGATTATAAAACTTAATAATTCACAAAAACCATAAGACTCCGTTAGAAAAACAAAACCGGTAAAATTTCTAGATTTTTAACTCCTGACGCCGTCAAGAGTAATACTCTGACGCCGTCAGAATGGACCTGCAGAAATTCTTATGTTAAGTTTCCGGAAAATTTCTGGAAAAACTTTGTCCTACTTCCTGGAAAATCCTGCAAAACTTCATTATGACTCAATACAAGCATTTGACTCTAACAAATACGAATATACATGTTCATTAAATATTGTGGAGAATCATGATCGGTTTGTTTCTTGAAAACATATTTGGGGTTTCCCCTTACACTTATCTTTTGCAAAAATACTTTTAGGTTGGAGTTAAGACTAGGCCAAACAACATAATAAAGTATTTCCACATTTTAATTGAGAAACATGATCAACCAACAATAAAAATAAAACATGCATACGGAAACAAATAACAATCAAACAAATAAAATCACACAAAACATGGGTTGCCTCCCAAGAAGCGCTTTTCTTTATTTACGAGTCTTGTAGCTAGACTCAAAGTCATGGGTTATCGTGTATCGCTTATGCTCACATAACCAAGTGTGAGCCATCTAATAGTCGCCTCATCTTTCTTATATTCATCTCCTAACTCTAAGCATCCGTGATAGTATCTTTTATTTTTTTCATGAGTATACTTAAGTCCTTTTCTCTTATCATTCTCACTTAGCATCTCTATGGGCGGATACCTACTACACTTTTCCATGGGAAAATCCTCGAACCTAGGGTGTGTGCGGGGCATTTGATAGACAAAATCTTCTTCCCCATCCGAGAATGTAATTAACCCTTCTATGAGTTTTTCATCGAGGTTGGTCAACCGTTTGAAAGGTTTTCCAAACACAACTTGGGTCAATTTATCATCAATAAATTCTCCTAGATTCTCCATAACCATGAACTCAACAAGATAAACCAAACTCCCTACAAACACATGCAATGGTATAGCCCTAGCCACAATGTTTTCTCCTTTGTATTCCAACTCATCTACCATGATTTTATTGTATTCATTAAGTGAGATTATGTTCATTGGAAGAGATGAGTTGAGATAGGCGTTAAAGCTTTTAAATCCAATCTTACAAGGGAATTGCATGTTAAATGAACTATCACACTCAATCCTAGTTCTAGGGTCAACATACCTAAGAGGGTTTATTTCCTCTTCCATTCTATCCTCATTAATCACGTCACCATCATCAAGATCCTCATCAGAGTCTGAATAGTAAAAAGGACTATCCCTATGGTCATCATCATGATCAGACTCTTCTAACTCAGAATTATTGTCAAAGTGGTGATTGGGTGAGAGGTTAGGTGGGTTCTCATTTTCTGCTAAAGGAAGTGGGGCGGGCATTTGGAACATCCTACGACGGAAAACACGAATAACAGGAATCAAACGATCAATGTTATTGTTATCCATCGAAAAAGTTTACGAACAAAGACACAAAGAAATAAGATAGACTAAAGAAGACCTAAAAATAAAAATAAAAATCTTACTAGAAAGGAATCTAGCAAGTAGACCTAATAAAAAGAAATCCTAACCTAGACAATAACTATTCCCTAGGCTGCGGCGCCAAAAACTTGATGCGTGGGAATCGCACCTTGCTTTACCTCTCGAGGGATCTCGAGAAAGTTACAACCCCCACCAGGCAGTGTACCTGATCGTTGTAGTATAGTATAGTGACAAGTACCGGGGGATTGATCGTTCAGCTTAGGAATAGTGTCGCTAGGATTAGAAAACCTAATTTACTAGTTCTTGAGGTGAGGGATGATTATTTTTGTGTTTTTATATTTTTTTGAAAGCAAGTAAAATCTCGGGTTTTGAAGGAGTGGGCGGAATTAGTTGCTATTCAACTAACCCAAAACTAATATATAATCAAAATAAAATAATAAAAATGAAAACAAACTAATTATACTAAGGTTGTGAGCAGTAATTGGAGAAATTGTATTTACTTAGACTTCACTACTCCCTAGATATCTTTTACATGTTAATTACTTGTTATACTTGTATGGATGACGGATTGTATTCCTTAATACCATTCGTGGGGTGGCATACATAACTCCCCAACTCTATGAGCTCTTATCTCCTCCTACACCATGACCCAGCACAACTATAGGGATTGTAAACAGTGGCTCATGCATTAAATACAACCAATAAAGACCTAGTACGCCTCGGTTCATGTTTCTTAAGACGTTCAAGCATGTTACCATTTGGAGATCTGCCAGTTTTCTTAAGCCTAACATATAAATCATTCATCCAAGAACAAGAATAAACAAGTAATCAACACATAATCAACATCTAGGTTTCATTAGATCTAAGCAAACACAAGAGAGATCTAGCCTAGCATAATTGAATTGAGACAAGAACAAGATATAGACAACCAACACATAGACATATTGATTGAATTAGAAGAACACTTATCTCAATTACAATGCAAGGTATCAAAGGTTTGGAACCCTTGAAAAACCTGTAAAAGAGGCACCAAATTCGTCTTTAGGGTTTCACTAAAACTTCTCTCTTCTTAATGAAAAAACTAGAAAACTATATATAGGAAAAGTAGGCTGACGGCGTCAAGAGTTACTTGTGACGCCGTCACCTCGCCGCCATATACTTCCTCGGACGACCTTGATCTACTTATGACGGCCTATGTGACGCCGTCACCGACCACGGTATTTTATTCTTGCCACTTTGGCGCCGTCATGAAGGCGTTTGACGCCGTCACCACCTTCGGTATTTTAATCTTTATGTCTGACGCCGTCAAGATATTACTCTTGACGCCGTCACCTTGTATCTTCAGCATGGAAATTTGGGACTTTGCCGTTTTCTTCACTTTTATGCTCCAAAAACGTCCAAAATGGCTTCTTTTCCAGAATTCACTCTCCAAACACCTAAAATCACAAAAGGAACGATTTAGGGCAATATTTGATCAAATAAATTCGGATTCGGGCTTAAATGACCCCCTAAAAACGGATCATTTTTCGCCTCATCAGTTAAGATGTACCATCTGTCACTGTGAAGTGAGGACGCACGATAAGCATCACTTTGTACAAGCTAAGGAAGATAGTCCACCTGTCCTCCTTGTCTGCTCTCTAGATGATCAACACCTGGCTCCCTCCTAGCCGTTGATCATCCATCAAAGGTTTATCTCTAAACTTTATTCGTCTCTCTATAATTAAGGCACCACACACAACTTCAATAATTTTTTACACACTTGGGCAAACACTGCTTCACATCTGTCTCGTATGGTTTTTGTTTAAGTGTTACCCAAGTTTCATAACTTTATCATTCTCATCAGCTCCTTACCCTTCTACAAGGGAAACCAAACAACAAAACTATTATCATATCATCTCTTAAACCGATTTACATACCATACATAAACATGGCACCATCCGTGGAGGCTTATTTAGTGGTACCGTGCCAGACAAAAACGCTCCCATTTTTGTTTTTAGTGGTGAAGGCTTATTTGGGGGGAAAACTAGTTGTTGGGATTTTTGAAAAGATTTTCCCAAATAAAACATTTCTTTATAATTCAAAAATAAATTGTAAAATGTATTTTTGAAAAGAATGTTTGTCACCTCATAATTGTAGACTTTAAAACACAAATTCACTTCTTAGAACACTTGTCAAGAAATCACTTTGTTTGTTCATACCTAGAGTGATTTGCGTAGAAATCGGATATTTCGATTAAAATTTGTTTACGTCAATTTTGACTTAAAATGTTTTCACATTTTGTTATCATCAAAACGTAGAGATATCGAAAGATGAGAATAACGTTTTTAGTCATTATTTGCATCAACAATCTCCCCCTTTTTGATGATGACAAAACATAAACTCATTTTATGTGAAAAACTAATTTCGACAAGTTTTTAGTATGAGTTTATATCCCACTTCATCCCCTTTTTGTCGAAGCAAAAAGACTACTAAGGCTCCCCCTTGATGTATACTCCCCCTCATTTGGAGCATACCAAGGAATCGAGCAATGATTGATGCTACAATACAAGATTGGATGACACAAATACAATATCTAACATGTAGCATTCAAGAAAAATTTACAACCAAAAGTAACAAGTAAAAATAAGCCAACCACACACAAGAAATAAGCCCATGCATTAACATAGAAAAAATGATTACACACATAATGCGTGAGTACAAGAAGTAGTAAAATAACAAGGAAGACATGGTAATCTTTAGTGATTTTAGAGGCCTTAAGATTTGCTTCTAGTCCAAGAGGAGATCCGAAGTGTTTATTCATGATCACTAAACATGAGGATGCTTAGTTGAATGGGCTATTCGATAGTGATGATGATGAGGTTACCAAAATAGAATGACATTGATAAAAAGCACTATGTATATCAATCAATCGAATGAGGTTGGTTAGATTTGCCCATGCATCATGGTGAGCATGGTGGTGATGATTATAGATGTGATGTGTGCGGTGATGATGAACTAGTTATATAATAGTCCAGCATGGTGGGCTAGGAGTGATTTGGAAGGTGGTGTGATGATTTCCTCATCATTGTTGTTTGGTGGTCTATTGATCGTTCTAGATCTCTTGGTAGTGTGAATTGGTGAAGTTTGCATGATATGTGTGTGAGGAAAGGTTAAGGAGGAGGATGATTTGCAAGAAATGCTTGCAAAGGTGAGGCCTTATATAGGCAAAGGTGGTGTGGTTTAAATTAAAGTTGATGGAGATGTCTTAGGATAGTCTAAGGGAATCTTAAGGTGTATGTAGGGTTGATAATACATTGCGGATTTTGTTTCGGGATAGGGATGTAGGAACCTAGAGGAATCAGCAAAAGTTCGTCTACCAGGGGACGGTACCACTAAATGACTCACGGTACCACTAAATTTAGTGGTTCTGTGCCCTATTTAGAGGTGTCGTGACCTGCTGAGTGTGAATGTTCCTGCAGAACCTAGTTTTTGGGTGTCAAGAAAGGTGTTCTAGGTGGACTATTTGCAGGAAATTTTAGTGCCTCAAATTACTAAAGATTATTTTGCCAAAAATGACTCATACAAAGCTAGCTCTAGCGTCAAAAGATTGTAATGCAAATGTCTAAAATGAGTTATAAGCATTCAATCAAAGAGGACAAAAGATCTAGCATCCAAGAAGGCATATGAATCATTTAACTAGGTAAATGAACTAAGTCATGCATATTAGATAAGAGAGTGAATCATTAAGAGTAACATAAAGATGAGATGATTAGTTATTTAAACATACAAGAAGGCATATGAATCATTTAAACATGCTCTAATGGATATAATTAGTTATTCCTATTGCTCCATTGACTTGAGCATCCCCGCCACTTGTTGTACTTACTCATCATCGCTTGATGAGACATCATAGTATGTGATGGAATCATTACTATGATCGAGTTGGTTTGATGAACACTTCCAGTAAAGAGAGACGTATGTGCTTTGGGTTAAGGGAGCCTTGACGGGTTCGACCAGTAGGAATTGATTATTACGAAGTTGAAGAGATGAGTTCATGACGTATCAAAAGAGACGAGTCAACTACATGCCATAGGGTATCACCTTATCTAGACGAGCCTTGACATTAACAATTCTTTTTGCTACAAAATAGGCAAGATTGTAGTGTTGCTCAGTAACGAGACAATACAATGTCACAACTCGTAAATTCTGGTCTTTTCCCGAACTTTCACATTTACTATTCATCAGTTACTATTCATCGATCACTATTCATCATTTTACTATTCATCTTTTTCGGAGTCAGTTTGATATTCTGAGAAGCGTTTAAAAATTTTACTATTCATAAAACACTATTCACCTCCGGAGAAAATTTGTCATTTATACGTGAGTTGCGTCATTTCTGTACACGTACGATTATCAACCTAATAAACGTTATCTTATGAGCTATTATTTTAAATAATTGATCCGTCAATCCCAACTATGGTCCTAACACATTTTTATACTCATAATAATAATTTAAAAATTTTATTATTAATTTACCCGGTGTTTTCAAATCAATTGCTACGTTTTCCGGTCGAAGCCTATAACTCCGTCGGTTTACGATATTTCAACCCGATCATTATTTTAACTTCCGATTCTCATCAGGAATATTATTTTACAATTTTTATGACTTTATTATATCACGGTTAACTCCGTTAAAATTTATTTTTAGTTAACTCGGTACCCGGTATCACCTAAAACTAATAATATCTACCCAATTCTACCCCAAAAGTCAAGATTTCTTACACAAAATCACCAAATTTCTTCCACCCTTTTCCCTAAATGCAGCCCCCCCCCCCCTAATCCTCCTTAAAAAGTGGATCTTGTCCCTCTAAAATAAATATATACCTTATTTCAACACCATTATTCATTTACACATCAAATTAAACTAGCAAAAACTCTCTCTTTTCTTTCCTTTGGTGTGGTGATCGGCCAAGAAGAGAACAACAAGAAGAAACCATCACTTTTCCAAGATCAAGTGTTAATCTAGTCCCTTTAGTGATCCTTGTTTGAGTTTTGTGATAAAAACTCAAGGTTTCTTAGGTTTTACTCATCCAAGCTCTATAATCTTTCTTTGTAAGTTGTCAAACTCTTGTTCATAATTTCTTCATGTTATTTTTATGATCATATGATTTCTATTCAAGATCTACATGCATATGTTAGTTATACCACTCATTTATATATTTATATAACTTTTGAGCACTAGAAATGGATTATAGTTAGATCCTTGTTAGATCCACTTGATTTATGATATTTAGGAACCCATGACACCCTAAGAAGGTGTATGGTAAGATTAGACTAGATTTGTGGTGATTGAAAGTCGTTTGGTTGAAGTTGAAACTAGTTTGGAACATTAAAAATGGATTTTAAATATATATATATATATATATATATATATATATATATATATATATATATATATATATATATATATATATATACCTACTGTCCCAAATCGACAAACCCAGAAAAATCAGAGGTTTCCGGGTAACATTGGGCTAGAGATTTAGAAAATACTTTTAAAAACGAAGCTTTTGGCGAAAGAACGGATTAAAACGAGCTTATAACGAAGGAGTTATGATTTTTGTAAGTTTAACGACGAAAACTATTTTTCTGAAAAACTGCATGCTGTTGGACGATTTTTGTTGGACAAATAGAGGCGTTAGACGTAACCTAGAGGAGCCGAACTATCAAAAATATATTAGTATAGGTTAAGACGATTCCGGGGATATAAAGAACGAGGAAAATGAACTTAAAACGACAAAGATATTCACATTTCTATATCGACAAAACCTTATATAAATTGACAGCTTTTAACTAGAAATAATAATAATAATAATACAACTACGTACTAAATACTATATTTTCTAGATTTCTTGTTCAAGAGTTATATTCTTAACTAATGAAGTACTTATGACCCAAGACTTATTTTTACAACTATTAGACGTTATCTCAAGGTTTTCCCAAAGTAAGGAATATAACACTAACGTTTTTATATACGACATATTACGACAAGTTTTTATAAGCCTAGTTGGACTTATTTTTCCTAAGTATGGAAAATACTTTACTTTGACTATAACTAGTATTTCCAAGTTATGAGTGGTATAGGTATCATGTGTATGCATTTCTCTTCGTCATTTCATGATCTAAGTAGATCACTATCATTCATATTAGGTTGCGGTTAGAGATCGAACCTCATTTCTGTGTATCCACTTTTATCATCGTAGCTATTCGCACCAGGTGAGTCATAGCCCCGCTTTTACTCTTTTTATACTCGTTTTAACTCTTTGGGGGGAGATACATGCTCAACTACTTGCTTACTAGTATAAATACTCAAAACATACTTTCTTGATACTTGAAACATTTATACTTGATTGTCTTATACTTGATTATACTTATACTTGATTTTATACATACGTGATTGTGTTATACTTAACTGTGTTATACTTACTTGATACTTGAAACGTTTAAACTTTTATGCTTTGGGAAACGGCACCCAGTAATCTTTCATACTTTGGGAAATAGCACCCAGTAATCTGTCAAAGGAGAGGTATTGATAGTACTATTATGGGGAAACACCCCCCACCCAAGTCCAAAACAGATGCGACGTTGGGTGACATGTACTATTTGGGATGGTGGTTCCCCGCCTATGGGTCCAAAACAGACGTGACCATGGGTGAATATAATCCTGAGAAACTATAATTATTAGCAGTGGGTTGTGAACACACAGGTTACAAGTCTCTTATGGCGGGACTTGTAACTGAGTGGATTTACGATGCCTTTGCTGTGTGAATTTTTTCTATAAACTTTATTTGTTAAACAAATTCTATGAACTCACCAACCTCGTGTTGACACTTTAGCATGTATCTTCAGGTTTATCCAATGGCACGCTACTGGAGGTTTTGGCAGGGCATGGCATGGTCATAGAAGACTCTGATTATTTATATGGGGACCGTTTTAAACTATTTTAAGGGCCTACTTCCGCACTACTTTTAACAATGTAAACACAATATTTTTGACTTAACTATTTTATTCTAAATGATTGAAGTGAAAACCATTTTTGAACTTGTGTTGTAATACCAATTGAGTTACACCCCAGCTACATGTATGCTTCCGCTGGACCCGATTTTGGGGGTGTGACATACAACTTGTGAGCACAGCACACCGGAATATGCTCACGGTTGTGAGGAAGGCAGAAGACATTTTTACGAAGTACTGCTACCCATCTTCGGAGACGTGGATGAATTTCATCAACACAAATCTTGAGAGGGTCAAGATCATAGATGTGTGACTCAAGGAATTCGACATGACCATTTTCAAGAAAAGTACCATGGACTTTTTGAGGGAGACGAATATGTTCAATGATTTCATTTGGTGTAGGTATGTAGGTGTGATAAGGACCATACTCTTCTCGATGACTCGTGAGTGACTTAAGGGACATTCCTTCAGTGTAGGCACAATGTCCATGATTAGGAAGCTCAAGAATTTGAGCGAATTGATCTAGAGTGAGAGTGAAGATTTGGTTTTGAATTGAAAATTGAAGAGACAAGGTTTGATTCTCATTATATATGAGTTTAACTTGTCGATAGAATTCAAGGACAAAGCGAGGACAAATTGACTCATTGATGTGAAATAGGCAATCGAATCCAATTTCACGAAACATGGAATTGATGTGATCATTATCAAGGAATGAAGGTTCGACAATACGACCTTCATGAAAGAATCGAGACTCAAGATTATGAAAGCTTTTGATGTGAGAGGAAGGAACGTTTGGTTCAAGTGAGGGTTTAGGAATGTACTCATCCGTTACTTCATGATCATAATCAAACATGTGAAATGTAGCCTCTCGTAATTTTCCCGTACAATTAGTAAATATTAATTTTGAATAAAAGGATATTACGTTATTTAAATACCATTTTTACGGGTAACAAATTTTTTTTTGTTATGCATGACATGTTATGTGAATCACTACGATATTTGTGATTGGCCATTTACCTAGGAACAATGCTTACACACGAACCTCGATAGTCTATAAATCGCGAATAATTTTTTTTAAACATTTATATTTAATAAATATACGTGTCGACAACTAACCATATACGTATTATATATTTCCCGAGCTTACAAAAAATTCCAAAACTTAATCACAAACGTCATTGGGCCTCAACCCAACTCAGTTTACACACAAACGGACCCTTAATTCCCTTTTCTTTTTCACTGGGCCTACGTGCCAAGCTAAGCCCACTAGACTCTTTAGCCCAAACGCACCCTTTTAGTTATTTTGCATGTCGCGATGCACATTTGGTTTAGCCGTTTTTCTTGCAATTTCGACTAACAACCTCACAATATTATTGCACATCCTGTTTGAGCTTGCTACTGAGAATCACAAATGACATTTGTCTTGAAATTTCATGCACGTTTACTGTTCCAAAAACTGCCCAAGCTCAGCTTGCTTCTCGTTTCATCCAAACTTGTAATAATGTGGAATAACACTCAAAACCAAAACATGAACATCCAAGACTTACCAAAATGCTCCCCAATCACGAAATGGCCAGGTGTTTGAGCTCTTTGACCACCTGAGAACTTTATATGAACCAAATGCAAAGAGTCAAAATATCATTTGTCTTGTTTCTTTTAGAATTGGAAGGTTCCATGCAAATGCAATCATTTGAATCACTTGTACACTCAATCTCATACATTCCTACACCTTTCCATCTTTAGAATGCATGCACAACTCACCTATTGGTGTGTGCTTATTCACACACCTTTTTCTAGCCAAATTAAGACAAAAACAGACACAAACTAACCATAATTTCCAAAGATATTGTGTTTTTGTGTTTGTGATCGTGCAAGAACAGATATTTCAGAAATTGGCATAAATCAGGCCAAAAGGGACAAAAACGAGCACGCGTTTGGAAAACGTGTCAAAAGCAAGAGTCGGGGAAACAAATTACCACTTTTGAGCTCAGATTGTCAAAACACACCTTGTGGAATCAAAAAATACCAGAAATGGTCCTTGGAGCAAAAGTTTGCAAAATTGGCAGAAATGCTCCCTCAAGTTTGGAAATTGACAGAAATGGCCCCTGAGCATTGGATTTGGATGAAAAGTCAACAATGGTCCTCGGAATTCAAAAAATTTCATGATTGGTCCCTGAGTGAAAAGATTTGAAGAATGTACAAGTTTGGTCCTTGAACTTTCAAGTTTTAGCAGATTTAGTCTCTAGAGGATCAAAATTGGAAATTACTCATTTATGGTCGTTGGATAAGTCAAACTTAGCAAGTCTCACCCCTTGTCATAATTTGAACAGTTGTCAAATCCCACCCCCTCATTTTCAGAAATTGCATAACTGGTCCTTGTGTTAATCCTACACTAAACGGACCCTTATTATTATTGTAAGCCCAAACCAAAACCAAGTCCAATCCACAACACAAACATAAGCCCAATACACCCCAGGCCCAACCCCGTTTTAATAATACCAGTGTCAACGAGGTCAAAAGTTTGACCCTGGTCAAACCACTCCATCCCCTACCTCCTTTCCCTCCCACTTGCCCTGCAAGCTGTCACCTCCACCACCCCACCCCCACCTTCACCATCACATCCCACCACCCCCCTCCAATTGCACTATAAACAATCTACAATAAATGCACCCCCTGTTGCAAATAAATAGAGCACATTGCTAAAAACCTTTTTCCCGCCAAAACCAAATGGAAGGCTATGATTGATTTTACCCATCCAATGGCTCAGAATACAAGTGAGAAAGTTTCAGAAGCAAGTGGAAACCCTAACTGCACCCTATAAAAGGAAGGAGAAATAGAGATGGAAGATATCTAGTTTAATTTAGTTTTGTATATGTCGACTAGTGTATTTTTCCAAGCTCTAGTGTAATTTCCAGTTTAAAAGTAATGTAATCAGTCTTTTCAGTGTATCTTAAACCTTTTTCAATCCTTAATTTCAGTCTATCACTCATTTTCAGTTTATGCTTAATTTTACCTCAAAATCTCAATATGGCTTGAATGTTGTTAATAGTGTTGTTTATGGACTCATAAGCTCATATAAACTCCAATTATAGATTCTGTAAGCTATTAGAACTATTTAAAATTAGTTGTACTCAATAAACTCAAAAATACTAAAAATCAAGAAAAATAGTTGTAAAATAAAAAATCAGTGGTGATGATCAAGAAAACTGGAGCAGGGGAAATAATGGATTGCCCCTGGGTTAGTGGCTTTGTGGAAAGCTTATAGGTGTGTTCTAAGGTCCTTGTTTCATGGTTATCAGGTGGAAGCAATTTGTAAGCCTTATTTCAATTTTTACAACAGTACTGTAGCACTGCTTAACTTTTGCTTATTTGTTGTTTCTTAGCTTATTTGGCATACTTGAGTTTGAATATTACATCATAAATAGTTCTTTGTCACTGGTTTATGTAGTTGCTCACATTTGATTGTTAACTGTCAAATTGCTAAATAATCATTCATGAGTATTAGGAGTTAATGGTTGTGTATATGCTTAAATAAGTTCAGTGCATCTTATTATAAACCTGTGGATCTCTATCAAGGCCTGAATCAGCGAACCTCTTTGAAAATATCACATCAGTATATGATAAAGGTGTGTTTGGTTTAATATATTTATTTGTGTTCTTGTTAGTGTCAATTGTTACTTTTGGTCCAAACATACTACAACACGTCATAATAAGTTAGTGAGAGCATAAAAACATTAGGTCATGGCTAAGAAAGTCAAAATAATCTCTAATTCCATCATTTTCATGAACTATTAAACAGTTAGGTCCCATAATGCCTCATCTGAGTTATAAAGTTGTTGTAATAGCTTAAATTAGTCTTATTTTAACTTATATAATCACAATCAGTCAGTAAATTAAGATCAAAGTTCAAAATAGTCAACTTATTTCATAGTTTCAAAAAGTCAAATTGCATAAGTTTGTTAGAAAGTCCAAAATTGAGACATTTTTCATGCACTCATCTTTCAATATTTTAACCTGAATCTTTTTGGAATATCAAGCTTAATAGCTCAGCTTTCATGCACTTATTTTTGTGTAATTTTAAGATTTTCATTAGAGCTTATTCAGGTCCTTCTTTGGACCTGTTTTTCAAATAGCTCCCATGTACCAGGGTGATAGACCCAGTTTCATAAGCCCCTCCAAAGCTTATCTGCGAGCTTTACCTTTTGACCATTGGCTTTTTAGAAAGCTCAATAAGCTGGCTTTTCATTTCAGTGCTTATTTTGGACCTTAGAAGCTTTGTACTTAGCTTATTTTACCCCTAGATCCACCATCATCCATTGAGTCATTGAGTCACTCAATGTGACAGACCCAATTTCACAAGCCCACTCTTAGCTTATTTGTGGACCTTAAGGTCTGAATCTTAGCTTATTGGAAAGCCTTCCAGCTTATCTTATTGATTCCACCCTATCCTTGGACCCCTGACCTCTCCTGTGGGGCCACATAGGCCTGTAGTTGGCCTGTTTAGCCTGTTTTGTTCTCAGTTTGGTTTGGATTTGCTTATTGTGATTTTCAGCTTATTCCATGTGCTTTTCTTATTGATTTTGTTTATTCTGAGTACCATTTTACTTGTTTTAGCTTAATCTAACCTTAGTTACAGCTTAATAGCCTTTGTGGTAGCTTTTTCATGATCAAAAATCCATTTTAGCTTATAAAGCTTATCTGTCAAACAAATAAGCTCACACTGAGCTTATCTGTAAAACCAAATATAAAAAAAGTGATAGCTTCTATTTAAGCCATTTGGCTTATTTTTCTGCTTTTTCAAAAAGCATTTTCCAATTTTATATTTTTTTTAATTTCCTGATATATTAAAATAGTTGTGTAAAAATTTTCAAAATTTTCTGATTTGATTTAGTATTTATAATAATTAATTTTAATTGAAAAATCAAAAATAAAAATCATTACTGCTTATTTTTAATCACTAGTACCTTTTTATATTTTTTTATAGCTTTTATAATTCATAAAGTATTTTTAGAAAAATTTTCATAATTTTTACTGTTCATTTGCTATTTTTTATATTTAAATTAGTTTAAATAGGTTTTAATTAATAATTAAGTAAATAATTTATAAATTAGCTTTTTTTTATACTTTTTATAAACTTTTTTAATTTTATAGGATTCCTGTGATGGTTAATTAGTTTTATAAAAATTTTCATAATTTTCCTAATGATTTTAGTATTTCTCTTAATTTAAATTTGTTTAAATTAATTATTAAATAGTTTTTAATTAATATTAAATAATTAAATAATCAAAGAAATAATTTTCTTTTTTATAAAATTTTCATTTAATATTAAGTTTGTAAAAAAGTCATTTTCACCCCCCTTAAGTTTATTTTTTGCTTAATTCTCACCTTTTCAGTACGCAAGTACGCTTTGTTTTAAATTTGATTTACGTTTTAGATTTAATTACGTATCTGATTTCCTGTTTTTGTTAATATTTTTAATTTTGCTTAACCTCAACCGTTTCCATTAGTATAATCAAATCCAAATCATTATCTGATTACTTTCCCAATCATTGAATCCCTTGAACATTTTCCCAAATACAATTTCAACCTCGTCAGGACATAACAATCCGGGAACACACTGTGCTTACACCGGATCATAAATTGATCTCTCCTCTCCCCCATAGCTTGACTTTGTTGACCAAGCATCCTTGGTTGATTTAGGTTGACTATTTGGGAGGAGTCACCTATATAAGGATACATGCAATTCGACATTCACGCACACAAAAACATAATCACATTTAAATTTTTCTAAGTCTTGAACCATGTCCTGAGTACGAGAGCTTTAGCAAGATTTCTAGGACCACGACTTAAGTTGAAGTTCCACAGGTGTGTCTTTGGAGTACCAAGAAATGAACCACACTTCCCTTTTGGCTTAACTCAGTCTCGACATCCATTTGCCCACCACCCTTTTGAGGTGAGGTGAGAGACGCTATCCATTTTTACATTTGTAACATTTGTGATTCATATTGTCTCGTAACACTTTGCACCTCATACTTCTTATTTTTAAACGCGACACATATATTTTATTTAACATACTAATTATTCACCAAGTAATTAATGAGATCCTATAAAAGTTTGGAACCCACATTATCATATAAACATGTAATATCACACGATCCTACTTCATATTGGACCCATACGTTTTTACCAAAAACACTTAGAATATTTTTGGACTTGGAAACTGTTTCAGAATCGAGAATGCGCATTTGCTTTGATCGTGTAGTTGGATATTTTGACACACAACTATATCATTTCTAAGCTAAAACTAATTGTTCATCTAATGAACAATCAATATACGTTTTTAACTTGAACTAGTAAACTCGTTTCATCACCTTTAAACCCCTAAAGAAAATCGCGTTTATGACAGTTTCTATAAAACTTATAGGTTAGCTTTGGGCCTAGTGAGTCCATTAAGATGTTTTTGAGCTTATTCCATAAGCTGGTCATCTAAACTTGTTTGTAATATTTTTATAACCCAAATATAATCCCAAAGGTAGTCCCATTGTTCCCCCAAACCCTTTGGATCGTTAAATGTTAATAGGCCACATATTTGTCTTGTTAAGGGCCCATTATGTGAAAAATAAGCTTTTTAAGATAATAAGCAGTTTTGATAAGTTGTATAAGCTGTTTTAAGCCTATTTATAAAATAAAAATGATAAACTTTCAATTTGGTGAAATTCAGACTAAAATTGCAAAATTTTATATACATTATTATAATTATATATATATATATATATATATATATATATATATATATATATATATATATATATATATATATATATATATATATATATATATATATATAGTGGTAACTTTATCATGTTGCCATTAGCAGATTTTGTGGCTCTGTTCAAATTGATGTGCACCATACACGGATAAAGCAAAATATAACCTTTTAAGCATGTAGAAATAAACTTACATTTAGATTTGACGAAGTAGATTTATTCATAGAGACACAGTCTTCATTATCTCATGTGAGTATGAAAATGAAACCATTTAAACAAAAAGATATAGTCTTCTAATTCCTGTGTGAAAAGATAAGGTAGGAGATTTAAAGCCCTTGAAAGCTGCCTGATTATAGATTGGGGTACCTACCCCTTGAAGTAGTACATGGCCAGATTGAATTCATGAACAACTAAAATTTGCCACGCTCATGCAATAAAGTCATGTATTTTTTATACAATTTGCCACGCTCATGCAATAAAGTCATGTATTTTTGAAAAATTAATCGACTTAACTAGCCAAGTAATATGACTTAAATGGTCAAGTAGTTATGATACGGGTTTAAACACAAGGGTGATCCTAATGCCTCTTATCATGTAGTAAATCCTACTACACGAATGTAGTCTCACTAGCGGTCTCGGGATGCATCACTAACGCAAGTTCTAGAATCTAAATGCTACCGGTACACTCATAAGCACTAAAAGTAAATGCTTTTCCTATCAAATCTAAAGGCGAACCTCACATATTTGGGTGGAAAATTTTTCTGAATAGTACGGTTTTGTGCTAGTCATACAATCTCCAATCCATGAGACGCTTGCTATGGCTAAAGTTTCACTCCTAAATGTTGTAAAAAAATTTTAAATTTGGCACTAAAGTTACACTAACAAGTATTTCTCTTAGTTTTAGTACACATCTACTATCAAACAAACAAACTCAAGCGAAAGTGTATCTGTAAGGTATCATCATTTTACCCTCCCCTTACACTTAGGATGAACATTGTCCCCAATGTTCAAGTAAAGAATGTAAAAGTGAAATAAGTAAAAAGAATGAAATCAAATACTCCCCTGATTCGCTCGGTATGGATAATAAGGTAGCCAGGTTAGATCTTCCTCCAAGAAAATGAACAATCAAAGCTTCCCTTCCAGAATATAAATCATCTTCTTGTCATACATAACCTGTAAAACCAGAGAAAACAGACAAGGCAACCTCGCATAAAATCGGCGGCAATCTATATAAGCTAAAAAATCCTAGAAAACAAAATAAGATATAATGCTTGTGGAATGATGTTTGCAGATTTCCTGGAGATTATAAAACTAATGATTCAACAAAAACTTTAAGACTCCGTTAGAAAAACAAAACTGGTAAAATTTCCAGATTTTTACACGTGACGCCGTCAAGAGTAAACTCGTGACACCGTCAGAAGTGACCTGCAGAAATTCTTATGTTAAGTTTCCGGAAAATTTCTGGAAAAACCTCGTCTTACTTCCTGGAAAATCCTGCAAAACATCATTATGACTCGATACAAGCATTTGACTCTAACAAATACGAATACACATGTTCACTTAATATTGTGGAGAATCATGATCGGTTTTGGTTTCTTAAAACATATTTGGGGTTTCCCTTTACACTTATCTTTTGCAAAATACATTTGGATGAAGTTAAGACTAAGCTAAGCAACAAAATAAGTATTTTCACCATTTTAGTTTGAAACATGATCTACCAACAATAAAAATAAAACATGCATACAGAAACAAATAACAAACAAACAAAATAAAAATCACACAAAACATGGGTTGCCTCCCAAGAAGCGCTTTTCTTTATTTACGATTCTTGTAGCTAGACTCAAGGTCATGAGTTACTACGTGACATGGGTGAGTTCCTCATTGTGGACATCTTTGGGATCAAACTTAGGTTTTAACTTCCTATCGGTTTTATTAGTACGGTATGACCTTTCAAACTTCTCTCCATCCGGATCATACAAAATCATCTTCATATGCCATGATCCGTCACCTTCCTTAGGTGGCTTGTCCCACCTCCATTTACACTTATCTCAATCACTTTTCCACTTATTCATCTCTATATTAATAGGCATTATGCTTAAGAATTCAATCATCTTCCTAAAGACTAAGGGGTCCTCAAAAGGGTCTAGCTCTTCATCTCTAGCTATGAGTTGTTCCACCGAATGTGTCTTATCGATGAAATCTTTTTCTAGATAGAATGGGCGTTGAGGTCCTATAAAGTTCCCTTCTATCCAAGGTCCATATCTAGATGGTCTCCTATTCATCTCTACCCCAATGTGGTGTCGGTTCATCCTGACAATCGTAGCTATGTTTCTTAACATCATATACCGACCAAGTATCACCCTCACCTACCGCTATCTTAGACTCCTTACAATCTATCATGACACTAGCGGTTGCTAAAAATCCTCTTCCTACCAACAATGGGCATGTAGTGTCACTAACCATATCTAGGACGTGAAAATCTGCTAGGATAGTTAACTTCCCTACGTGAACAACTACATCCTTAATCATTCCAACCGGATGGGCAATACTCCCATCCGCTAGACCAATCAATACTTCCGTCTCCTCTAACTTTCCTAGCTTGAGAGTGGTGAAAAGGGATAAGGGAATCAAGTTGAGGCTTGACCCTAAATCGGCTAGTGTGTCGAAAGCTTCGGATCTTCCTATCTTACAAGGCAAAACAAATATACCCAGATCATCAAGCTTTTTAGGCAAGTTGTTTTGAACGAAGGCGGTCCCATTTTTACCTAGTTTAAACTTCTCATACTTTTCTAGGAGGGCACTATAGTAGGGAGCACGGGCTAAGACATCAATGACGGGACGTTCAATGTGAAGCTCCTTGAATTCATCATCAAGGTCTTGCGTAGGAGGTGTTTCAACTATGTTTTTGACCGGTTTTATATCGGGTGTTTTATTCGATTGGTCCTTTTGAAGAATTTGGTTTTGCTTGAAACACGTGCTCGTTGATTTAACCAAATAGTATTGCGGACAAGAAGTAGGTGACGAAACTGATGATATGGAATTAACGTTTAGTTTCGGGTTCTTGACCGTGTCGTTTGGGAGTGCTCCCATTTCTCGGTCATTGAGGACTTGTAACAATGTGTCAATTTTGGTGGTCATCTCGATTTGCTTTTGTTTGAAATCGGCTTCAAACTTAGATATGCGAGCTTCTTGAGATGCAATAAACTTAGACATCAATCCTTCAAGATTGTTGGTACTACCATAGTTGTTAGAAGGATTGTTGTTGAAAGTACGGTTGGAGGGTGGACCGTTTGGTTGGTAACGATTAGGCGGATTGGAAGAATTGGCTTGGTTTTGTTTCCACCTAAGGTTGGGGTGATTTTTCCAAGAGGGTTTGTAGGAATCACCATACGGGTTTGGCTCGGGTTTGAAAGTGTACCACTTATCTCCCGCTTCATCGGTACGCGAGGATGCGTAGTCCGCAAAAGCTGTTCCGGGGAGTTCCACACAATCACGAGTGTCATGGGGACCACTACATAATTCGCATGAAGAAGTGATTTTGTTCACTTGGCTTGAAGGCTTAGGAGCTTCGTAAGATTTTATGAGAAACTTGAGTTGGTCCTCAAGTTCCATGATCCTACGGTCGGGAGTGCTAGAATTGTTCGATGGCAAAGATATTGCCTTGACCATTTTGTTCAAATCACGGGGATCATTCCAACTTTCGTTGTCATAGAGAGCAAGATCTTCTATGAGTTCCTATGATTGTTCCGCACTTAGATCACGTAGCTTACCACCGGCCGATTGGTCAATGGCTCGCCTCATGGAGAGATCGATATGGCCATAAAAAATTTGGACTTGGAGCCAAAGATCTATGCCATGATGAGGGACTTTTTGGAGTAAGTCCTTGAAACAAGTCCATGCTTCATATAGAGTTTCATTTTGACGTTGTTGGAACATCAAGATGTCATTTCTAAGCTTGGTAGTTCTCCCCGGTGGGAAAAATTGAGCAAGGAAACGAGTGGTGAGATCATCCCATGTGGTGATGGATCCCGCGGGTAAACGCTCAAGACATTGGCTAGCTTGATCACGTAGAGAGAATTGGAATAGGCGTAATCGGGTTGACTCTCTAGTTGTAACATCAAGGTCTATAGAATCTACGATTTTATGGAAGTCCTTGAGATGTTGATTTGGATCTTTGGAACGAAGTCCATGGAATGCACATCCGCTTTGCACCAACCGGATGGTGTCGGATCGCAAGGGAGACACATTGGCTTCGGTGAGCTCAATAGTGTTTCGATAGTCTTGGTGGCTAGGTCGGGAGTACTCTCCTAGGGTTCGGGGCCTAAGAGGTTGGTTAGCTAGTGGTGGGTTTTATGGGTGGTCTTGTTGTGGTGGGATGATGGGTTCAAAGATGTTACCATTGTCCATGATGTCGGATGGCGAAGAGTTACGAACAAAAACACGTAGAAATAAGATAGACTAAAGAGAACCTAAAAAATAAAAATAAAATCCTACTAGAAAGGAATCTAGCAAGTAGACCTAATAAAAAGAGATTCTAACGTAGACAATAACTATTCCCCGGGCTGCGGCGCCAAAAACTTGATGCTTAGGGATTGTACCAGGCTTTACCTGTCGAGGGATTTCGAGAAGCTTACAACCCCCACCAGGCAGTGTACCTGATCGATGTAGTATAGTATAATGACAAGTACCGGGGGATTGATCGTTCAGCTAGGAATAGTGTCGCTAGGATTAGAAAACCTAAAGACTAGGTCTAGAGATGAAGGATGATTCTTTTTCTATTTTTTATATTTTTTATGAAAGCAATTAAAAATCTCGGGTTTGAAGGAGTTGGGCGGAATTAGTTGCTAGTCAACTAACCCAATTACTAAGATGCAATCAAAATAAAATACTAGAAATGAAAATAAGCTAAATTATAATAGTGGTGTGAGCAATATATGGGAGAATTGTGTTTACTTAGGTTTCACTACTCCCTAGAGATCTTTTACATGTTAATTACTTGTTACAGTTGCGTGGATGATGGATTGTATTCCTTAATACCATTCATGGGGTGGCGTACTTACTTCCCCAATCCTATAAGTGCCTACTTCACTCCTATGTCGAGCCGGCTAAGAAGCTCCTAACATGGGATCATTAGAATTTGCTCATGCATTAAATACAACCAATAAAACCTAGTACACATCGGTTCATGTTTCCTAAGACGTTCAAGCATGTTATTAAGTCAGTTTGTTTCCTAATCCTAGTCGATATGCTACTAGGTCGGTTGGGATTCTATATATCTAATCGATCCTTATTGTTGCTGTTTAAATATTTTAAAGGTCGATTAGGGTTTCTTTGCTTCTAATCACTGCTTCCTATTCTTCTTGCTGCTGGTTTATTCTGGTACTATTTATGATGAAGGTCGGTTAGGGTTCTTTGGTTTTATGATATATAATGCAGCCTTAACATTGTTGAGGCATTCGGATTAAGATTGACGTGGATCTTTGGTGTTTTTAGTGGTTTGCTTTAATCGCTGTTTTAGGGTTCTTTTCTAGTTTTTTTCGTTTTGTTTACTTGAATTGCATTGGTATGGAGAAAGTTAATTTGAATAAGGTTGATGTTGATGGGTTGGGCACTCACATGGCTAGAGTGAATAAGAATGAACGAGCTGCTGCTACTTCAGAGGCTACTAAGCCACGACAACCAATTAAGGGGATTTTGGAAAAACCTAAACAAGGTGTTACGGTTTCTAGTGGAGAGAATCAGAATGATAATCAGGTTATGGCTGCTAGTGGTTCGATACAACATGCATTGGAAGCTGATCAAATGATGAACTCTAGTAAGGTGCATACGGAAGAGGGTTTTTGGGCTGCTAAAGTTACTAGTCTTGATTCTGAGCCTAATACTACTAGGCATGGGGAGTTAAATTCTGGTTCAACGATGAACCCTAGTAGTACTTATATAACCAACACCAATATGAGCTCTTCTAGTGAGAATAGTACTACTAGTCATGGGGAGTTGAATTCTGGTTCAACGATGAGCCCTAGTAGTACTTTTGTAACCAGTACCTATATGAGCTCTTCTAGTACGAATAGCACGACTTCTACAAGTTGTGATCCAAACCTGCCTAAAGGTGATGGAATTAGTGTATCCATGAAGGCTGGACGATTTCATGTTTCTAATGTGCCAACAAGTGATATTCATGATCCACATGCTACGTCCACCACTAAGGTAAATCAAATAGGTCCTAGTCCTATGGTACAATCAGTTGATATCGGTAAGCGTATTGCGTTCCCGGTGGTTGAATACTTTGTTCGCAACAATTGGGCTAAGTATGGGTTGAAACGTGTTATGATGAATGCTAATGGCTTCTTTTTCTTTAAGTTTGATACTCAAGTCGGTTTAGACGCTGTTCTTGAAGGCGGACCGTGGATGATTAAGAACAGCCCTATTATCCTTAAAAAATGGACCATGAGCACTAGTTTAACAAAGGAGGAGCTGACTCGTATTCCGGTATGGGTTAAACTCCATGATGTCCCGCTGCAGGTCTTTAATGAAGATGGTATTAGCATCATTGCTACACATATTGGTAAGCCTATCATGCTCGATTCCTACACTAGCTCTATGTGTATTGATTCTTGGGGAAGGAGTAGCTTTGCTCGGTGTTTAATTGAAATTGACTCTAAGGCTGCCCTTAAGGAATACATAACTGTAGGGGTCCCGTATATTGATGAGCTTCGTTTTTCCTCGGAAACAATTCGGGTGGAATATGAATGGAAACCACCAAGGTGTGATGTGTGTTTGATTTTTGGCCACTCTAGTGATACTTGTCCTAAGAAAGTCGTGACTACTCCGGTTGTAGAGAAATCTAATGATGGGTTTCAACAAATGGGTAAAAAAGGTAAAAACAAAAAGGTTGCTAAGGATAACAATGCTGGAAATGTTTATCATGGTGTTCCGGTTGGCAAAAACATGCAATACAGACCTAAAGCCACTACTACACCGTCTACTAGCACACCTACACAAGGGAAAGCTAGTACTAGTGCTGGTTCTTCTCATAAACCGGTAGGTGCTTCTAACTCAAGTGTTAATTCTGATCCTAAAGTTAGTAGCACGTCTACCCGTAATACTACTAATAACAACAGCCATAAACCACCTAAAGGTATTCCTCCTAATGTGGCTGCTAGTGTGACTACTTCTAATCCGTTTGACTCTTTACCAATTGATGATGATGGTGATGGAAATAGAGAGATGGATGATGAAGATGAGGTTGTCAATGTATTTGATGAGTCAGGAAATTTGTTTGATAAACCGGGGGCAAGCACTCCCGCTCTCAATGTTCCTGATGTATAGTGTCGCCTCATGGAATATTAGGGGTTTGAGCCACTCCCCTAAACAAAAAGAGGTTAGACAGGTTATGAATGAAAATAACCTTAGTGTATGTGCTATTTTGGAATCTCATGTGGATGCTTCGGTTGTCTATGACACGTGTCGTAAAGTTTGTCGTAGGTGGAAATGGACTTCTAATGGTAATCTATGTGATAAGGGATCCCGGATTATTCTTGGTTGGAATGACGACATTTTTGATGTGATGGTTTTAGCTCAAACTAACCAAGTTATGCATGTTCAAGTAAATATTCGGGCAGATAGCAAAACTCTCTTTTGTTCTTTTGTGTATGCTGATAACTATTATGTGAATCGTCGAGCACTTTGGAGCAATCTAGTGTGTCATGCTGCTTTTATGCGTAATAGGCCATGGGTCTTGTTAGGTGATTTCAATGCAGCTCTTAACCTAGAAGATCACTCTTGTGGTGGCTGCACTCCTAATATTGCAATGCGTGAATTCAAAGATTGTGTTACGTGCATGGAGGTTACGGATATTAATAGCACCGGGCTGCATTTTACATGGAATCAAAAGCCTAAAGGCTCTAATGGAACTTTGAAGAAAATTGATAGGATTATGGGTAATCTTCAATTCTGTGATACTTTTCCGGGTTCGGTTGCTATCTTCCAGCCCTATCGTATCTCAGATCATTCTCCATGTGTCCTTCGTATTCCACAGGTGGCCAAGCTTAAACCTAAGCCTTTTAAGTTCTCGAATTTCCTGGTGCATAAAGAAGGCTTTATTGATACGGTGACCACGGGATGGAATATTAGTGTTAATGGTTGTGCTATGTATCGTGTGGTTAAACGCTTAAAGGGGCTGAAAACCCCTTTTCGCAAGCTTATACACAATCAAGGAAATCTGCATAATCAGGTTATTAGCCTTCGTAAAGAGTTAGATGAGGTCCAAAGTGCAATTGATAAGGATCCGTTCAATATAACTCTCCGTGATGAGCATGCACATTATTTTGCTGCATTTAAGGAGGCCATTCTTGATGAGGAGCGGTTTTTAAAGCAAAAATCTAAAGTGCAATGGCTTCATGCTGGTGATTCTAATACGGCTTACTTTCACAACATTGTCAAGACCAAATGTGCCCGGAATCGAATTGAATTGGTTCGAGATTCTAATAATGTCTTGCATGAAGGTAATGCGGTTGCAGGGGCTTTCGTTGAGCACTATGAGAAGTTTCTTGGTATTGAAGGGGAATGTAGCCCTCTTGAAGATCATGGTCTATTTTCTAATGTCCTTAATCCTCAATTGGCTGCTTCTATGGTTAGAGATGTTACAGATTCTGAGATTAGGGATGCGGTGTTCTCGATGGGTGATGATAAGGCCCCTGGTCCGGATGGGTACACGGCTGCTTTCTTTAAGAAATCTTGGGATGTGATTGGAGCTGATATTAAGAGTGTTATTCGTGATTTCTTCACCAATGGTAAGCTCCTAAAGGAAATCAACCACACGATTATATCTTTAATTCCTAAAGTATCTACCCCTTCTAAGATTAATGACTACAGGCCTATCTCGTGCTGTAATGTTCTATATAAGTGCATTAGTAAAATTATTGCCAATCGGGTTAAAGAGGTTCTTGGTCGTTTGGTTTGTATCAACCAATCACCGTTTGTTCCTGGGCGTCGTATTTTTGATAATATTTTACTTACCCAAGAGCTTAAGCGTAATTATCATAGAGGGAGAGGCCCTCCTAGATGTGCCTTCAAAGTAGATATCCAAAAGGCGTATGATACGGTTGATTGGGCTTTCCTTCGGTCTATTCTGATTGGATTTGGTTTTCATTACAAAATGGTCGAATGGATTATGGTATGTGTCACTACTACATCATATTCTATTTGTGTTAGTGGGGACCTTCATGGCTGGTTTCAAGGTAAGCGAGGTCTCAGGCAGGGTGACCCGTTATCCCCTTATTTGTTTACATTGGTTATGGAGGTTTTAACCCTCATTTTGCAAAAAAAAGGTCTCTAATTCGCTGGACTTCCAATTCCATCATTTGTGTTAGCAGCAGAGAATTATTAACCTATGTTTTGCGGATGATCTTTTCTTGTTTCCTAGAGGCCATCCTGATTCGGTTAATGTTGTTATGCAAGGTTTAGAGGATTTCAAGAATGTTTCGGGACTTGTCCCGAGTATTCTTAAAAGTACAGCTTTCTTTTGTAATGTCCCTAATGTTTTAAAAGCTATTATTCTTCAGTCAATGCCATTTGCAGAAGGTTCTCTCCCTGTTAGGTACCTTGGGGTTCCTCTTATCTCATCTCGTCTCCTTTATAGGGATTGTAAGGTCCTTGTGGAGAAATTGGAAATCCGTGTTAATGATTGGCATAATAAATTTCTATCTCTTGCGGGAAGACTTCAATTGGTTAGATCTGTTCTCTCTTCGATGCACTTATATTGGGCTTCCGTTTTCATTCTCCCAACTCGTATTATTCATGATTTGGAGCAGCTCATGAGGGCCTTCTTATGGTGTCAAGGAGAAATGAAACGGGGTAAGGCCAAAGCGGCGTGGGAGGCTGTTTGTAAACCTCAGCAAGAAGGTGGTCTTGGTATTCGTAACTTGGCTGATTTTAATATTGCTCTTAAGACTACACGCATCTGGAGCATTTTGACGCATAAAGAGTCTTTATGGGTTAAATGGGTTCATTCTTACAAACTTCGGGGTAGAAACTTTTGGGATGTTCCTTGCTTGGGTGATGTTAGTTGGGGATGGCGCAAGCTTCTTGAGATTAGAAACAAGGTACGTCCGTTCATTTGGCATAAGATTAATAATGGTAAGAGTACCTCTGTTTGGTTTGATATGTGGTGTGATCAAAGCCCTATTCGTAATATGTTCACTACTAGAGACATTGTTCGGGCTGGTTTTAACTTATCGGATTTAGTTTGGGACATGATTGATCATGGTTCTTGGAGATGGCCTGCTGATTGGAATACTAAATTTCCGGATTTAGTTAATATCCCGGTTCCTAATTTAATAGCTAATACTGATGATGGGCTATTATAGCGTGATCTGAATGGCAACCTTAAGCCCTTTTTGGTTGCGTGTGCTTGGGATTCTCTCCGTTCTAGGGCTGATATGGTCGTATGGTACCATATTCCTTGGTTCTCTCATTGTATCCCACGGCATTCTATACATCTTTGGCTCGTTATTAAGCAGAAACTGAAGACTCAAGATAGGATGCGGGAATGGGATGTTGGTCCCAATATTGATTTGACCCTTCTTCGCTGCCCGCTTTGTGACATGGTTCCGGATTCTCACCCCCATTTGTTTTTTGAGTGCCAATTTTCTAGGCAGGTTTGGTCAGATATTCTGTTACTTTGTGGAATGGATGACGCCCCGCCTATTTTGGATGATGTTGTTGCGACCCTCATCCCTATATCTAAGGGCCGGTCAGTTCCTAGCATTATCTCTCGGTTACTACTTGCTGCTTCTACATACTTCATTTGGATGGAACGCAATTCAAGGCTCTTCAAGAGGAAGAAGTCTACCGTTGCTGAAGTGGTTCAAGTAATTGTCAACACCGTTCGGTTGAAGTTGGTTACCTTCAAATTTAAGAAGCTAACCACTCGGTCTCGTCTACTGCTGGATAAATGGAAGATACCAAGCTCTTGTCTTATTCATGCTTAACTGCAGAGGGTTATATGGTCATCAATTCACCATGGATTTTTCCTTATTGGATTCCAAAGAATTGGCTAGCCCACAAGTATATGGATTGTGGTAAAGGCAGTGGAATTCCATATTTGGTTCTCAGTTCACCAAAGGTAATTTTTTTCACCTAAAGAATTGGCTAGTCCTGAGCAAACGGCTACAGGTAAAGATAACTCAAATCCGTTTATAGTTACTGATTTGCTAATAAATCAGATGGTTATCAAGTGTACCATAGTTTTCGAACTTAAACATTTGGCTAGCCCTGAGCAAACGGCTACAGGTAAAGACAACCCAAATCCGTTTATAGTTACTGATTTGCTAATAAATCAGATGGTTATCAAGTGTACCATAGTTTTCGAACTTAAACATTTGGCTACTCCAGTAGTGATGGCTATTGGTAAAGAGACATGAAATCCATTATTTTCAATGATTCACCTCTCACAGGAGTTAACACGCCTGGAAGTGATGAGAATAGTATGTAACGAATATGTTTTGATGTACACTTGGTCATTTGTTGCTGCAAAGAAATGTTGCTTTTCAAGGTGGTGCCATTCATGGAGTTTGGCTTTTTTGTTCTTTGCTGTTGCTGGTTGGAAGCGGGAAGTCCACTGGATTCAAGATTCTTCTTGGTTTTATTCCTAATTAGTTGCTTGTGATGTATAGCTAGGTTTGTTGTGCTTATGGCCTGTCATAAGCACTAGTTTTTCAAGCGTTTGCTTGAGGTTAATGTGGTACATCAGCCACATTCCATTTGTACTTAACGTTTTTTTGGTTATATATATTTACCGGGGTAAACCCCTTTACCCAAAAAAGACGTTCAAGCATGTTACACAATGGAGATCTGCTAGTTTTCTTAAGCCTAACATCGAAATCATTCATCCATTACAACTATAAACAAGTAATCAACATATAATTAACATCTAGGTTTCATTACATCTAAGGAAACACATGATAGATCTAGCCTAGCATGTTGAAATCAAGATAAGCATAAGATATATTGAAACAACACATAGACATATTGATTGAATTGAAAGAGGACTTATCTTAATTGAACATGAAAGGTTTCAAGGGGTAAAAACCCTTGAAAATACTCTAAAATACGACCTCGGGTTTCACAAGTTCGGCCCTAGTATTCTCCACACAAGTTCCTCCTTAATGAATGAAAAATAGAAAAGTATATATAGTTTTTGTGAGGTGACGGCGTCAAGAACAAATGTTTGACGCCGTCATCTTGCCGCCAAATAATTTCTCGGACTGCCTAGATCTGGGTTTGACACCGTCACATGTATTCCTTATGCAGGCCGTCACAAAATTAACTCTTGACGCCTTCAGGTTTTCACTGGGTCGTCACGGATTTTACTCCTGACGCCGTCAGAATTTTCCTCTTGACGCCGTCAGGTATTGTTCTCAGCATGGAAAATTAAGTCTTTGCCGTTTTCTTCACTTTTATGCTCCAAAAATGTCCAAAATGCTTCCTTTTCCATAATTCACTCCCAAAGTACCTAAAATCACAAAAGGAACGATTTAGGGCAGTATTTGATCAAATAAATTCAATTCCGGGCTTAAATGGCCCCCTAAAAGTGGTTCATTTTTCGCCTCATCAGCAACCCATGTTTTGTGTGATTTTTATTTGTTTGATTGTTATTTGTTTCCGTATGCATACTTTATTTTTATTGTTGGTAGATCATGTTTCAAACAAAAATTGTGAAAATGCTTTATTTTATCGTTGAACTTCGTCTTAATTTCATATAAAGGTATTTTGCAAAAGCTAAGTGTAAGGGGAAACCCCAAATTTGTTTTTAAGAATGAAATTGATCGTGATTCTCCAAATATTAAATGGGCATGTGTATTAGTATTTGTTAGGGTCAAATGCTTGTATCGAGTCATAATGATGTTTTACAGGATTTTCCAGGAAGTAGGACATAAGTTTTTCCATAAATTTTCCGAAAACTTAACATAAAGATTTCTGCAGGTCACTTCTGACGGCGTCAGGAATTAATTCCTGACGGCGTCATGTGTAAAATTCTGGAAATTTTGCTACTTTTGTTTTTCTAACGGAGTCTTGAATTTTTTGTTAATTCTTTAGTTTATAAACTCCAGGAAATCTGCAAACATTCATTCCACAAGCATTATATCTTAATTCGCTTTCTAGGACTTGTTAGTATATATAGATTTCCACCGATTTTACGCGAGGTTGCCTTGTCTGTTTTCTCAGGTTTAACAGGTTATGTATGACAAGAAGATGATTCATTTTTCAGGAAGGGAAGCTTTGAATGTTCATTTTCTTGGAGGAAGAGCTAACCTTGTTACCACACTATCCACACCGAATGAATCAGGGGAGTATTTGATTTCAATCTTTTACCTATTTCACTTTTACATTCTTTAATTGAACATTGGGGACAATGTTCATCCTAAGTGTAAGGGGAGGGTAAATGATGATACCTTATAGGATACACTTGCACTTGAGTTTGTTTGTTTGATGGTAGGTGTGTAATAAAACTAAGAGAAATACTTGTTAGTGTAATTTTAGCACCAAATTTAAAATTTTTTACAACATTTAGGAGTGAAACTTTAGCCTTAGCAAGCGTCTCATGGATAGGAGTCGTATGACTAGCACAAAACCGTACCCTTCAGAAAAATTTTCCACCCAAATATTTGAGGTTTGCCTTTAGATTTGATAGGAAAAGCATTCATTATTAGTGCTTATGAGTGTACCGGTAGCATTTAGATTCTAGAACTTGCGTTAGTGATGCATCCCGAGACCGCTAGTGAGACTACATTCGTGTAGTAGGATTTACTACACGATAAGAGGCATTAGGATCACCCTTTGTTAAACCCGTATCATAATTACTTGACCATTTAAGTCATATTATTTGGCTAGTAAAGTCAATTCATTTTTCCCACACCTTAGCATTGTACTCATTTTTAGTACACGAAACCCTTAGTACACCCCTCTGAGCCTATCTTTTCGTTTCCAACTTTAAGCATCTTACTTAAAGGAAGAATTTCTTACAACCCACTTAAATGTACAACCAAATTGCCTTAGCCTTCCGTGTATGCACTCATCTTTAGTGCATTATTGTTACATGTTAAACCCTTAGTTAATTATCTAATTGAATACATGGTTGCTAAGTCGAGTCATATCTGGTACATATTGTTTTGGGATGATTGGGACTCATGGGTAAAGTACTTCTGTTATGGAGTAATGGGGAAGAACATCTTATATTACCCCCATATGTGCGTTAATCTTAAAAGTACTCCAAGTGTTTTGATTATCTTAATTCGAGTCATTAGATTAGTTTATTGTAAAGTATGTAAAAATTCAAGTGTAAGGGGAATGTACATTCCCTATGATGTATTATTTTGGATGGTAGGGTAAGAGTGTATACAATTCACAATATATATATATATATAATATATATATATATATATATATATATATATATATATATATATATATATATATATATATATATATATATATATATATATATATATATATATACGGACTACCATCCCGTTTCATTTTAAGTTCTTGTTATTTTTAATTTATTAGCTTAAGTCGAGTCTAGTCTTGGCTTAGCGACGCCATATTGTAAATGTAATTAACCAAGATGATTAACTCGCCACCAGTAAATATTGCCTATATCCAACAAAACCATGTATTCCATATCCCTACACCTAACGTTATAACCCTTTAAAAAACCTCTTTGAAGTTTATCCTAGGTGCTTACGCCATGTGGTGGAGGTTTGATCCTTTCCCAAGCCCATGGTAACCTATTTTGCTATGACAGGTAGTGAGAGATGTTTTCCATTTCCATATTGTGATATATACTTTATTACACCCGAGAGATGTGAGTATCAAAACACTATTGGTGAGGTGCTAGTGTATGCCCTCCATGCTTGTCTTTGGTCTTTAGTGGAACGATTATTTGTTGTAATTACTTTTATATTAGTGTTAAATGACCCCTAACTTGTATTTTGATTAGAATAAAAGCGCATTTGCTTGAGGACAAGCAAATCTCAAGTGTAAGGGTATTTGATGAGGCGAAAAATGAACCATTTTTAGGGGCTCATTTTAGCCTGGATTCGAATTTATTTGATCAAATATTTAGGTACTTTTGGAGTGAATTCTGGAAAAGGAAGCATTTTGGACGTTTTTGGAGCATAAAAGTGAAGAAAACGGCAAAGTCTTAATGACGGCGTCACAAATTTCTTAATGACGGCGTCAAGAGTAATACAAGAGGTGGAAGTGGATAAAGTCCATGACGATCCAGAAGAGTTTTGTACTATGGAGATGACGGCGTCACCATAGGCCGTCATAGTCCAATTGTTAGTGACGGCCCAGAGTAGAATTACACATGACGGCATCAAAAGTGGATCTAGGCAATCTGATTTCATTATGGGCGGCGAGTTGACGGCGTCAGAATTTCCTTCTTGACGTCGTCACCCTGTAAAATCTATATATAGTTTTGCAATTTTCATTCATAATATGTAACTTTGAGGGTGTAACTTTGGAGATAAACCCTAGTCCGATTTTCACAGTTTTTTCAAGTGTTTTTACCCTTTGAAACCTTTCATGTTCAATTAAGATAAGTACTCTTTCAATTCATTCAATATGTCTATGTGTTGTTTGAATATATCTTACACTTGTCTTCAATTTAACATGCTTGGCTAGATCTCTTGTGTGTTTGCTTAGATGTAGTGAAACCTAGATGTTAATTATGGGTTGATTGTTTGTTTATAGTTGTTACGGATGATTGTATTCGATGTTAGGTTTAAGAAAACTGGCAGACTTCCATTGGTAACATGCTTGAACGTCTTAAGAAACATGATCAAAGGTGTACTATGATTTTTTGTTGTATTTAATGCGTAGGAGAATTTTAATGATCCCATGTTAGGAGCTTCAAACGGCTCGACATAGGAGTGAAGTAGGATCCTATAGAGTTAGGGAATATTGTACACGGCCCTACGACTAGTATTAAGGAATACGACCCGTCATCCATGCAATTGTAACAAATTATCAACCTGTAAAAGATATCTAGGGAGTAATGAAACCTAAGTAAACACAACTTTCCCCATCATTTTTTACATCACTAGTTTAATTAGATTTAATTTCATTTTTTGTTATTTTATTTTGATTGCATCTTTAGTAATTTGGGTTAGTTGATTAGCAACTAATTCCGCCCACTCTTCCAAAACCGAGATTTTAATTGCTTTTATAAAAATATAAAAATGCAAAAAAATCATCCCTCACCTCTAGACCTAGTTATTAGGCTTTCTAATCCTTGCGACACTATTCCTGAGTTGAACGATCAATCCCACGGTACTTGTCACTATACTATACTACAACGATCAGGTACACTGCCTGGTGGGGGTTGTAAGCTTCTCCAGATCCCTCGATAGGTAAAGCCTGGTGCGATTCCCACGTGTCACGAATGTACATTCCCTATGATGTATTATTTTGGATGGTAGGGTAAGAGTGTATGGAAAGAAAAAAAATCAAAAAAATTAAGAAAAAGAAAAAAAAATAGAAAAAGAAAAGAGAAAAACATACGGACTACCATCCCATTTCATTTTATGTTTGTTTTATGTTATTGTTGTTTTTGATATATTAACTTAAGTCGAGTCTAGTCTTGGCTTAGCAACGCCATATTGTACATGTAATTGACTGATGAGGCGAAAAATGATCCATTTTTAGGGGGTCATTTAAGCTTGGAATTGAATTTATTTGATCAAATATTGCCCTAAATCGTTCCTTTTGTGATTTTAGGTACTTTGGGAGTGAAATCTTGAAAAGGAAGCAATTCGGATGTTTTTGGAGCATAAAAGTGAAGAAAACGCCAAAGACTTAATTTTCCATACTGGGAACAGTGTGTGACGGCGTCAAGAAGACTTTCCTGACGGCGTCAAGAGTAAAGATCATGACGACCCAGTACAGAAATGAAGGCGTCACAAAGTAGAGCGTCAAGAGTTAAATGTGTGACGACCTGCAAAATTGATAACATAACGGCGTCAAATGTAGATCAAGGCAGTCTGAGGATTATTTTGGCGGCGAGATGACGGCGTCACCCATTTGTTCTTGACGCCGTCAGCCTCTAATATCTATATATAGTTTTCTAATATTCATTCATTGAAGGAACAAGTTTGGAGAAACCCTAAGGCCAAACCATATACGCATTTTACAGCTTTTTCAAGGGTTTTCAGCCCTTGAACCCTTACATGTGCTATAGAGATAAGTATTCTTTTAATTCAATCAATATGTCTATGTGTTGGTTGTCTATATCTTGTGCTTGTCTTGATTCCACCATGCTAGGCTAGATTTATCTTGTGTTTGCTTAGATCTAATGAAACCTAGATGTTGATTATGTGTTGATTACTTGTTTATGGTTGTATTGGATGAATGATTTCAATGTTAGGCTTTAGAAAACTGGCAGGTCTCCAATTGGTAACATGCTTGAACGTCTTAGGAAACATGAACCGATGTGTACTTGGTTTTATTGGTTGTATTTAATGCATGAGTAAATTCTAATGATCCCATGTTAGGAACTTCTTGCAGGCTCGACATAGGAGTGAAGTAGGCACTCATAGGATTGGGGAAGTAAGTACGCCACCCCATGAATGGTATTAAGGAATACAATCCGTCATCCACGCAACTATAACAAGTAATTAACGTGTAAAAGATATCTAGGGAGTAGTGAAATCTAAGTAAACACATTTTTCCCACTTATTGCTCACAACTTTAGTATAATTAGTTTATTTTCATTTTTAGTATTTATTTTTATTGCATCTTAGTATTGGGTTAGTTGACTAGCAACTAATTCCGCCCAAATCCTTCAACCCCGAGATATTTACTTGTTTTCTAAAAAAAATATAAAAATACAAAAAGAATCATCCCACATCTCTAGAATTAGTATTTAGGTTTTCTAATCCTAGTGACACTATTCCTAGTTGAACGATCAATCCCCCGGTACTTGTCATTATACTATACTACATCGATCAGGTACACAGCCTGGTGGGGGTTGTAAGCTTCTCGAGATCCCTCGAGAGGTAAAGCCTGGTGCAATCCCTACGCTACCAAGTTTTTGGCGCCGCTGCCCGGGGAATAGTTATTGTCTAGGTTAGAATCTCTTTTTATTAGGTCTACTTGCTAGATTCCTTTCTAGTAAGATTTTATTTTTATTTTTAGGTTCTCTTTAGTCTATCTTATTTCTTTGTGTTTTTGTTCGTAACTTTTCACCACCCGACATCATGGACGATGGGAACATATTTGAACCCGTCATCCCACCACAACAAAACCCACCACTAGAACCTCTTAGGCCCCGAACCTTAGAAGAGTATTCCCGACCTAGCCACCAAGGCTATCGAAACACCATTGAGCTCACCGGAGCCAATGTGACCCCATTGCGATCCGACACCATCCGGTTGGTGCAAAGCAGATGTGCATTCCATGGACTTCGTTCCGAAGATCCAAATCAACATCTTAAGGACTTCCTAAAAATCGTAGACTCCATAGACCTAGATTTTGCAACTAGAGAGACAACCCGATTACGCCTATTCCAATTCTCTCTACGGGATCAAGCTAGTCAATGGCTTGAGCGTTTACCCGCGGGATCCATCACCATATGGGATGATCTCACCACTCGTTTCCTTGCTCAATTTTTCCCACCAGGGAGAACTACTAAGCTTAGAAATGACATCTTGATGTTCCAACAATGCCAAAATGAATCTCTTTATGAAGCATGGACTCGTTTCAAGGACTTACTCCAAAAAGTCCCTCATCATGGCATAGATCTTTGGCTCCAAGTCCAAATCTTTTATGACCATATCGATCTCTCCACGAGGCGAGCCATTGACCAATCGGCCGGTGGTAAGCTACGTGATCTAAGTGCGGAACAATCATGGGAACTCATAGAAGATCTTGCTCTCTATGACAACGAAAGTTGGAATGATCCCCGTGATTTGAGCAAAACGGTCAAGGCAATATCTTTGCCTTCGAATAACTCTAGCACTCCCGACTGTAGGATCATGGAACTTGAGGACCAAGTCAAGTTTCTCATGAAATCCTACGAAGCTCCTAAGCCTTCAATCCAAGTGAACAAAATCACTTCTTCATGCGAATTATGTAGTGGTCCCCATGACACTCGTGATTGTGTGGAACTCCCCGGAACAGCTTTTGCGGACTACGCATCCTCGTGTACCGACGAAGCGGAAGATAAGTGGTACACTTTCAAACCCGAGCCAAACCCTTACGGTGATTCCTACAATACCTCTTGGAAAAATCACCCAAACCTTAGATGGAAATATAATCAAGCCAATTCTTCCAATCCGCCTAATCGTTATCAACCAAACGGTCCACCCTCCAACCGTACTTTCAACAACAATCCTTCTAAAAACTATGGTAGTACCAACAATCTTGAAGGATTAATGTCTAAGTTCATGGCATCTCAAGAAGCTCGCATATCTAAGTTTGAAGCCGATTTCAAACAAAAGCAAAGCGAGATGACCACCAAAATTGACGCATTGTTGAAAGTTCCCAATGACCGAGAAATGGGAGCACTCCCAAGCGACACGGTCAAGAATCTGAAACTAAACGTTAATTCCATATCATCAGTTTCGTCACCCACGTCGTGTCCACAATACTACTCGGTTAAATCAACGAGCACGTGTTTCAAACAAAACCAAATTCTTCAAAAGGACCAATCAAGTAAAACACCCAATATAAAACCGGTCAAAAGTATGATTGAAACACCTCCTACGCAAGACCTTGACGATGAATTCAAGGAACTTCACCTTGAAGGCCCCGTTATTGATGTCTTAGCCCGTGCTCCCTACTATAGTGCCCTCCTAGAAAAGTATGAGAAGTTTAAACTAGGCAAGAATGGGACCGCCATCATTCAAAACAAGTTGCCTAAAAAGCTTGATGATCGGGTATATTTGTTTTGCCTTGTAAGATAGGAAGATCCGAAGCTTTCGACACACTAGCCGATTTAGGGTCAAGCCTCAACTTGATTCCCTTATCCCTTTTCACCACTCTTAAGCTAGGAAAGTTAGAGGAGACGGAGGTATTGATAGGTCTAGCGGATGGAAGTATTGCCCACCCGGTTGGAATGATTAAGGATGTAGTTGTTCACGTAGGAAAGTTAACTATCTTAGCGGATTTTCACGTCCTAGACATGGTTAGTGACACTACATGCCCATTGTTAGTAGGAAGAGGATTTTTAGCAACCGCTAGTGCCATGATAGATTGTAAGGAGTCTAATATTGCGGTAGGTGAAGGCGATACTTGGTCGGTATACGATGTTAAGAAGCACAGTTATGATTGTGATGATGAACCGACACCACATTGGGTAGAGATGAATAGGAGACCGTCTAGATATGGACCTTGGATAGAAAGGAACTTTATAGGTCCTCAACGCCCATTCTATCTAGAAAAGGATTTCATCGATAAGACACATTCGGTGGAACAACTCATAGCTAGAAATGAAGAGCTGGATCCTTTTGAGGACCCCTTAGTCTTTAGGAAGATGATTGAGTTCTTGACGTAATGCCTATTAATATAGAGATGAATAAGTGGAAAAGTGAGGGAGATAAGTGTAAATGGAGTTGGGACAAGACACCTAAAGAAGGTGACGGATCATGGCATATGAAGATGACTTTGTATGATCTGGATGGAGAAAAGTTTGAAAGGTCATACCGTACTAAGAAAACCGATAGGAAGTTGAAACCTAAGTTTGATCCCAAAGATGTCCTCAATGAGGAACTCACCCGTGTCATGTAGTAACTCATGACCTTGAGTCTAGCTACAAGACTCGTAAATAAAGAAAAGCGCTTCTTGGGAGGCAACCCATGCTTTGTGTGTTTTTATTTGTTTGTTTGTTTGTTTGTTATTTGCTTCCGTATGCATGCTTTATTTTTATTGTTGGTAGATCATGTTTCTAAACTAAATAGTGGAAATACTTTACTTTGTTGTTTAGCCTAGTCTTAACTCCACCTAAAAGTATTTTTGCACAAGATAAGTGTAAGGGGAAACCCCAAATATGTTTTTGAGAAACAAACCGATCATGATTCTCCACAATATTAAGTGAACATGTATATTCGTATTTGTTATAGTCAAATGCTTGTATCGAGTCATAATGAAGTTTTGCAGGATTTTCCAGGAAGTATGACCAAGTTTTTCTAGAAATTTTCCGGAAACTTAACATAAGAATTTCTGCAGGTCACTTCTGACGGCGTCATGAGCTTGCTCTTGACGGCGTCACAGGTAAAAAAAAATCTGGAAATTTTACTGGTTTTTTTTTTCTAACGGAGTTTTAAAGTTTTTGCTAAATTATTAAGTTTTATAATCTCCAGGAAATCTGCAAACTTCATTCCACAAGCATTACATCTTACTTTGTTTTCTAGGACTTAGTAACTTATGTAGATTGCCGCCGATTTTATGCGAGGTTGCGTTGTCTGTTATCTCATGATGTACAGGTCATGTATGACAAGAAGATGATTTATATTCTGGAAGGGAAGCTTCGATTGTTCATTTTCTTGGAGGAAGATTTAACCTGGCCACCTTATTATCCATACCGAGCGAATCAGGGGAGTATTTGATTTCATTCTTTTTACTTATTTCACTTTTACATTCTTTACTTGAACATTGGGGACAATGTTCATCTTAAGTGTAAGGGGAGGGTAAAATGATGATACCTTACAGATATTACTTCGCTTGAGTTTGTTTGTTTAATAGTAGGTGTGTAATAAAACTATGATAAATACTTGTTAGTGCAATTTTAGCGCCAAATTTAAATTTTTTTACAACATTTAGGAGTGAAACTTTAGCCATAGCAAGCGTCTCATGGATAGGAGATTGTATGACTAGCATATAACTGTACTTTCAGAAAAATTTTCCACCCAAATATGTGAGGTTCGCCTTTAGATTTGATAGGAAAAGCATTTACTATTTGTGCTTATGAGTGTACCGGTAGCATTTAGATTCTAGAACTTGCGTTAGTGATGCATCCCGAGACCGCTAGTGAGACTACATTCGTGTAGTAGGATTTACTACATGACCATTTAAGTCATATTACTTGCCTAGTTAAGTCAATTAATTTTTCCCACACCCTTAGCGTTGTACTCATTTTTAGTACACGAAACCCCTAGTACACCCCTTCGAGCCTATCTTTTGGTTTCTAACTTTAAGCATTTTACTTAAAGGAAGAATTTGTTACACCCCACTTAAATGTACACCTAAATCGCCTTAGCCTTCCGTGTATGCGCTCATCTTTAGTGCATTATTGTTATTTCTTAAACCCTAAGTTAACTATCTAATTGATTACATGGTTGCTAAGTCGAGTCATATCCTTGTACATATTGTTTTGGGACGATTAGGACTCACGGGTAAAGTACTTATTTTATGGAGTAATGGGGAAGAACATCAATTATTACCCCCATATGTGCGTTAATCTTAAAAGTACTCCAAGTGTTTTGATTTTCTTAATTCGAGTCATTAGATTAGTTTATTGTAAAGTATGTAAAAAATCAAGTGTAAAAAGTACTCCAAGTGTTTTGAATTTATTTGATCAAATATTGCCCTAAATCGTTCCTTTTGTGATTTTAAGTACTTTAGGAGTGAAATCTGGAAAAGGAAGCAATTCGGATGTTTTTGGAGCATAAAAGTGAAGAAAACGCCAAAGACGTAATTTTCCATGCTGGGAACAGTGTGTGACGGCGTCAAGAGTAAAGATCATGACGACCCAGTACAGAAATGAAGGCGTCACAAAGTAGAGCGTCAAGAGTTAAATGTGTGACGGCCTATAAAAGTGGACAACATGACGGCGTCAAATGTAGATCAAGGCAGTCCGAGGATTGTTTTGGCGGCGAGATGACGGCGTCACCCATTTGTTCTTGACGCCGTCAGCCTCTAATATCTATATATAGTTTTCTAATTTTCCTTCATTGAAGGAACAAGTTTGGAGAAACCCTAAGGCCGAACCATATACGTATTTTATAGCTTTTTCAAGGGTTTTCAGCCCTTGAACCCTTACATGTGCTATTGAGATAAGAATTCTTTTAATTCAATCAATATGTCTATGTGTTGGTTGTCTATATATTGTGCTTGTCTTGATTCCACCATGCTAGGCTAGATTTATCTTGTGTTTGCTTAGATCTAATGAAACCTAGATGTTGATTATGTGTTGATTACTTGTTTATGGTTGTATTGGATGAATGATTTCAATGTTAGGCTTAAGAAAACTGGCAGATCTCCAATTGGTAATATGCTTGAACATCTTAGGAAACATGAACCGATGTGTACTAGGTTTTATTGGTTGTATTTAATGCATGAGTAAATTCTAATGATCCCATGTTAGGAACTTCTTGCAGGCTCGACATAGGAGTGAAGTAGGCACTCATAGGATTGGGGAAGTAAGTACGCCACCCCATGAATGGTATTAAGGAATACAATCCGTCATCCACGCAACTATAACAAGTAATTAACGTGTAAAAGATATCTAGGGAGTAGTGAAGTCTAAGTAAACACATTTTTCCCACTTATTGCTCACAACTTTAGTATAATTAGTTTATTTTCATTTTGAGTATTTTATTTTGATTGCATCTTAGTATTGGGTTAGTTGACTAGCAACTAATTCCGCCCAAATCCATCAACCCCGAGATATTTACTTGCTTTCTAAAAAAAATATAAAAATACAAAAAGAATCATCCCTCATCTCTAGAACTAGTATTTAGGTTTTCTAATCCTAGCTGAACGATCAATCCCCCGGTACTTGTCATTATACTATACTACATCGATCAGGTACACTACCTGGTGGGGGTTGTAAGATTCTCGAGATCCCTCGAGAGGTAAAGCCTGGTGCAATCCCTATGCTACCATTGACCAAGATGATTAACTCGCCACCAGTAAATATTGCCTTTATCCAACAAAACCGTGTATTCCATATCCCTACACCTAACGTTATAACCCTTTAAAAGACCTCTTTGAAAGTTTATCCTAGGTGCTTACGCCAAGTGGTGGAGGTTTGATCCTTTCCCAAGCCTATGGTAATCTATTTGTTATGACAGGTAGTGAGAGATATTTTCCATTTCCATATTGTGATATATACTTTACTACACACGAGAGATGTGAGTATCTAAACACTATTTGTGAGGTGCTAGTGTATGACCTCCGTGCTTGTCTTTGGTCTTTGGTGGAACGATTATTTGTTGTAATTACTTTTATATTAGTGTTAAATGACCCCTAACTTGTATTTTGATTAGAATAAAAGCGCATGTGCTTGAGGACAAGCAAATCTCAAGTGTAAGGGTATTTGATGAGGCGAAAAGTGAACTGTTTTTAAGGGGTCATTTAAGCCCGAATTCGAGATTATTTGATCAAATATTGCCCTAAATCGTTCCTTTTGTCATTTTAGGTACTTTTGGAGTGAAATCTAGAAAAGGAAGCATTTTGGACGTGTTTGGAGAATAAAAGTGAAGAAAACGGCAAAGTCTTAATTTTCCTTGCTTGGAATAGTACCTAACGGCGTCACATGTTCCTTAATGACGGCGTCAAGAGTAACAAAAGAGGTGGATATGGACAATACACGTGACGATCCAGAGAGTTTTGTGCATTGGAGATGACAGCGTCACCCAAGGCCGTCATGGTCCATGTATTAGTGACGGCCCAGAAAAAAATCACACATGAAGGTGTCAAAAGTGGATCAAGGCAATACGATTTCATTATAGGCGGCGAGTTGACGGCGTCACATGTTTACACATGACGCCGTCACCATGTAAAATCTATATATGGTTTTCCAAATTTCATTCATTAGTGTGCAACTTTGAGGGAAAAACCCTAGGTCGAATTTTCCAGCTTTTTCAAGGGTTTCAACCCTTTGAATCTTTCATGTTCAATTTGAGATAAGCACTCTTTCAATTCATTCAATATGTCTATGTGTTGTTTGAATATATCTTACGCTTGTCTTCGATTTAACATGCTAGGCTAGATTTTTTTCTGTTTGCTTAGATGTAGTGAAACCTAGATGTTAATTATGGGTTGATTGTTTTTTTATAGTTGTTACGGATGATTGTATTCGATGTTAGGCTTAAGAAAACTGGCAGACTTCCATTGGTAACTTGCTTGAACGTCTTAAGAAACATAATCGGAGGTGTACTACGAATTTTTGTTGTATTTAATGTGTAGGAGAATTCTAATGATCCCATGTTAGGAGCTTCTAACGGCTCGACATAGGAGTGAAGTAGGATCTTATAGAGTTAGGGAATATTGTACACGGCTCTACGACTAGTATTAAGGAATATGACCCGTCATCCATGCAATTGTAACAAGCTATCAACCTATAAAAGATATCTAGCTAGGGAGTAATGAAACCTAAGTAAACACAACTTTCCCCATTTGTAGTTAATTAGGTTAGTTGGCTAGCAACTAATTCCGCCCACTCTTCTAAAACCCGAGATTTTAATTGCTTTTATAAAATATAAAAATACAAAAAGAATCATCCCTCACCTCTAGACTTAGTTTAGGAGACTTTCTAACCCTAGCGACACTATTCCTGAGTTGAACGATCAATCCCCCGGTAGTTGTCACTATACTATACTACAAAGATCAGGTACACTGCCTGGTGGGGGTTGTAAGCTTCTCGAGATCCCTCGAGAGGTAAAGCCTGGTGCGATTCCCACGTATCAAACACTACCATGGAGGAATACATGAACAAGACCCGAGCGGACTATAGTTCGTGAGTTGCTAAAACAAAGTTTGATGATGATATTAAGTTTGAATTGAAGAGTCAATTTCTCAAAGAGCTTAGAGAAAATGCTTTCAGTGGATCAGAGAATGAAGATGCAAATGACCATGTGGAAAAGATCCTTGAAATTGCAGATTTATTTACTAATGAGAAACTAAAAATTGACCAAGTTATGCTTTGTATTTTCCCTATTTCTCTTACAGGAGCTGCTAGTAGGTGGCTAAAGAATGAACCTGCTGGTTCTATTGATAAATGGGAAGACTTGATGAGCAAATTCCTCAAGCGGTATTGTCCACCTTCAAAGACCGCTAAAAAGATGGAGGCTATCAATAACTTCAAGCAAGAGCCCGATGAAACTCTTTATCGTGCTTGGGAGCGATTCAACGAACTATTATTGAAATGTCCTCAACATTATCTAACCCCTATGCAGGAAATAATATTGTTTTATCAAGCTTTGGACGTGCCTAGTCGACAACAGTTAGATGCTAAGGGAGCTGTATCTCAGATGAGTGCAGGTGATGGTAGGAAAGCTATTCAAGATGCTGCTAATCATTCTCAAAAGTGGCACGATGGAACCTCTACTAGGTCTAAAATCAGCACTAATTATGATGGTTTTGCTGCTATTCAAGCTCAATTCGACAAACTTAGAAGAGAGATTAAGAAGAGAGATGAAAGAGCTTATGCTGCCCAAGTTAGATGTGAAAAGTGCCAAGGTCCCCATTACACTAAAGATTGTCCATCAAGGAATGATGAAACATTTGAGGAGGTCTACTACACACAATTTGGACAACCATTCCAACCTTCAGGAAGATTTAGGGAAACTGCTCCAGGTTATTATCAAACAAACAATGGAAATCCCTCATATCAAGAAAGGAGGCAGACTTTGGATGACACCTTAAAGCAAATGATGGCCGATGCTACCAAGAGACATGAAGAGAATACTGCTATGATCAAAGAAATCCGAGCTTCTACTGATGCTACTATAAGGAACCAAGGAGCTTCGATCAAAGCACTTGAACAACAAATCGGTCAGATGAGCAAAGTACTTCAAGAAAGGGGATACGGAAGTCTACCAAGCTCAACTGAAACTAATCCAAGAGATCATGTCAAGGCAATCACTACTACCGAAGAAGTCATGCCTAACACACCTTTCCCTAGAAGATTGAAGAATGGTGATGTTTAAAACCCTAATATTTCTTTAACTCTTTAATCAGTGTCAAGAGATTGCTCAAGGAAAAATCAAGGATTGAATAGGAGATCAAGGCTGCAATGAAAGAAGAGTGCTCTGCAACATACTACAACGCCTTGCGTCATAAAGAAAAAGATCCAGGAAGTTTTACTTTACCTTGTTCAATTAATAACATGTTTCTCAATAATGTCTTAGCTGACTTAGGAGCCAGTGTTAGTGTCATGCCATTTAAGACCTTTACGTCTTTAGGTTTAGGAAAATTAGCTCCAACTAAGTTGCTTATTGAATTAGCAGATAAAACGGTAAAACGACCTGAGGGGATTGCTGAAAACGTTCTAGTTAGGATCGAGAAGTTTGTATTCCCCGTAGACTTTATAATACTAGACATGCCTAAGGATATTAAGATTCCTTTAATCCTTGTAAGACCTTTTGTCTACTGCTCATGCTAAAATTGATGCGTTTAAAAGAAAAATATCATTACGAGTAGGGGATGACAAATTAGTCTATAAGTCTGAAAATCCGGTTAAAAGCATAATTAGGAACGTATACATGCTAGGATTATGCAAAAGAATGGACCTCGACCTAGAAGCTAGATTTATGGGAGAAATTTTAGTTCACAATAGATTGCTTAACCCCAATAGTGGAGACTACATTGAATTAAAGGACCTTGATACACCATTAGGGATAAATGAACGATCTATAGTTGACTTTAATTCTGATATAGATGAAGAGACTGTGGATATGCCTAGACTTAATGTTATTAGTACTAAGAGTTATGACGAGTTCGATGGATATCCTAGTTTTTGTGATTACGGTAGAAGAATCCATGTAGATTGTGCATACAATTTACAATTTCCTTGCATAATAGGTTACAAACAAGTTAGCGCTAACTTCTTTCCTATTTTACCAATTAATGTGATGTCAAAAACCTTTTATAATTCTATCATGAAAAAGAAGGTTGAATATAGAGGAAAGAATATGGTCGGTGCCTTTATTAATGTGCCTATTTTTTTTGGAAGATTTGTTGATGTTACAGATTTCGCGGTAGTGGAAGACATGTATGCCTATCATGATAAAGAGATGGGTGATGTGATTGTTTGAAAACCATGTTGCAGGGAAATTACTATTAATGCCAAAAGATTTGAAGGAAGAATCACCTTTCAAAGTGGAAGCGACATTATCACTTTTATGATGCCTCGCACTCACCCAAGTTTTAAACATGCCACTAACAAGTATTGCTACAAATTTTCACCATTTCTTTATGTAGATGACAAAGACGAACATAATGGGATCAAGTATCCATATCAAAAGATGAAGGGATTCTACAAAGGAGTATTGAAATTGGGACCCGAATATGTCCATGATGATTTGGTTAGCAAGTATATTATGAAATGGCATTTGGACGCTAATAATACAAAATATAATCTGAACGTGAGTCTAACTTGAAGACTCTGGAATAAAGAAAAGTGCTTACTGGAAGACAACCCGGATTTATCTTTACTATTCTTTGTTGTTGAGTCTGTCAGACCTGTAGCAGATGTGGCACATCTTCATCAATAGATGCGGCATATCTACTGCACATGTTATATTTGTTTTTATTTTTTCTGCATTTTATTTTCTAAACTATGAACTTTCTTTCAGTTTATTTAATACAGCGCATCCCAGGTTAAGGATGTGACGCATCTAATCTTTCTAACTTGTACCAATTCCAGGCTTGATACGGCGCATCTTCTTCAATAAGATGCGGCGCATCGACTGGCCTGATGATTTACAGATTTTATTTTTATTTTTATTTTTATTTTCTAACCACTAATGAATTTTGTACAAGTATCGATCTTCTTAAACTCAGGTGTATAATTGGTGGTATTTATATTTATTGCTCGCAAATGCATAATGGAGGATCAAACAGAGCAAATCTCAGGGAAGTTTTTCGTTCTATTTCTTTTTAATTTCATGTTTTTTTAATTTTAATAAACAACGGGGACGTTGTTTAACTTAAGTGGGAGGATGGAGAATTAGAACTTTTACTTAACTCTTACTTGTCCTTATTTTTCAAAAATATGCTTTAATTTGCGCTTAATATATCAAAATTAAAAAAAAAATAGCATGTTTGGTTTAATCTAAGTTGCATAGCTGCACACAAGACTTTATTTTCTAAAATTGTGATTTCAAAATTCACAAATCTATAAGTGTGCCGGTGACTTGTAAACTTTAGAACTTGACTTGCATATTATTCGAGACCACCATAATAAGTATTATTTTTATAATTGGAGTGACTTGTCAAGATTGGTAAAATTCTAGGATTACACCAAAAAGCCTTTATATGTTATGTGATATTAACTAACTACACTGGTTAGTTAACCCCATATAAACCCTTTGTTTACTCTTATTTTTAGAGTAAGATACCCCTAGAAGAACACGTAGAGCCATTCCTTTAGGACTTATACACCTTGTTATTATTTTTCGTTATACCTTACACCTTAGCCTACCCTGTAGATTTAAGTCTGTGGTTAGTTGTTTAGGCAAAGTGTGTTTCCTTGTGTTACCTGTGTTCGTGTGCGTAAATTCATTATCTTTGGTTAGGTCGGGAAATTGCACAATGCAATTGGAGTGAAAGCACATATTGTATATTTTTAGTCAGTTTTTCGTGTGTTCACTATTTTCACTATTACATTATGTCTGAAAGTCTAAAAAGTAAAAAATAATTATCCAGAATTATTGTGATGGTATTGTGGTGAAATTTTACACCTTTAGTTATTATTAAAAAAAATGAGAAAAGAAAAAGAAAGAAGAAGTTGGTAGTTTGTTTAAACCAACGATGTAAAGTTTTGTATTAAAGTGGTTGATATCGCCACTATTTTTGTATTATATTTATGAATTGAAAGGGAGTTGGACGTTATGGGAACGCCAACTAAAGGATTGTTTATTCTTTGTCTAATATCTTATTAAGTATAATTCGTGTCCACCTAAAGCGTGAGTTACAAAAGAGTTGCAGCGTGAGTTATTCAGTGATATGAGTCTTATTCATGGGATGGTAGGGAAGTATTCTAACCACACTTAGGACTTTAATCTATTTGTTTCTTGTTATGTATTTTTATTTTACACCAATTTATATACTAAATGTTATCCATACCCAGCCGTATTGTTATATTAGTTGTTAGCTTTCAAGAATCCGAATATGATGATGGCCAATAAGAATATTATATGTATGAATAAGGTAGTGACCATCCGAGTATTAGATTAATTAGCTAACGCGCCAGCGATTTGGTGTGTGAATTGGTGACCATCTGAGTTTAAGATTGATTAAATGATGCGCCAGCGATCTTGTGTGCAACTTGGTGACCATCCGTTATGAAAATAATGCGCCAGCGATCCAAGGAACACATTAGTGACCATCCATCATTTGAAAGATCAAGGACTCGCGCCAGCGATCCATGAAGCATACTAGTGACCATCCGTTAGTTAAACCGTCGAGGACTCGCGCCAGCGATCTACTAAGTTTATGCAGGAAATGTTCAAGCAAGGCTAGGTTTAATCCATGAACCAAAAAACCCTTTTTACCGCTTTAGACTTATTACTCCTTAGCTTTAGTGGGGGAGATGTGTATCCTTGTCAAGCATATGATAGAATATTCGTCACGTTCGAACAGTTAACGATTAGATTTGCTTTTATTAAAAATATATTTTATTTCTAATTGGTTAAGTGTTTGGCCGTGCAATTATGATAAAAAGAATAAGTGCTTAAATATAAAAATATCCTATCAAGGATTCATTTTCATTATGTTTATTCTAAAGGTTTACTTGAGGACAAGTAAAGTTCAAGTGGGGGGATATTTGATGAGATCAAATAAATATATTTTATTAGCATCATTTATCCTATTTAATTGACTTGTTTTATATTGTTTGTATGAGAATTGGTGCTTTAATGTTTACTTTAGTGATTCTCAGGTAAAAACAAGCAATTGGTGAAAGTTAATGATATTGGATCAATTATGGAGTTAAATGATCAAGATTTGAAAAGTCTACTGAAATTCAAGAGATTCGCCGTATCACTCTCAACAGATACGCCGCAACATCATACTTAGATAAATTCGAAGACCATTGCCTGACTTTGAAGAATGTGTCGCATCTAGTTACAACATGCGCCGCATATGAAACTTTGGTCAACAAAGGATAATCAACTTGTTCTACTCCAAAATACGCCGCATCTCATTTACAACATGCGGCATATCAGCTAAAGACTTCACCAGATACTATCCAATACGTTAAAGAACATGTGCCACATAGAGAAACAAGTTACGCCGCATCTAAAGGCGGTGTACGAATATTCCAGAATATAATAATCTTGGACCCCACGCGAAGTTAAGTAGATGCGCCGCATCTTTCATCAACATGTGCCGGATCGATCCTTCAGATAGAAACTATAAATACCCTAAGACAGATACGAGTTTTGTGTACAAAAAACCCCAAAGGAGACGAATTCAGTCGAAGAAGCATCACAAGACATGCCCCAAACAAAGATCTTAGAGCCGTAAGAAGGTCCTGCGTGTGTATAATTTATTAAGTAGTTTTGTTTATTGTATTAGTAAGCTTTAATCCATCAGGATTGATGGGCTTGTGGCCACCATACTGCTCCCATTAAAATTGTTTTCCTATCGGTTAAAGTTTATATGATTAATGTTTTTAGTGACTTTATTTGTGCATTGATAACCTATGTGTTTAGTTGAGTCTTCTGGGCTACCATACCTGTTCCTCACCTGCTTATCTAGTGTCTAGAAAGTAGGATAAACATAAGTAATCATTAAGAGTTTACTCGCCGATATTAGGATCCAACGAGACAGATTAGATTACGATATTCATCATATAAAACTAGCAATAAAACAAGTAACAAGCTACTTAATTATAAGGACAGGTCTTCTTACGTGTTTCTATTATCTATGTGTGTTTGTAATTGCTATTCACTGATTCGTTCTCATTAGTTTTACTTTAATTGTTTATTAAATCTGTGTTAGTCTCTCAGGCTAAACCCCCCGTTTTATTAGATTAAATTGTAAAACTAACATAGATATTAAAATACTGATTAAATCAACTAGATATTATGTTCCATTCTTAGTGTTCGACACTCTACTTACCACTATATACATATTGATCGGGTACACTGCTCGTTAAGTGTGTGTGTTAGTAATAAGTCGGCTAAATATAAATGTAAAACTTGAAAAGGCGTAAACACCCTATGCTACACTGACATACCCAACGCATCACTCATACATAGTTTTTAGCAAACTATCAGCTATCAACGGATTTGATATGTCTTTACCATTACCCGTTTTCTATGTACTAGCAAACTCTTCACTGTGAGATATGGTGAGTTGATAACCATATAGTTTTTGGTAAACTATCAACCATAAACGGATTTGTTAAGTCTTTACGAGAAACCGTTTGCTCTGGACTAGTTGGTTCTTGATGTTGGTGAGACATGGTGAACCAATAACCATTTGCTGTATGTTCAGCAACACACTTTCCAATCCAAAGCACACCATATCCAATGCTAGTTGAAACATTCTTTCTAGCCTGCAAATGTTAGTCTAAAACCAAGAAAAACATAAAACAAAGTATTTTTCATTTATAACAATAAAGTATAAGCCTAACAATTCATAATGACAAAAGCAACTAAACTTTTGGAACCCAAGCCATAACAGACTTGAATCTACCTCTTTCATCAACAAAAGTATGTTTCTTTAAAATCATAGATGCTTTGTCACATGTGATTGGTCTCCAAACCCATTGTGTTGTTGCTTTCACAGCATTTCCCAAATTACCATTAACAATTTGCATTTGCCTACCAGTATTAACTTTTAGCCTAATAGTTGGAACTGTTGGCTTAGAAGTTGTTGCCTTAGGCACCCAATGTTGACTTGGTCTAGTTGTTTTCTTAAAAAAGGGCTTATTTACTATTTGTGCTTGATTTGAAAATCTTGGTTGCACTTGGAACAGTTTGCTTGTGGTAAACAGTCTTGTTTGGTCTAGCAGGATAAAGTGGTTTAATGCCAGAATTTAACAAAACTTCTCTGGGTATCATATTAACATCAGAGTGTGTGTGAGCATTTTTTTTTTTTTTTTTTTTTTTTTGCAAAGTTATTATTGTACACTCTAGGTTGTATACTTCCAGAAAACCTTGTATCCCTTGGATTCACCTTTTTCCATGGGTTATTGTCACAATATGCAGCAAAGTGGTCAAAACTATCACACATACAAAACATGTTCTGTTTTGCATAACAAAATCACCACCTAGTTGTTGAGATTTCAAATTTTTCCAATTTCTTTGATTACCTCTAGGTGTTGGTCTATACATTTCGGCATATTTCACTGTATTCCTAACTGGTTTTACTCTTTCGTGTTTATCCATTTTAGGAACATTTTTTATCTCTACCTTAACTTCACGGATAAACTCCTTTAAAGGAGTGTCCTTTGTAATCTTAACTGGTTCATCAGCCTGATTTTCCCTAGTGTTCTCATTAACCTTAGGACCATAACAAAATTCAGGGTCCTTGAATTCATCTAGGCCAGTATGAACCAAGTCAATGCCTCGGGGTACATGCATTCCTCTATAAGGAGGTGGGACTGCATTATATCCTAGACCAGATTTAGCTTTGTTCACTATTTAGGCCTCTATTATCTTTTGAACACCTTTTGAAGAATATTCAAGTGTGTCAACACTTAACTGAATGTTCTCCTTTTGTTCCCTAAGCTTCTCTTATGGTTGGATCAAATTACTCAATAGAAAAAAGATAATCAATGTAGTCTGATATCACTTACAATCGTACTATCACTTTCTCAAGAAACTAAATATCCTTTTAAGATAAGACTAAGTTTAATGCTCTTGGTTTAGGCACAAATCAAGAACCCTTTTGCCTTCTAAGTGTTATTGTTTTTTTGTGCTTTTCCATGCAATAGTGAATCTCTTATATAGAGATGAATACTCAAGTCAATGGAATTATGAGAATTAATCGGCCCATTAATCTGTTCATAATACTCCTCCATGATTGCAATCGTGGTTACATGACCAAGTAAACGTGGTCATTAAGTTGCAATTATAATTGCCATTGAATAGGTCAAAGATTTTATTTTTCCTCAAACCTCACATTTTTATGTGACAAAAAATTTTTACAAAGTGTTTTTGTATTTATAAAAAAAAATAATAAGAAAAATAAATTTGAATTTGAAATTCTCCAACAACTATTTTTCCTGCCCAATTCAGATAAAATTTTCACCACACCAGGACAAAATTAGGAGCGTCCCTTGGAACAGTCCCGTAAAGGTGGACGCTCCCTTATATATATGGTAGCATCCAATGTTTAAGGGACCGTCCCACGCTCCTCCTGGTGCCTATAAATACTGCACTATTCTCTGCAGAAAAATCAACCCTCTTTGCACAAAAATATTCTGTTCTCTTAATCTTCTTCTTTGATCACGATAACTCATTGATATGTGTTTATAAGTGATCCCGTAATCCTCTACCTCCAAGTGCAAGAGAAGAACACTCTTATTCGTCAAGAAACAAAGTTTTATAGATTAGGCTTCACACACACGTAACTTGTGTTACAATTCTCTTCTTTGTCTAAACTCTCTCATTTCTCTATATTGTATATTGGTGCATCCAACTTGTGTGTTAGTGTAGATTAGGTGTGTTAGTGTAGATTTAGACAAAGTGTATGTCTGTGTTTAGGTGTGTGTAGATTAGGACTTGGTGTGAGTCCGTGTATCGATGTGTGATAACATCAAATTAGCCTGATATTTTATATATCAAATTCTCGTGTTTATTATCTCATTTAAATTAATATGGTACTTAATTCTCTCACATTCGTTCATATTTACATTTCAGGTTAATTGAGGCATTGGAGCGGAAAAGATACGAGAAAAGGCCAAAAAGGACAAAATATTCATAAGATAGTTACGGCGTGTGTGGCATGATTGACTTACGCCGTAACACATATTACAAAGACCAAGGAAATTTTCTAAGTCTCAAGAAGGTTATGCCGTTACAAATTAATAGGGTTACAGCGTAAAAATAGAAGAAAAGTTTACAAAAGTTTTGCGGGCATAACTTACTTTTGAGGTTACGCCGTAATTGACAAACGTGTTAACCAAGTGTGCAGGTTACGGTATAACTTAATGATTTAGTTACGCCGTAGTAAGATTACAAGCGGTGGAAAAGTATATGCTGATGAAGGGTTACAGCGTAAGTTGGTCGATTGACTTACACCGTAACTAATACCTTGGGTGTAAAGGAGTTAAAGTCCAGGGGCTGAAAGCAGTAATTTGATATGAAGTTTATTATTTACTCACAAACTTAAAGTAAAAATAACAAGTACGATTAAGGACTAAAGCTGGGCAAGTCATATGATGTTCACAAGGGCTTTGCATAATAACAACAAGAACGAATAGGGACTAAAGACGGTCAATCCTTATTACACTTAACAGAAGTTATATGTCATAAAGGACCGCTAATAATTAAGTCAAGAACAATGAGGGGTTGAAACCATACAATTTTTATAAGTATTACACTTACAAATATACAATGACTTGAAATGAAACCACGCACTACTTCAGAGGCTAAATGCGGACAAGGCTATGAAAATTCCAAAGTGAAGGCAAAAACAAGTATGAGAGTCTTACGCCGTAACTGAATCAACATAGTTATGGTGTAAGTTTACAGATCTGACGAAATTCTTTAATATTAAAATAGTTACGACGTAACTCACATTTAAGGTTACGCTATAACCTTGTCGAGGCCTATAAATACAGCCCTAATTCAGCACTTTTGAGTATCTCTTTTCACCCCTCCCCAGGGGACGACTAGGGCATGATTTGAAGGCATTTTCCAGCAGTTTCAAGCCATCTTTCAAGGGAGAATTCACTTTTATTCATCATTCTTATTAGTCATACATAAAGTAATTTGTATCGAACACTATGTTTAATTCATTTAATGTTTTACTCATTTTTGTTTGTCTAATTTACATTATGTTTGGCTAAACACTTTAAGTGTTAGCCTAGTTATGAAATTATTATTGCCATGATTTGAGTTTTCTTGCTTTTCTATCGCTTTTAGTGTATACTTTCTTTGCCTATTCGTAGGCACCCTTGTTTTAGTAGTATTAAAGCTTGGTAGTATCTATAAGGCTAGTTTAAATTGACCATATGACCCTAGTTGTGTAGGTTGCGGGGGATGGTAAGAATTGACCATAGGACTATCATTTCCTTGTGTGCGAATTGACCATATCACCTACCTTGTGGAGATACTTAAGAAGTTAGGGAAATCCTTGAGTGGACCAAACCGGTGTTAGTGCTTCATGCACTAAGAATAGGTCTAGATTGTAGTTGGTACTTCATGACTAAGGATTGGGTTGCCCATGAACTCCATCGAGTAACTACGGTGGAATAGGAATCTAAACTTATAGGCTAGACAAATTGACCTAAGGAATCTAGTGACACTTACACCCATTTGAAGCAGTAGTAAGAATTAATATCTGCGAAACCATAACTTAGGGTTTATTATTTATCATGCGGTGGTGCCTGATCCTTTGATTGCTAATACTAAGCCATTTGGGGCTTGGTTACTTCTTGATGATGGTGTGCTTGGCTGAAGCTAATGCATTAAGGTGCATGTTAACTGTGTTATGGCTTTGTTAATAGACTTCAAGTTCTACACTAGATTCGGGTTTTGTGTAAGTGGGTTTTATGAGAGATTATGATGAGTGTGTAAACACTCATCATTTTTGGTCAATTTGAACTGCAAAAACATTTAAAAACACTCAGAAAAGCATCAAAATACTGAAAATATCCCAGGATCGTGTTTTATATGTTTCAGATGCAAAATGATTGAAAACAGATGAAAAATGAACAAAGTTTGAATAATTGGCAGTTTCAGTCCCCCAACTTTCAAAACTTGACAAAATTAGTCCCTGAGCATTTATTTTGAAAGAAAAATCAACAAAGGCCTTTTGGAAATCATAAGTTGTCATTATCAGTCCTTTGGTGAAAAGTTTCAAAAGTTTACAAGTTTGGTCCCTATACTTTCAGAAATTGGCAAAAATAGTCCCTGGGATTTCAAATTTTTGGAAATTATCAATTATGGTCCTTGTGTTAGTGAACTTTGGCAAAAATAGTCCTTTGATGAAAAAGTTTGAGGAAATTACAATTTTGGTCCCTCAACTTTGAGTTTTGGCAATTTTGGTCCCTGAGTATTTAATTTTGGGAATTCAACATCGAAGGTCCATGGGTAATTAAATATTGGCAGGAATGGTCCATGGTTTAAAGTTTGGAAGATCGACAGATTTGGTCCCTCACTTTCATCAAATTACAATTTTGGTCCTTGTACTTCACTTAGCTAATAAACCAAATGGACCCCTTGTTATAATTAAACCAAATCTAAAACAAAACCAACCCAATCCCATCCCTGATCCAATCTACCTTTACCCAGGCCCAATCACCCTCACCAAGCCCAACAATAAACAAACAAACACCCCACATTTAAAAACCCACCCAAAACCCTTTTACGTTTAATGATAAAACATATCACTTGACCCAGTCAACAGGTCAAACGAACACCCTCTTCATCCCCTTCTATTAACCAACGTACCTTCCCCCTCCTCCACTCCACCACCTGCTACACTCTTCCCCCTCCCAATACCTCAAAAGCTCCATCCCACTATCCTCCCTCACCCCTCATAATCCCATACCTACCACCTCCACCTCATCAATCCACAACCCCTATTTTTAATCAAATGGCCAAGATTGAAGGACTTGGAGGGCAAGATGATTCTGTGGTTGAGATGATGTCTAAAGAAACACAAACAAGGACCAAGGCAGTTTCACTCACAAAGGAAGCACACAAGACAGGAAACTCTAGCTTAAGCTTGAGTATAAATAGAACCATTTGTAAGTCTTTCAAAGGCAGTTAGGGTTTTAAACTTTTACTTGTTTTTAATTTTAATTTTTCTTGTAATCTTTGTTTTATCAATGAAATTCTCAATTTAAGTGTCCAAATTTTTTCTAAATTCTTTACAAATATTAAATTAATTTTCTTACTCAGCTTATTACCCTGCTCTGGGCTTATTTTCCTGATTATTTGGTGTTTAGATTTGAATAGTTGTGTTTTATCTTGTCTAGTATAGTTAGCATGTAGTAACTGATCATAGGTCTAGTTGTCTTAGTAGCATTGTTGAAACTTTGCTTAGAATAGCTTATCTTAGGATACTCATTTAAACTTCTTATTAGTTTACCAATTTGTGCTTTTTTTTAGGTCACTTCTAGTCTTAACATTAGTCTTTTTGCACAGCAAAACTGATTTCTAAAGCACTTTTCAAAATTAGTCCCACAAAGGGCTGTTTGGCACAAGTGTTAGTCTTCACCAAAACCTGACTATTGCCAAAGTTCCAACTTCATTCAGTTTTATTTCATAAAACTTAGTAGTTTTCCCTTCAAATTTTTCATTTTTTACAAAAAATTAAAGTAGTTTACCTTGTTTTGCAAAAAGTCTTTATCTCGACTGTTTAGTTTGAGTTCATATGATAGAACCTAGAATTTAGCATTTTAGGAAATTTAGTTGCATCATATTAGTCCCATTTAGTTAGTGTTCCCTGTAGTTGACCCCTCCAAGGTCAAATTCCCCATTTGACCCACTCACCCACTACTGCTCAGTTACTAACCAGCCTCACTTGCTCCCCTTTTGATCTTATTCTAGCTTAACCCAGGTAGGATTTAGGTTTTAATCTTGGGTTTAGGAGTAGCTTATAAGTTAATCTTCACTTACCTTAGCTTATTTTTCAATTTCAAGTTCATTTGGTAGCTAAATCTCAGCCTGCAAATACATCCCTTAGGATCTACTGTTACAACAGTTACATGCCCCAACCCCTTGTGAACTTGATTTTTCATTTCTTCATATGTTGGCCAATTGACCTGAAAATTGATATAGAGCTTATTGGTCAGCTTGTTAGCATAGTTATATTTTTAGATTATTTTTGGAATTTTTTTTAGATCTGTGCAAGCCACCAAAGTAGCCTAGTTGGATTGATTTGAACTCGTGGTTGCTTGTTTAGCTTATTCTTCATGCTGAGCTTATTTGGTTGTTCCAATTGTTAGAAATCAGTTAGGTTAACATAATCAAGTTGAATTTAAGTAACTCTGCAATTTTTGAGCTTGTTACAAGCTTGTGTGAGCTTTTGTGCTCACACAGTTAAAATATTGTTTTTAGTTGTTGAAAAGGTTTGGCCAGGTCTGTTCACACCAGCAGCTTAACTGAGCTTGTTTGTTTATTTGTTTCAGATCAATCCAAACCTGTTGAATTGTTGTTGTTTATTTATTTGTTTGTGTTTTTCCTGATTTTGTGTTTATTTATGTTTTCTTGGATTTGCTCCGTTGCTTAATTGGTTCAGTGAGTTGTGAAACAAGAGAAAGAATAAAAAAGAAAAAAAAAATCCCTTTATTGCCTTTTGATTAATCCGTTGTCGTTTTGCTTTCTAAAGTACTTATTTGTAGGTTTTTATAAAATGTTGTAGTTTTAAAATTTGTTTATCATCATGTTTTTAGTATGTTTGTGTAAAAAGTTTTGAAAGAAAAATAAAAAATAAAAGAGATGTGCACCAGGTTCGAACCTGGGACCTCCTAGTTCATGAGATAACATAGCAACCACCACTCCCTACCATCTGTGCTAAGTGGTTGTTTGAGATTATACTCTCTTTTTTTAATTTTTAACATGTTCATTTCTGTTGTAGCTTAAAATATTCCAAATTTTCCTTTGCTTATTCTTTGCTTATTTTGAACTATGCCCCCTTTTTTTATTTTTTTTAGGTTTGTACCAGCATTAGGTATTTTCCAGAAAAAAAATCAGATTTATTAAAATATGTTTAGTATTTTTAGTAATTTAATTTAGATTAAATAGTATTTAAATCATAACAAATAGAATTTTTATTGAAATTTTAATTTTCTTTTTTGTAAAAATTTCTTTTGTCATCTAGAACGTAGGAAAATTATTTTCTAGCCCGTAGGATTAGTGTAGCATTAATTTCACTTTTTATTTTGCGCACTCGCGTTTTATTTTAAGTTAACTTTTACGTATTTAAATTTAGCTTACGTTTTAGGATTTCCAGAATTCCCTATTATGTTTCCCGTAGTATCTTAGGTAGTTTTAAGTATTCCATAGCATTCCCTTGTTTATTTTTCCCATTTAGGTTACGTTTATTTTATTTTCGTTCGTTAATTGTTAATTCTCGTAATTTTAACGTTCCACAATACCAAATAAACTCTCACAATCGAACTTACAAGCATTTTAATTTCCAAATCTCACATGATATTGCCCATTCACATCTCGTTGGGACACGTCCCGGGTAATCACTTGCCCGGTATCACACATATATATATATATATATATATATATATATATATATATATATATATATATATATATATATATATATATATATATATATATATATATATATATATATATATATATTGTATTCACGAGTTTTTACAAGTCTTTCTTTTCCTAAAGGTTGATTGGTAAATTCCACTCACGTCTACATTGGATTTATTTTGATACAGGTTTCACACACAACCAAAATTTGGCGCCGCTGCCGGGGAGGTTGTGTTGCGACAATATCGTTACGATTTTAACGATTAGTGACTTGTAGAACCTTCGTCAAGAAGTTATCGTTTTCAAAAAAATAAAAAACACAACAATATTTTCCTTTTCTTTTTTATATATACTTATCATATAAAAAATACAAAAACATTTTCTATTTTTCTTGTTAAATAAAATAAACATAAAAAAACAACCGCCGAAAACTAAGACAGAACACCTACCAACTGGGGGTGTGAACATTAATAAGTTCCCAAACCAAAGATCAAAACTTGCCTTTGTATCACTTGCGTTTTGTAAAATTTTTAAATGATAAGCTTACTTTAAAAGGAGTCGAAACGGTATAGGGTGATCCAACGAACTTCGCCCTAGCAAGAGATCCATTCTTCTCTCCCGCTCCTTTGTGCGTTTGTCTTTAAAAATTAACCTTACGTTCTTAATTATTGGTTTAAGCTCCCCTGTCTTTTAAGTTGGTCTTGTTTTAATTGAGTTATTTTTTTATAGTGCATGCGCACTTGTTCATCTACGTCAATAAGTCCTTTACAATCGCTTAACAACATTCCAAGAAGAAGGCGTAATCGACAACGTACCAATCCAATAGTCGAACCCGAGATTCGTACTATTCCAAACATGGCCGATAATCGTACCATGTCCGAGCTTCTCCAAGCACCCACCGAGGGTTATGGAGAGGCCATCAGTTATGGAGAGGCCATTGTTGTTACGGCAATCGTTGCCGATAATTTTGAACTCAAGACCGGGTTGCTACAATTAGTAACTTCGAGTCAATACTTCGGTTTTGAGAAGGACGATCCTCATTCTCACATTTGATGGTTTAACAAGATCACATCAACCATCAAATACAAAAACGTCCCTCAAGAAGCTATCAAGCTTCTTCTTTTTCCCTTCTCTCTCGAGGGTACGGCCCGGATTTGGCTTGAAAAACAACCCCCTCAATCTATTGAGGCATGGGAATACCTCGTGTCGAAATTTGTAAATGAATTATTTCCCCCGTCTAAAACAACAAGCTTAAAGAATGAAATCACAAAGTTTATTCAAAACTTTGATTAGTCTTTTAGCGAGGCGTGGGATCGTTTTAAAGATTTACTTCGCAAGTGTCCTCATCATGGTTTTTCCGAATTGCACCAAATTGATACTTTCTACAATGGTTTGAACCAAACCGATCAAGATTCTTTGAACAATGCCGCGGGTGGCAATCTCTTGAATAGGACTCCTAGAGATGCTTTAGCTATCATTGAAAACAAGTCTAAGGTTCGTACTTCACAAAACAAGTCCATTGTTTCCCAAGTGAATGCAACCTCGTCTAGATCATCTCCCGTGAACAATTCTAGCACCGATGCTAAGATTGACAAACTTACGGAAGCTATTCAAGCATTGGTTCTTTCCAAGTAAAAGAAACTATCATCACCACAAACTTCTTCACCTGCTCAAGTCAAAGCGGTTGATGAAACTTGTGTCACTTGTGGTGGACCTTATGCTTACTACAATTGTACTACCACCGATGGTAGTCAATTTGATATAAAAGCCATATCCGGGTCTTATAATCAAGGAGGTAACCAATACCGTCCTCAAGTTGACCCGAACTATCGTGCTAGCAATCAAAATGGTCCACCCGTCTTTTCTCAACCCAATAATCCAAATCGATTCAATCATAATCAACAACAAAGAAATCAAAGTGTTCAAAATCAATTTCATGCCCCAATTAATCAATTTTCAAATCAAGAGGTAAATTTCAATCAAGGTTTTCAAGCTCCTAATGTTGCTTCAAGTGCACTTGCTAATTACATCAAAGCAAATGAGGCTAACATGAGGGGAATGCAAAACCAAATCAACACTTTGAAGAATGATTTTCAATCTTAAATGTCGAGACAAGGCAATGAGCTTAAAAATAAACTTCGAAACACTAATCACAAGATTGAACAATCTCAAAGCAAGATTGAGAACATGTTTGCTAGTCTTATGAATCAAATGAATCAAACTTCTACTTCGGGTACTCTCCCAGGAAATACCATTCCAACCCAAAGGGTGAATTGAAAGCTATTACCACTCGTAGTGGTAAAGCTTATGATGGACCATCGACTCCTATTCCTCCACCAATGAAGGAAGTGGAACGAGAACTCGAGGTTACAAAGGACAAGGTGCAATCCTCAAGCTCACGAAGTACCGCACACGCCCAACCTTCGGTCGATCAAACTTCAATTCCCGAACTTGATTTTCCAAAGAGCATTCCTAAGCCTTCGATCCCATATCCTTCGAGGCTTAGTGATCAAAAACTCCGTGATCAAACTAATATTCAAATGAAGATGTTTCTTGAGATATTTCAAAAGTTACACTTCGTCATTAGTTTCGCGGATGCTCTTCTCCATATGCCCAAGTTTGCTTCCACTTTCAAGAGTCTTCTAAGTAACAAAGAGAAATTGTTTGAACTCACTAAAACTCGTTTGAATGAAAATTATTCCACGGTGCTTCTAAAGAAACTTCCTGAAAAATTAGGAGACCCCGGAAAATTTCTCACTCCTTGTGATTTCCAAAAGCTAGAAGAGTGCTTCGCCTTGGCCGATCTTGGCGCTATCATAAATCTCATGCCTTTCTCTATTTGGCAAAAGCTTTCACTTCCCGAGCTTACACCAACACGAATGACTATAGAATTAGCAACCCGAACGGTTACGGTTCTGAAGGGTATTGCTGAAGATGTCTTTGTGAAGGTTGGCAAGTTCCATTTCCCTGCCGACTTCGTAGTTGTTGATTTCGATGCCGATCCTCGTGTTCCCCTTATTTTGGGAAGACCATTCTTGAAAATGGCTCGTGCATTAATCGACGTCTTCGAAGGTGAAATGACTCTAAGAGTTGGCGATGAAAAATTGGTCATTAACATTGAAAACACTTCAAAAGATCTTCTCGACCTTAAACGAGAAGCAATTAACCAAATTGATGGCATTGATGTTGCATGCGATGAATACTTTGAAGAAGTGTTAAATGTGCAAGGATCAATTGATTCTACCATCGATGTCTCTTCCCCCTCTCTCACTCCATTTGAGGGAGGTGACTTCATTTTGGAAGAGATTGAAGCTTGTTTATCATGTGATTCTTGTGTTGATCATGATTCTATCAATCCCGAGGAAGACATACTTCTTCTTGACAAGTTGCTCAATGATGATCCATCATTTCTTCCTCCAAAAGAACTTCATAATAAGGAAGTCAAATATGTTGAAAAAACTGATGATTTTCCTGAAGTCGAACTTAAGGACTTACCACCTCATCTCGAGTATGCATTTTTGGAGGGTGACGATAAGTTACCCGTCATTATTGCTAAATACTTGAATGAGGATGACAAAGCCGCTCTCATCAAAGTTTTAAAGTCACACAAGCGAGCCATTGCTTGGAAACTTTCCGACATCAAGGGTATTAACCCGGAATTTTGTATGCACAAGATTTTGATAGAGGATGACTTTAAATCGGCGGTTCAACAACAAAGAAGGGTGAATCCAAAAATCCATGAGGTTATCAAACAAGAAGTCATAAAACTTCTTGATGCCGGATTGATTTACCCTATTTCGGATAGTCCTTGGATGAGTCCCATTCATTGTGTGCCCAAGAAGGGTGGTATTACGGTTGTAAAAAATGATGATAATGAGTTGATTCCTACTCGATTGGTAATGGGATGACGTGTTTGCATCGACTATTGAAAGTTGAATGACGCCACCCGTAAAGACCACTTTCCTCTACCTTTCATGGACCAAATGCTCGAAAGCTTGGCGGGAAACGAATACTATTGTTTCCTTGATGGTTTTTCGGGTTACTTCCAAATTTCCATTGATCCGCAAGATCAAGAGAAAACGACTTTCACGTGCCCATACGGAACATTTGCCTATCGACGCATGCCTTTTGGTTTGTGCAATGCTCCGGGCACGTTTCAAAGACGCATGATGGCCATTTTTCATGACATGATTGAGAAAACAACGGAGGTCTTCTTGGATGATATTTCGGTCGTTGGGAATTCATTTGAATTATGTCTCACCAATTTAGACAAAATGCTTCAAAGATGTGAAGATACAAATCTTTGTCTAAATTGGGAGAAAAGTCATTTCATGGTCAAGGAAGGCATTGTCCTTGGCCATAAGATTTCTAAGAGCGTGATTGAGGTTGACAAAGCTAAAATCGATGTCATTGCTAAACTACCTCCTCCCACAACTGTTAAAGCTGTTCGGAGTTTTTTGGGTCATGCCGGATTTTATCGTAGATTTTTCCAAGATTTTTCAAAAATAGCCCGGCCAATGACCCGACTTCTTGAAACTCCATTTGTCTTTTCCGATGAGTGCATTGAAGCTTTTCAAACACTCAAGAAAAAGCTCACTGAAGCAGCTATCTTAGTTGCCCCCGACTGGGACCTTCCATTTGAGCTTATGTGCGACGCAAGCGATTTTGCCATAGGTGCGGTCTTGGGGCAACGCAAAACCAAGCATTTTCAGCCTATACACTATGCAAGCAAGACTTTAACCGAGGCTCTAGCTCATTACACTACAATAGAAAAAGAATTGTTAGCCGTGGTGTATGCTTTTGAGAAATTTTGGCCGTACTTGATCTTATCGAAAAGCATAGTGTATATGGATCACTCGGCTTTGAAATACCTATTTGCTAAGCAAGATGCTAAGCCGAGATTGCTTCGATGGGTTCTCCTCCTACAAGAATTTGACATCATCATACGTGATAAAAAAGGAGCCGAGAACCTTGCCGCTGATCACTTGTCCCGATTAGAGTACCCTCATCAAAGTGTTCTCGAGAAACAGGAAATTAATGAAATGTTTCCTCTCGAGACACTTAACGTGGTATCTTTTCGTGGTAATTCGAGTACCCCATGGTTTGCCGATTTTGCAAATTAGCATGCGGGGAATTTTCTGGTGAAAGGGATGTCGTCCCAACAAAAAAACAAGTTTTTCAAAGATGTAAAACATTACTTTTGGGACGACCCCTATCTGTTTAAGATTTGTGCAGACCAAGTCATCCGAAGGTGTGTGTACGGGCAAGAAGCCAATGACATTCTCAAGGCTTGTCACAATGGACCCACCGGGGGACATCATGGCCCGAATTACACAGCCAATAAGGTATTTAGTTCTGGATTTTATTGGCCTACCATCTACAAAGATGCCCATGACTTGGTCAAATCTTGTGACACATGTCAACATCAAGGAAAAATTTCGCAACGTGATGAAATGCCACAAAATATCATTCAAGCTTGTGAAATCTTTGACGTGTGGGGCATCGATTTTATGGGCCCATTCCCGTCTTCACGAGGGAACAAATACATACTCGTGGCTGTCGACTACTTATCGAAATGGGTTGAAGCAAAAGCGCTCCCCACCAACGATGCTCGGGTTGTTGTTAAGTTTCTTAAATCTCTCTTCTCTCATTTTGGAACTCCCCGAGCTATCATTAGTGATCGCGGTACTCACTTTTGCAACGACCAATTTGCAAAGGTCATGCTTAAGTACGGTGTTACTCACCGCCTTACTACCGCGTACCACCCACAAACAAGTGGGCAAGTGGAGGTTTCAAACCAAGGTTTAAAAAGAATTCTTGAAAGGACCGTAGGCGAAAACTGTGCCTCTTGGTCGGATAAATTAGATGACGCTCTATGGGCATTTCACACAGCTTATAAAACATCCATCGGGTGTTCCCCTTATAAGCTCGTGTATGGAAAAGTGTGTCATCTACCGATCGAGCTCGCGCACAAAGCTTATTGGGCCTTAAAGCATGCTAACTTTGATCTTAAGTCCGCGGGTGATCATAGCAAAGTTCAACTCTATGAACTAAATGAACTTCGTGATCAAGCTTATGAAAACTCTTTGATCTACAAAGAGAAGACAAAGAAGATCCATGACTCCAAAATCAAGAACCGCGTTTTTAATGTTGGTGATCGAGTCCTTCATTTCAACTCTCGATTAAAGATTTTCTCGGGTAAGCTCAAAACCCGCTGGACTGGACCATTCACCGTTGCTAAAGTTTTCCTTATGGCACCATCGAGTTATCTCAAAATGACGGTCCAAATTTTAAAGTGAATGGGCATCGGTTGAAGCATTATTTTGGAGGGGACGTATCACCCATGGTTGTCCCGGATCTCCAAACTTTCCCCACGGACCAATGAATTCGGGGTCGAGTCAAGCTAGCGACTCGGTTAACAAAAACAGTAGCATTACATGGGTTTTCACCGACTCTCTAACTTCTTTCTCTTTTCTAAAACCTAAGTGTGGGGGAGTACCCATGCTCCTAAAAAAAATGGTGTTCCCACACTTGCCCAAATCTAAACTTTTTACGTTTCAAAATATCGGCATAATAGCCGGTACTTTGAATATTGAGGGCAATATTCAATTCTAAGTTTTGGGGTAAATTCTGGCGAATTTAATCACTTTTGTACCTTCTAGTGCCATAATACCCCCGTTTTGGCCAAAAATTTTTTTTAGTGGAAGTGCTTTGCACTAACACAACGAAATGTTATCAGTCCGCCACGTCTAACATAAGGACTGGCTAATCCAAGAGCAAACGACTCTTGGTAAAGATATCTCAAATCCGTTTATGGTTGGCAATTTGCCAAAAATTGTATAGTGTTCAACTCACCATATCTTTGATAGTGAAGAGTTGGCTAGCCCACAAGGTTATGGCTTGTGATAAAGGCAGTGGAAAATCATAATTGGTAATCAACTCACCAAGATGACAATTGTATTCTATCAAAGAGTTGGCTAGTCCAAAAGCAAACGGCTTTTGGTAAAGACAAATCAAAACCGTTGACAGCATATGGTTTGCTAAAAATCGTATGGTTATCAGTGTACCATAGTTCTTACTTGAACTAAAACATTTGGCTACTCCAGAAGTAATGGCTTTTGGTAAAGAGACTTTAAATCCATTAAATTTTCATAAAAGATTGCTAGGGACTAGCAATAGTTTAGTGTGGGGGATTGATGAGTGTGTAAATACTCATCATTTTTGGTCAATTTGAACTGCAAAAACATTTAAAAACACTCAGAAAAGCATCAAAATACTGAAAATATCCCAGGATCGTGTTTTATATGTTTCAGATGCAAAATGATTGAAAACAGATGAAAAACGAACAAAGTTTGAATAATTGGCACTTTCAGTCCCCCTACTTTCAAAACTTGACAAAATTAGTCCCTGAGAATTTATTTTGAAAAAAAAAATCAACAAAGGCCTTTTGGAAATCATAAATTGTCATTATCAGTCCTTTGGTGAAAGTTTCAAAAGTTTACAAGTTTGGTCCCTATACTTTCAGAAATTGGCAAAAATAGTCCCTGGGATTTCAAATTTTTGGAAATTATCAATTATGGTCCTTGTGTTAGTGAACTTTGGCAAAAATAGTCCTTTGATGAAAAAGTTTGAGGAAATTACAATTTTGGTCCCTCAACTTTGAATTTTGGCAATTTTGGTCCCCGGGTATTTAATTTTGGGAATTCAACATCGAAGGTCCATGGGTAATTAAATATTGGCAGGAATGGTCCTTGGTTTAAAATTTGGAAGATCGGTAGATTTGGTCCCTCACTTTCATCAAATTACAAGTTTGGTCCTTGTACTTCACTTAGCTAATAAACCAAATGGACCCCTTGTTATAATTAAACCAAATCCAAAACAAAACCAAACCAATCCCATCCCTGATCCAATCTACCTTTACCCAGGCCCAACCACCCTCACCAAGCCCAACAATAAACAAACAAACACCCCACATTTAAAAACCCACCCAAAACCCTTTTACGTTTAATGATAAAACATATCACTTGACCCTGTCAACAGGTCAAACGAACACCCTCTTCATCCCCTTCTATTAACCAACATACCTTCCCCCTCCTCCACTCCACCACCTGCTACACTCTTCCCCCTCCCAATACCTCAAAAGCTTCATCCCACTATCCTCCCTCACCCCTGACAATCCCATACCTACCACCTCTACCTCATCAATCCACAACCCCTATTTTTAATCCAATGGCCAAGATTGAAGGACTTGGAGGGCAAGATGATTTTGTGGTTGAGATGATGTCTAAAGAAACACAAACAAGGATCAAGGCAGTTTCACTCACAAAGGAAGCAGACAAGACAGGAAACCCTAGCTTAAGCTTGAGTATAAATAGAACCATTTGTAAGCCTTTCAAAGGCAGTTAGGGTTTTAAGCTTTTACTTGTTTTGAATTTTAATTTTTCTTGTAATCTTTGTTTTATCAATGAAATTCTCAATTTAAGTATCCAAATTTTTTCTAAATTCTTTACAAATATTAAATTAATTCTCTTACTCAGCTTATTACCCTGCTCTGGGCTTATTTTCCTGCTTATTTGGTGTTTAGATTTGAATAGTTGTGTTTTATCTTGTCTAGTATAGTTAGCATGTAGTAACTGATCATAGGTCTAGTTGTCTTAGTAGCATTGTTGAAACTTTGCTTAGAATAGCTTATCTTAGGATACTCATTTAAACTGCTTATTAGTTTACCAATTTGTGCTTTTTTTAGGTCACTTCTAGTCTTAACATTAGTCTCTTTGCATAGCAAAACTGATTTCTAAAGCACTTTTCAAAATTAGTCCCACAAAGGGCTGTTTGGCACAAGTGTTAGTCTTCACCAAAACCTGACTTTTGCCAAAGTTCCAATTTCATTCAATTTTATTTCATAATACTTAGTAGTTTTCCCTTCAAAATTTTCATTTTTTACAAAAAATTAAAGTAGTTTACCTTGTTTTGCAAAAAGTCTTTATCTCGACTGTTTAGTTTGAGTTCATAGGATAGAACCTAGAATTTAGCATTTTAGGAAATTTAGTTGCATCATATTAGTCCCATTTAGTTAGTGTTCCCTGTAGTTGACCCCTCCAAGGTCAAATTCCCCATTTGACCCACTCACCCACTATTGCTCAGTTACTAACCAGCCTCACTTGCTCCCCTTTTGATCTTATTCTAGCTTAACCCAGGTAGGATTTAGGTTTTAATCTTAGGTTTAGGAGTACCTTATAAGTTAATCTTCACTTAGCTTAGCTTATTTTTCAATTTCAAGTTCATTTGGTAGCTAAATCTCAGCCTGCAAATACATCCCTTAGGATCTACTGTTACAACGGTTACATGCCCCAACCCCTTGTGAACTTGATTTTTAAATTCTTCATATGTTGACCAATTGACCTGAAAATTGATATAGAGCTTATTGGTCAGCTTGTTAGCATAGTTGTATTTTTAGATTATTTTTGGAATTTTTTTTAGATCTGTGCAAGCCACCAAAGTAGCCTAGTTGGATTGATTTGAACTCGTGGTTACTTGTTTAGCTTATTCTTCATGTTAAGCTTATTTGGTTGTTCCAATTGTTAGAAATCAGTTAGGTTAACATAATTTAGTTGAATTTAAGTAACTCTGCAATTTTTAAGCTTGTTACAAGCTTGTGTGAGCTTTTGTGCTCACACAGTTAAAATATTGTTCTTAGTTGTTGAAAAGGTTTGGCCAGGTCTGTTGTTCACACCAGCAGCTTAACTGAGCTTGTTTGTTTATTTGTTTCTGATCAATCCAAACCTGTTGAATTGTTGTTGTTTAGTTACTTCTTTGTGTTTTTCCTGATTTTGTGTTTATTTATGTTTTCTTGGATTTGCTCCATTGCTTAATTGGTTCAGTGAGTTGTGAAACAAGAGAAAGAAAAAAAAAAAGAAAAAAAATCCCTTTATAGCCTTTTGATTAATCTGTTGTCATTTTGCTTTCTAAAGTACTTATTTGTAGGTTTTTATAAAATGTTGTAGTTTTAAAATTTATTTATCATCATGTTTTTAGTAAGTTTGTGTAAAAAGTTTTGAAAAAAAAAATAAAAAAAAATAAAAGAGAGGTGCAACAGGTTCGAACCTATGACCTCCTGGTTCATGAGATAACACAGCAACCACCACTCCCTACCATATGTGCTAAGTGGTTGTTTGAGATTATACTTTCTTTCTTTTTTTAATTTTTAACATGTTCATTTCTGTTATAGCTTATTTAAATATTCCAGCTTTTCCTTTGCTTATTCTTTGCTTATTTCGAACTGTGCCCTTTTTTATTTTTTTTAGGTTTCTACCAGCATTAGGTATTTTCCAGAAAAAAATCAGATTTATTAAAATAGGTTTAGTATTCTTAGTAATTTAATTTAGATTAAATAGTATTTAAATCATAACAAATAGAATTTTTGTTGAAATTTTAATTTTCTTTTTTCTAAAAATTTCTTTTGTCATCTAGAATGTAGGAAAATTGTTTTCTAGCCCGTAGGATTAGTGTAGCATTAATTTCACTTTTTATTTTGCGCACTCGCGTTTTATTTTAAGTTAACTTTTATGTATTTAAATTTATCTTACGTTTTAGGATTTCCCGAATAACCTATTATGTTTCCCGTAGTATCTTAGGTAGTTTTAAGTATTCCTTAGCATTCCCTTGTTTATTTTTCCCATTTAGGTTACGTTTATTTTATTTTCGTTCGTTAATTGTTAATTCTCGTAATTTTAACGTTCCACAATACCAAATAAACTCTCACAATCGAATTTACAAGCATTTTAATCTCCAAATCTCACACGATATTGCCCATTCACACCTCGTTGGGACACGACCCGGGTAATCACTTGCCCGGTATCACATATATATATATATATATATTGTATTCACGAGTTTTTACAAGTCTTCCTTTTCCTAAAGGTTGATTGGTAAATTCCATTCACGTCTACATTGTATTTATTTTGATACACGTTTCACACGCAATCAGATTATAAGTCAAGTTTTTGGGTAATCTTGTTTAAAAACTCTATTTTATTTTACTTTCACAAGATCTGTTGCCGATTATTATATCGTTTTGTTTTGTGATCGATATTTGCTGGAAGTTAGGGTTTGCGTAACCCTATGTTTGTCAAACATTGGTCCTCATGCTTGGCTTTGCGTTGGATAATGATGTGATTGTGCTTTATTCAGTTTCCTAGTGATTTAGGATTTTTTTTTGTTTTTGACTGGATCCTTACATTAATTGTTATGATCATGCTAATGTGGATCGAGTCAGATGTGGTTTTCCATTAGTTAGAGTTTTTTTAACCCTAGTGCTCGTTGATGGAAGAGGAAGTTAGGGTTTTCGTTAACCCTATTCTTAGTGTTTGATTCGATCTGCTTTATGGTACATTGCTGTTTGGGCTTGTAGTTCTCTTATTTTGCTTTTGTTTAAGGTACGGCATGTCCTTGCCGTATAGTTCATGTCGATTCCGTACTAGTTTTAGTAAGACTTTTATTCTGATCGGGTTATCTTCATGTGCTTCACTCGGAGTATTTTGGAGACTAGTTCAAGGTTTCTTTGGTTGTTTAGAAGTTAGGGGTTACAATACCCTATTCTCATATTTCAGATCCATTTTGCTTTGGATTACATTCTTATTTGGTTATTATTGTTGTGCATCATGCGTAATAAATAATAGCAGTCGCATATGATTTTGAATATCATTGTTAGCATCTTTCGTGGTGCTATGGCGTGTTTGGAAGTGGGATTTATAAGCTGATGGTAGGAAACATGGCCCTTTGTTCCTTAGTTTTCTGTCTTCGTTACAAGTTCCAGCTTATATGATTGCCTTTGGAGTTTATATGGTGCGAACTACACTTGGCATCACTTCTGTTAGTTTGCTGATCTACTTTGTAAGTGTAGTATTGCATGAAATGTTATTATTCACGGATTGGAGTACTACTTGGAAGGCGGGGAAATTTGGTTTGGAGGTTTCTTTGGGGGTGCATGTTCTGGATCGCTTTGATGACTAAGAAGAATCAACTGTTTACTTGAGTTACGATGTATTATATTTATTTATTTTTAGTCATTGTAAGATGTAAATTTAAAATGTGAGTTATAAGAATGGCCTGTCATTCTTATATAGTCGTTATGTAAGTGTCCTAAGGGACTGAGATAAGGGAAGTCACCCTCATCCTTTGTACTTCAACTTTTTTAGTGTAATGAATTTTACTATGGTGAAAAATTCCTTTTACCCAAAAAATAGTAAGCATTAATAAGAAGACTAGATTATGGCATAATAAGATTAGTAACTAGGTTAGCACATTTCTCCCTATTGATTGTTTCTCATGTTATTAATCATATCAAAACCTCCCTTTATAATAAGTGACATTAGAACTTACATTAAATCCACACTCATAGCTCTTGGGACGACCTCGGCTTTACTGATTACTACACTACACATGACCGGGTTCTCTACTCGTTAGTGCATAGGTAGACCATAGGTAGACGAGTTAATATAAATATTAAAACCTGGCCTGAAATCCAGCATCAGTATGTGAAGACTAGGACTTGGTGTGAGCCCGTGTATTGGTATGTGAAGACTAGGACTTGGTGTGAGTCCGTGTATTGGTGTGTGAAGACTAGGACTTGGTGTGAGTCCGTGTATTAGTGTGTGAAGATCAGGACTAGGTGAAAGTCCCGTGAAGTGTAGTGTGAAGACTTGGATCGTGTGAAAGTCCAAGTGGACGAGGTGTACGTCCGTGTAGCGGTGTGTGTCATTGTGTAGATTGGTTCTGGCTAGGATTAGGACTCGACATTTTGCTTTGTGTCGTAAATTGGTGTAAGCGTTGGTGTACGATTTTCGACGCTTGAAGGGAGTTTGTTGACATAGTGATTTTGAACACTCGAGTGTGATACTCAAGGAGTAGAGTAGGGCAAAGAGTGACCTTCATAGCCGAACCATTATAAATCTCCGTGTCTCGATTTGGTTGTTTCTTTTGTTTACCTTTCTTACATTTCTTTATTCCTTACTTCGTGCATATCTATTTTAGTCATATATATCATCAATTGACACCACATAAATTCAAATCAAACTATTTTCCAAAGGGATAAAAAGGTTTCAAAAATCTTAAAACGTAATTAAAAACGGTGAAACTATTCAACCCTACCCTTCTAGTTTCTACAGGGTTTATAAATTTAAGACTAGATAATAACACATTAGTGGGTAGGCCATGTGTAATGGTAACGAGTGAAGGTGAGGTGAAGGCACCCTTCACACATGAACACCATTACAGATGGTGACTTTGGCATTCCAAGACCAGATTTTTTTTGGTTAGGTAGTGCAGACCACCTTAAGAAAACCAGAAAAAAAAGGGTGCTTTTATTATTTATTTTTTGGTTTGTAAGTGTGCGTGGGGTATATTGTGGGGTTTATTTGTATAAAGTGATAATATTTTTATGTGTTTGATTTGGTGGTTACAACTACGTCTATTAGGTGGTTGGTTAAGTAATGTAATGAAAGCTAATGCGGCGTTGATGTAGAGGTGAAGGGAAGGTGACCGTTAGAGACATGATATTTTTAAAACAATCTAGCTAAAATTTGGCAAATACATTTAAGAGTGCACGGTATGGTAACCGGGGGGAGAGGGCATTATGCCTACATGGACTCGACGTTACCAGCAATACCACACAGGATCCAAGCCAAAACCAACGCTGTTGAGCCCTGATAAACCAAGGAACATTGGATACCATAAACGACAATCTTTTATTTATTTTTTATTTATTATTTTTTTTTTTTTTTGAAATTTCAAACCCCAACAGCTACTTGAGTATTTTTTGTTTTTTGTTTTTTTAAACTAAACATAACCACTTTTATATAAACCCTTTTACACACTCATTTTTTACACATAAACACTTTCTTCCATTCCCACTTTCATATTCTCACACACAAACTACATAAAAAAATGTCGCAATATCGTAATAATGATCCATTTTTCAACAACCTCACCGGGATGTCGCAACCAAACTCGTCATCTTCTTCAAACCTTCTGACACCTTTATCCACAAACTCAATATCATCACATTCTCCATTTACCGCACTCGGTAGCCAATATACTATGCCGACTTGCACACCAGAACAATTATATCACTTTAAACAACAACAAATACTTAACCAACAATTCCAACATCTACAACAAAATCCATCACAATTCTATTAGCCACCACCACCACAAACCTCACAATTACAACCGCCAACTGAAACCCATGAACAAAGGACCCGATGAAAAGTAAAACGGCCCACAAAAAAACAAAAGATCCAAAACCCAAAACCATAACCGAAACCGAATCCGGTCCATTTTCCTTTCGTTGGTTACCGAAGGAGGAAACGTTATTAGCCAAGTGTTACATCGCCGTTTTCGAGGATAACATAATTGGAAGTGACCAAACCAACGATTCATTTTGGTACAAGGTTCTCCACGAGTTCAACAAATATAACTTGAAAAACGTAACAAGGTGTTAGGAATACGACTATTCAGTTAAAGACTCGGTCACCCCAAGTATTGCTCAGTATTACGTAGCTCGTAGAATTATCCTTATTAAAGTTAGTACGTAGTTTATTAGTAGTTAATGCATGTAAAAAGTATTCGTAGAGTGGGTCGGGTCTTTACCCTCTGTCAGCTCACTCTACAGCTCATTTCATGGAGCATCAAGTATTGTAGTATATATACCCTCTCCCACCCAAGGGAGAGGGTTGGAACTTCTCATACTTTCAATCTAATACATTTCTATTTCTCTCACTAGAAGTCTTCCACATCTCACTTTCTCTCTCTAAACTCCTTCTACAATTTGAACCATAACTCAAGACCATACATGTTAATCATTATGAGTATTCTACAATTGGTATCAAGAGCCATGGTTTCATCCTAGGATTGTTGGTGCTCGAATTCGTGGGTTGGTTTTGTGTTTTTTCTTTGTGGTTCGAATAGTTTAGTGGTTTTCTCATTTGTTTGATCTCGTTAGGTGTAGTTTTTGGTATTTTACTTGTACTTTCATACCTAGAGGTGTTGTAGGCATTGTGTGTAGCTCTTGGTTTAGTCACTTCATCATTTTCGTGGACTTTGAAAGGATTTTGTGGTGTGTTTCTTATCAGCGAGTTGGCATTTCAGTGTAGAGGGTTGAAAGATTTTCTACCGAGTTGAGTGCGATTTGGAAGTTTGCTATTTTGGGACAAACGGACAAAATGCTAGAAAGTGACCTTTCTATCTTATTAAGCAGCGAGTTGACACGTACTAGCGAGTTGATCAGAATGTGGTAGCGAGTTGATCAGTTTTGGTAGCGAGTTGGTGTTAAAAGGCTAGCGAGTTGCCTATTTTGCTATTTTGGGATACAAAGACAAATCGCTAAGACAGCGACATATTTGTCTCATTGGTTTAGCGAGTTGGCAGTCTAGCGAATTTCCTGACCAGAGATTTGGTTTCCAGTGAGTTGATCATATTCCAGTGAGTTGATCTGATTCCAGCGAGTTGATCAGATTCCAGCGAGTTGCTAAGTAGCGAGTTGCTAAATAGCGAGTTGTCAAAAGCAGCGAGTTGTGACTAGCGAGTTGATCTTAGAGAGTTGCCTCCAGCGAGTTGTCTGACTAGCGAGTTGTGATTTTAGCGAGTTGGAATCTAGCGAGTTGCATGTTTAGCGATTTGCTTGTTTAGCTGTTGACCAAAGTTGACTTTTTACGTCATAACTTCAAACGGCCATAACTTTTGAACCGTAACTCCATTTTCAGCGAATTAGCTGTCAAAACGTCTGGAACAGGCTGAATATTGTGAGGTTTCACCACGAAGTCGTGAAACGGATTTTTCGAGGCCCAAATCACCTCCGGAGTGAAGTTATTAAGGTTTTAAGTTTGTAGACCAAAATTTCACCTTAACAACTTGCATCAACCGAACCAAATCACACTGCTGGTTGATAACTCACTGCTTGCTGATCTAGTTGTTGTGAGTTCATTATACGTTGCTAGTTGAATAGTTCTGTTACTTGAGAATTGTTGCGATTTGAGTCGTTGCAACCTGTCCAATTACAATCTGACGTTGCGAGTTAATTCCTGCAATTTGACTAATTGTGATCTGACTTGGTGTGATTTGACTCGTTGTAACTTGACTTAGATAACTTACTGTACCTTGCAAAGTTTATCATCTCACACTCAATCAGTTAAGTACTCAGCATCTTTTCACTGTTTCTTCTTGATTTTGTAAAATCCCGAGAAAGAATTTATTTCTCGGTTTAAATCATAGAATTGTAAAATCCCGTGCACGTTCATATCATATAATTGTTACATCATGTCCACCACTTCTGACACTATGAGATCTGATAGTGAACTTCATCAGCCACAAAAATTGCCCGATAATGCAGAGGAAAGCAGCATAGAATGTTTTCGATTGCTTCACTCACATCTCAAGGTTCTCTTTGAACAACCTGGATACTTGGGAGGATACCATCGTGCATTCATCACACTCTTTGGTCAAGATATTGAGACTTTCACAGTCAAAATGATTCTATACTTAGATCAACTTCAACAACAACTTGACAAAGGTGAATTTTCTGAAGGTAAATCTATGGCTGCATTCTGTGTGATCAACAATCAAATCCAAGTGTTCATTGATTCGCGATTCACTGAGGAGTATGATCATGAGTGTCAAATGACAAAAAAGTGCTTTGCTAATTTCACGGGAATTGAAGTTGAAGTGTTCAGAGTCACACTACTCCAACTCATGGGTAATGTTAAGGAGTACATTGAGGAAAGAGCAAAGCATGAACCTAAGTATGAAGACAAGGTGAAGGCATGTGAGGTGCAATCAATTGATGGTGGTGTGGATTCGGGTAAAGCATCGGATGCTGGCTCAGTTGTCACCAAAGGCAGAGGATCAGAGACTAATAAGTTTGAAACTACCAACCGTTCAATGACTCTTACACATGATGTGGATGCATATATCAGACCAGTAAAAGAACATATGTCATGTGCTAAGGTACTCGAACTGTGTGACATGGTTGATGAACAAAAGATTCCTAACAAAGTACAACCGACAAACGATGTCAATTCAAATGTTGTTGACATGGGAAATAGCAATGTTGACAGATGTAACACCCCCAATTCAATGATGCAGCGGAATTCAACTTGGGTGTTCTCGACGGCACAACAGTCATAATAATAGAAAACGAACTCTAATTGAGTCGTTTTAAAAGATTTATCATTCAATTTATATAAATATCAGAGATTACAAAATGAGGTCCCAGATGGTTCCATGTTTACAATTTACATTAAATGAGTTTTTGAATGATAATAAAATTTATAGCCCTCTTGAGTATCCATGCCCTTCCGTGCCATCCTTGATCATCATGAACCTGAAATACATGCTTGAGAGGTCAACACAAAGGTTGAGTGATATTCATAGAGTTTGTTTAATGTTTGAACACAATATGTTGGTAGTGTGAGTTATAGGCTCACACAAATGGTTGGAAAACAAAGATGGGCTACGTTGTTATACGCCCGGAACGGTTATTAATTCACTAAGCTTATGACACCAAAACGTTAACAGGCTACGTTGTGATGGGTTTTTGATATCATAAGAAATGATATTGATGATGTGATGGAATAATTCCAGAGACCATTACGCAAATCACAATGTCTCAGAAGTAGATTAGACCATTGTGCAATTCACAATGTCTAGGAAGTAGGTTAGACCATTGTGTGACTCAAAACATTTGAGAAATGATTAAGACCATTGTATAATACAATGTCTTGGAAAATAGACGAGACCATTGTAATTAGTTACAATATCTTGGACATAAAATATTGGAGTAGGAACATGATTGGGAGAATGTGGTTGTGTCGAAATGCCCTAGAATAGGCATACACAGATATGTTTAGTCCATTGTTTAGATAAATGATTGAAAATAAATCGAGTTTATATATCAATATACTAATATGTTCATGTAGTATAAAATGCTTACGGGGAAATGCTCAATTATGTTAAGGGTACATATATCCATGTGCTAACATGTTTGTGTAGTATAAAATGCTTAATAAGTCCATAATCGTCTGGAGGATGGAAGACACGGAGAGCGGAAGGCTATAAAAATGTTTTTGCTTGTATGTGTGGTTATAGTTTAGGTCTCAATTAGACCCGTTTCTCTATAACCATGGCTCTGGTACCAATCTGTAACACCCCCAATTCAATGATGCAGCGGAATTCAACTTGGGTGTTACTCGACGGCACAACAGTCATAATAATAGAAAACGAACTCTAATTGAGTCGTTTTAAAAGATTTATCATTCAATTTATATAAATATCATAGATTACAAAATGAGGTCCCAGATGGTTCCATGTTTACAATTTACATTAAATGAGTTTTTGAATGATAATAAAATTTATAGCCCTCTTGAGTATCCGTGCCCTTCCGTGCCATCCTTGATCATCATGAACCTAAAATACATGCTTGAGAGGTCAACACAAAGGTTGAGTGATACTCATAGAGTTTGTTTAATATTTGAACACAATATGTTGGTATGTGAGTTATAGGCTCACACAAATGGTTGGAAAACAAAGATGGGCTACGTTGTTATACGCCCGGAACGGTTATTAATTCACTAAGCTTATGACACCAAAACGTTAACGGGTACCAATATCAATCGGCGGAGTTATCCCGGTAGGTATTTTGCCGTCATACCTATGTCTCAAATATTAGTGCATTGGTTTGAACTCGTAGTTGTTCAACACAAATGGGATTTCGTCAATCCCAATAGGCCTATTCACAATATTCGCGCTCACTATTACTAGTGATTAAATGGTTCATAATAAGGGATCTTGGTTTGGCAAGGATGTTACTTAGTGATAATAAAACATATTCTGATAGCATACAGTAGAAAGCATTGTGTTCGAGAAGAAAAATAATAGCATGTATCCCCCCCATGGGTTTGTAAAATAGTTAAACAATAGAAAGTGGGGCTATGAACTCACCTTGAGTTGGATGATGTATAATGAGAATGATGGATATGCCGTAAGAACTTCTACGAGCAACCTAGAATAATTGTTGCAACTTAGGTTTGGATTAATGTCTAAGAATATGAAGAATTGCATATACATGTCTTGCATTTAGTCCATGATGTGGTACAATGTATAGTGTAAGTCTTTGAAAAGAAATGATTCATGAAACATGTATAGTTTATATATCGTTTACTACCGTTCGGGCTGACATAATTCAGAAGTCATGTAATAAACGTTCGAGGAGCCAGGACACTTTAAATCGTAAATCCACAACTCATCTCGACGGCTTACTTAATGAACTCCTCACATGAGGCTCCCTACTATTGTAGTATTTGATAATATATATATATATATATATATATATATATATATATATATATATATATATATATATATATATATATATATATATATATATAAAGTTTTGATCCGAAAAGTTACATGTCCAATATTTGAATAAACTTAGGAAAGTTTATTTTTACATGAGGATTGTTATTAGGATGAGTTTCTTAATCTTGTATGACAATTACTTGTAAGATCTCATGGTTCTTTTAATGGAGTAGATCCAAATTTTATGTTTAAGTTATCGCTAACTCTTTAGCTCATGTTTTCGCCTAAGTAAGTTTATATAGTCATTTAGTCATGGCCTTGCCCTGAACTTTAATCATTGTTCCATGGTCTTGAGACTCAAGCTTTGCTCTAGCCATGGTTGTGGTCATGAATCTAGGTCATAAGACCTCTTGGTCTTTTTAAACCAAAACCATTATATAGTGACTTATATATGTAAAATAGTTGTTAATAAACTGAGAAAAATCTCATTCGTTATTGGTTTTCTGGAGACGTGCACCTGAGTTTTTCAAGAAAACGTGATTCCGGACAACTTTCGTGCTTTAACTTTTTCATGAAACGGACTAGAAGGGCCTCTTTTTGCGTGTTTAATGTTCTGTCACAGAAACTATTTAGGCAGTTTTGCCGCAAAGTTTTGGTAACTTCAAATGGTCATAACTTTTGACTCGTGTACTTGTTTTAGGTGGTTCAAATTGCTATGGTTTCCTTGTTAGTTCCTCTTTATCAGTAAGTAAGTGTCCGATATCATAGTTGTACTAGTTTGGTCGTGGTTCTCCAAGAAAGTTACTAGTTTACTTGTTTAAATAACTTAAGTTAACAACCATTTACAATAACTTGTTTTACTCATTTTTATACATCATGGACATAATCACAAGAAAAAATATAGCATGAATGATATGTAAATAGCATGAATATGATATTTACGCAAGGAAGTGTATTAGAGTTTGCTTACAACTTTGGCTTTCTACAAGAAAGGAAGTTAACATGTAAGGTAAGGACTTTGATAGACTTTAGCTTCACCCTACTTCACTTCAAGCAATCTTTCTACACTTGTATTCTTGAAAGAGAGATGATGAAAGTTGAGGTGACTTGAGTAGATTCAAACTCAAGAGAAATCACCAAAGTTTCTAGGGTTTGGAAGTAGTTTGATGAATCAAAACTAAACTAGTGTTTCTATGTTGTTGTAGCACTTGAATCTTGGATAAAACTTGGAGTAAATTTGCTAAGGAAAGGGTGTTGGTGTGTGTGATATGGGACGGCCAAGGAGGGGGGAAGGGGGCTTTTATAGGAGCTTGAGGAGGTCACATGCTTGACTAGTCAAAGCTTGGAGAGCAAGTTGAACACATGTTAACATCTTAAGGCTCTAAGCATGAGATCAAGCCACATGGGTGATTCCCCCCCCCCTAGAGGTGGTTTGCAAGGGATAAGGATAGGATGACTTGGTCTTGTTGATATTATCCTACTTATGGAGCTAGTTTTGACTCCGTAAAATGCTAACCGTAAATGATTAAGCCATAATACGTAAAACCGGGTATCGTAAAAATACGAAACTTGGAAGAATGATTAAACTTATCATAATACTCCATAATAAAATATAAAATGAGTGGTAGGTTCCATTGGGGTGCTAAAACCCTGCTCAAACTGGAAACACGGGTCTAAAACGCGTAATACGTAAAACGTACGAATATTGTGTAAAATTGAGAAAAGTAAAATGTTACTTTTTTAATAGGATAAAAATGATTTATAATGTCTTGACTGGGCTCAGTCTAGTGTCGGTTGGTATTAAATGTCTTTTAGACATAAAACCGTAAGCCTAAAAATCAAGGAATGATTTATAAAATCAAGGAATGATTTTTGGTCAAAGGAGGAGGGAAAAATATGTTGACTTTTTCCAAAAATGTGAAAACTCAAATCGTCTTAGAAACGCGGTGCAGGTATAGGCAAAGGTTACGGCTGAGTAAAAACGCTTAAAAATTAAAATTCCTGTTTTTCACGGCCGAGATTTATTTGGTCATATTTTTCTCAGTCATGATTAATTCTCAAATAAATCATGAGTGTATCAAACATTTTTCTGATACGGGGAAAATTAACGCGGTCGAGTTTCGTTGTGCGTAGAATTTTTTAATGACGTTTTACCCTAAAACGTGTAATTCCTTAATAACTTTTGCGAAAATGATCTGATGAGTGTCAAACTTTTAATTTGCCATGGAAATGATTTATCACTCGAGGCCATGAAACAAAAATCAAATTTCAGGAAAATGAATAGTAAAAGTGAATAGTGAAATTTCCCGGGAATAGAAGTTAACTTGAAAATGTGAATTGTTACAGTCTCTACCCCTTACGGGGAACTTCGTCCCGAAGTTCTATGTGTGTTATATGTTGGAGTGGTGTCGATGAAAAGGTGTGGTTACTTATGAGGACTCGAGTCTGTGATTACTAGTGATGTATTTGTCTCAGAATACGGTGTGTCAATAGAGATTGATAACATAGTTGAATATCTGTAGAGATCCATATAATAGTCGAATATCAAAAGAAATTGATATAGCAGTCGAATATTAATAGAAATTGATATAGTAGTTGCAATCATAGTCTAGTAGGTAATATGTTGTTGTACCTAGTGTTTATTGATTTTATACTTATGTTATTTCGGATAATAATAAGCCCACTTGTTTATAATTCTTTATTTACATAGAGAGGCATCCCAAACAATGTAAATACAGGAATATAAACTTATGGTTCGGTGATTTCCAATTTCTTTATTTAAATGAAAAGGCATCCCAATCCATTCAAATAATTATAAATCATCCTACTTAAGAATTCCCAACAGAACATTCATAATTAGCCGGTGAGTTACAAGGTAGTGTATTACGAGATGATACTGGTGTTCCAAAAGTACAAGATGAATATTCAATCTTGAAAAGCTGATGAGGGTGCTTGTGGTGTAACTAAGGATGATTTGAGCTTTAAAAGTGCATCAAGATCTGTTAATGAGCTTGTGGTTCCAACGGTTGTGAAGATAAAATTTAGCCGAGGTTCGATAAAATTTTCAAATACCTAGGTTAAATATAGGTGACTAGTCTATATTTAGCCGAGGTTCGATAAAATTTTCAAATACCTAAATTAGGTATACTTGTGATATGTCCGTTGCTTTTGAGAAAATGTCCACTAAACAAAGGCGATGTCAAACCATTCAGTTGCAAGTCCCGCCCAAACAAGACTTGTAACCTATGTTTTCACATTCCATTGTATAGAAGATCGTAAGGGTAGATACGTGTGTGGAAAGGAAGTTTTAAGTAGTTCTAAAATAGAACATCCTTGGCCAGGATCACGAACTTTTTACAATGAAGGTTTCAGAAGAAAACTTTGATGAATGTAGAGAAACTTCAGCTTTTGTAGATGATGGATTAGTTTATCCTTTAGAAATCTCATATTTCTATTTAGAAATCGATAGATTGTGATGGGTTTTTTATATCATAAGAAATGATATTGATGATGTGATGGAATAATTCCAGAGACCATTACACAAATCACAATGTCTCGGAAGTAGATTAGACCATTGTGCAATTCACAATGTCTGGGAAGTAGGTTAGACCATTGTGTGACTCAAAACATTTGAGAAATGATTAAGACCATTGTTTTTTTTTTGGGTAAAGGGGAGTAATCCTGCACCCTGGTAAAATTCATTATCCAAAAACGTTGAAGTACAAAATGACGAGGGTGATATCCCTCGCCCCCAGTCCCTTAGGACACTTACAAGACACTTATCTAAGAATGACAAACCATTCTTAAAACTAACATGCACAACATGTGCAACTGACCAAACAAACTCTAATATAAGAATGACAAACCATTCTTATAACAAATACATGAACATAAAACTACAACGACTATAAAATTTACAAATAAAACATCAAGTAAAAACTTGAATCTTCCCATGTCGTCATAGAAGTTCATGACCTTCAATGATGCAGCCGAAACCATGGTAGAATAGACACGCACCAATCCACACAATAGATCCACCAACTACACCGATCTTCATTGATCCAATCAGGACCAAACCAACACTACAACTCGATCCAATACCGCATCTACTACAAGTTTCAAATGAAACTCAAGCTAAGAATGAAAAACAATGTATCTTGATCAGTTGTAGACGAAAATAGGGCTAGACAACCCTAACTTACAGAAAATAGAGCACCATCGATCACATGACCAAATACATAAATCAATGCCATGTCCAAGAACGATGATAAAAAGGTTTTGAATAAGACCCTTGAACTTAACCTCCATCACTTATTCGAGCAGCAGCAGATTCCCATAAAATAACAAGATTGTTGTTGATTAAATTAATAACAATCCACTTGAAAGCACGAACAGTAAACAAACACCAACCTTTATGATATGATCCGAGATAAGTCACGAACCAACAACCACCACAAAGAACCAATCATGATTCCCCTACAAACAGCCAAGAAATACCATGAATAGGGTCACCATGCAACGAAACTAGGGTAAGTAAACCCTAGTCATATGATCGAACGTGCAGCAAATTGATCAAGCCCTAAAGCAGCAAGAACGCATGTAAAATCCAATCACACCCAATCGATCTATAGAGTTTTTGAATAAGAACTCTACAAAAAACTTAACCAAACACCACAAGAAACAACCAAATCTCGTCTTATAGCAGACCAATAATAGGATTAAATCCAAACAGCAGCTGGTCATGTGATATACGAACCAAGAACATACAATAGGGTAGTAACGAACCCTAACCCTAACGAACATCTATTGGTAAGAATAGTCCCCATCCTCACCAAAAGAAAATAATAGGGTTACGACCCTAACTTCCATCGACGAACAAGACAGCAGGTGTGTGAAACGAACCAATAGCTAGGAATAAAACCTAGCATAAGCGTATATGATCAACAGCAGCACCATAACAATTACCCATTAGTCGAACCAATAATAGGGATTAAACCCTAACTTATCCATCATGATCGTAGTAGTAGATGACAAAGAAACCCATATGCAAAACTACCCAAACGATCAGCAGCATCCAATATGATTTTTGAACAAGAATCATTGAACTTGACTTACACAAGATACCTTGACATTCATCTCTCCCTTAACCCACGTACCACTACATCCATCTTTACAGAACGCACAACCAACTTACAAACCCTAATAAGGGCAACCATGAAGAATAACGTGCAGATCATCATCATAAACCTGATCACAAACCCAATAGAATGTCGAAACCCTAAAAAAGGTTTCATAAACATGAACGAGCAGCAGCACACCAATCTATCAGATCCAATATAAACGAAACCCTAAAAAGGAATTCGTGCATGTAAACAAACCTAACGACCAATCAATCAGATCCAAGTGCATGGATATAACAGATATAAGCAGTTAGGGATAGATCTTTGATCGACCAAAACCGAAAGAATGATCGCACCATAAATATACTAGATCGATTAAAGACTAATCGACCTATAAACTTGGAAACTTGCAGCGATCAGAACCACCAAAGATATAGCAATAGAAGCATAAGAACCCCTATAATCGACCCTAGTAATGAGACAACGATTTAATAAAATCGTTTGAAGGATTAGATAGGTATAGGAATCGATTATATAGCAAATAAATGCTGACAACAAAAAAACAGAATCACCGACCCATGATGACATATAAACAATTTAATAGCAAACCCACCCACGAAGGAATAGGATTAAACAATTAAAAAGTAGAATCAATAGCAAGGAAGGTGAAACGTTTTTAACTATAGCGATTTATGATAAACCAAATCGGTAACATATAAATCTGGTCTCCACCGACCCATGATAGCAAAGTAGAGAAAAGAATAGTTAATTAACGATTGACCAAAAAGGCATGAATCCAACCAATCAACACCAACCAATCTGATCTTAACATTAAACTAGTAATCACAAAGGATTATTAGAGCAACGCATAACATAGGAAGAATTAAATCCCGATTGATTGATGTTGATGGCGGCAGAAAATCGCCCAGAGAGAGGGAGAGAACTTTTTAGGGTTTTTTTTTATGATTAAGACCATTGTATAATACAATGTCTTGGAAAATAGACGAGACCATTGTAATTAGTTACAATATCTTGGACATAAAATGTTGGAGTAGGAACATGATTGGGAGAATGTGGTTGTGTCGAAATGCCCTAGAATAGGCATACGCAGATATGTTTAGTCCATTGTTTAGATAAATGATTGAAAATAAATCGAGTGATGAGGCGAAAAATGATCCGTTTTTAGGGGGTCATTTAAGCCCGAATCCGAATTTATTTGATCAAATATTGCCCTAAATCGTTCCTTTTGTGATTTTAGGTGTTTGGAGAGTGAATTCTGGAAAAGAGGCTATTTTGGACGTTTTTAGAGCATAAAGTGAAGAAAACGACAAAGTACCAAAAATCCAAGCTGGAAATACAAGGTGACGGCGTCAAGGGTTTGCTCTTAACGGCGTCAGACATGAAGAATAATTTACCGTAGCTGGTGACGGCGTCAGATGGAGTTATGACGGCGTCAAAGTGGCCAAGATTAATTTACCGAAGGTGGTGACGGCGTCACATAGGCCGTCACGATTGGATCTAGGGCGTCCGAGGAAGTGTATGGCGGCAAGTTGACGGCGTCAGATTTTACTCTTGACGCCGTCAGGACGATTTTCCTATATATAGTTTTCTAGTTTTTTCATTAAAAAAAGGAGAAGTTTTGGTGAAACCCTAAAGACGATTTTGGTGCCTCTTTTACAGGTTTTTCAAGGGTTCCAAACCCTTGAGACCTTGCATTGTAATTGAGATAAGTATACTCTTAATTCAATCAATATGTCTATGTGTTGGTTGTTTATCTTTTGTTCTTATCTTAATTCTACTATGCTAGGCTAGATCTCTCTTGTGTTTGCTTAGATCTAATGAAACCTAGATGTTGATTATGTGTTGATTACTTGTCTATTCTTGTTTTGAATGAATGATTTTATATGTTAGGCTTAAGAAAACTGGCAGATCTCCAAATGGTAACATGCTTGAACGTCTTAAGAAACATGAACCGAGGCGTACTAGGTCTTTATTGGTTGTATTTAATGCATGAGCCACTGTTTACAATCCCTATAGTTGTGCTGGGTCATGGTGTAGGAGGAGATAAGAGCTCATAGAGTTGGGGAGTTATGTATGCCACTCCACGAATGGTATTAAGGAATACAACCCGTCATTCATACAAGTGTAACAAGTAATTAACATGTAAAAGATATCTAGGGAGTAATGAAGTCTAAGTAAACACAATTTCTCCATATACTGCTCACAACCTTAGTTTAATATTAGTTTAAATTTTATTTTCATTAGTTTAATTAGTTACAAAGTAGTTTTTGGGTTAGTTGATTAGCAACTAATTCCGCCCACTCTTTCAAAACCCGAGATTTTAATTGCTTTCATAAAAATATAAAAATACAAAAATAATCATCTTTCATCTCTAGAACTATTAATTAGGTTTTCTAATCCTAGCGACACTATTCCTAAGCTGAACGATCAATCCCCCAGTACTTGTCACTATACTATACTACAACGATCAGGTACACTGCCTGGTGGGGGTTGTAAGCCTCGCGAGATCCCTCGAGAGGTAAAGCAAGGTGTGATTCCCACGCATCAAGTTTTTGGCGCCGCAGCCTGGGGAATAGTTATTGTCTAGGTTAGGATTTCTTTTTATTAGGTCTACTTGCTAGATTCCTTTCTAGTAAGATTTTTATTTTTATTTTTAGGTCTTCTTTAGTCTATCTTATTTCTTTATGCCTTTGTTAGTAAATTAAACTCATTGACTATTCCGTTGACCATTATGGAAAACGCGAATCCACCCCTTTCCCCTAGTGAAGTAGCTGTGTTACGTGAACAAATTGAGAGTGAGATTAGGGAGCTTAGAGAGCTTAATAGGTTGATCAAGATTGAACTCGAACATACGTTTAGCGACCTAGCAACCGTCTTGTATTCAAATAAGGACCTAGGGCCTGATGACTTTGTGAGTGTCATTAAGAGACCAGAAGAGGAAATGGATCCGAGACTTAACGACCACTTTAACCTATACCCCACTAAGGAGGAGATTGCATACTATAATAACCTTATTGATAACCCGCGATCTCCCTTCACCATAATTGAACCTAAGATCAAGAGAGGCGATCCTAAGAGCGCTAAGATACCATGTATGATTGGATATAAGCACATTAGCAATGCTTACATTGACTTTAAATCTCCAATCAACATTATGTCCTCAACGGTTTATAATGATATAGTGAACATAAGACTTGAACCTAGAAGGGATCCCAAGTACCCCGGTGGAGTTTGTAACTTTGTCGGGAGAGTCAAAGGTTTATGTGTCTTTGTTGGTAATTTCACTTTTGTCACCGACTTTATGATTGTGGAGGATCTTGCTAATGTTATTGATTGTCGATTATCCAATGTTGTGTTTGGCAAACCATTTGTTGAGGAGTCTAAGTTAGAATATGATGAGGTAGAGGGCACGATTCGATTTGCAAGCAACACCGATAGTATCACTTATAGGATGCCCAATAAGATGAAAGAATTCCGCTTTATATCTCGTTTTGACCAGGATAATGTTGGTGCTTTTGAGGATATTGATAAGGAGGATAAGAAAAAGGGCATGGACTATGTATGGGAAAAAAGGAGTCTTTACTACAAAAATTGCTTGGCCCTTGGACCAAGGTATAAAGTTGATGAAGAGTTTGCCCGAGCAATGATGGGGGCGATAGAGAAAAAGGTGATTGGTTTCTACAAGGAATATTTACAATCGGAGAATGAAACCAATGATGAAATCACGTAGTAACCCACGACTTTGAGTCTAGCTACAAGACTCGTAAATAAAGAAAAGCGCTTCTTCGGAGGCAACCCATGTTTTGTGTGATTTTAATTGTTTGATTGTTATTTGCTTCCGTATGCATGTTTTATTTTTATTGTTGGTTGATCATGTTTCTCAACTAAAAAGTGGAAATACTTTATTATGTTGTTTAGCCTTGTCTTAACTTCAACCTAAAGGTATTTTTGCAAAAGATAAGTGTAAGGGGAAACCCCAAATATGTTTTTAAGAAACAAACCGATCATGATTATCCACAATATTTAATGAACATGTATATTCGTATTTGTTAGAGTCAAATGCTTGTATTGAGTCATAATGAAGTTTGGCAGGATTTTCTAGGAAATAGGACAAAGTTTTTCCAGAAATTTTCCGGAAACTTAACATAAGGGTTTCTGCAGGTCCATTCTGACGGCGTCAGGGCATTGCTCTTGACGGCGTCAGGAGTCAAAAATCTGGAAATTTTACCGGTTTTGTTTTTCTAACGGAGTCTTATGGTTTTTGTGAATTATTAAGTTTTATAATCTCCAGGAAATCTGCAAACTTCATTCCACAAGCATTATATCTTATTTTGTTTTCTAGGATTTAGTAACTTATATAGGATGCCGCCGATTTTACGCGAGGTTGCCTTGTCTACTTTTGTCAGGATTTATAGGTTATTTGTGACAAGAAGATGATTTATATTCTGGAAGGGAAGCTTTGATTGTTCGTTTTCTTGGAAGAAGATTTAACCTGGCCAACCTAAAATCCATACCGAGCGAATCAGGGGAGTATTTGATTTCATTCTCTTTACTTTTTAACTTTTACATTCTTTACTTGAACATTGGGGACAATGTTCATCTTAAGTGTAAGGGGAGGGTAAAAAGATGATACCTTACATATGCACTTTCGCTTGAGTTTGTTTTGTTTGATAGTAGATGAGTAATAAAACTATGAGAAATACTTGTTAGTGTAATTTTAGCGCCAAATTTAAAATTTTTTACAACATTTAGGAATGAAACTTTAGCCATAGCAAGCGTCTCATGGATAGGAGGTTGTATGACTAGCACATAACCGTATATTCAGAAAAATTTTCCACCCAAAGATGTGAGGTTCGCATTTAGATTTGATAGGAAAAGCATTCATTATTAGTGCTTATGAGTGTACCGGTAGCATTTAGATTCTAGAACTTGCGTTAGTGATGCATCCCGAGACCGCTAGTGAGACTACATTCGTGTGGTAGGATTTACTACATGATAAGAGGCATTAGGATCACCCTTGTGTTAAACCCGTATTATAATTACTTGACCATTTAAGTCATATTACTTGGCTAGTTAAGTCAACTAATTTTTCCCACACCCTTAGCGTTGTACTCATTTTTAGTACACGATACCCCTAGTACACCCCTCCGAGCCTATCTTTTCGTTTCTAACTTTAAGCATTTTACTTAAAGGAAGAATTTGTTACACCCCACTTAAATGTACACCCAAATCGCCTTAGCCTTCCGTGTATGCGCTCATTTTTAGTGCATTATCGTTATTTGTTAAACCCTAAGTTAACTTTCTAATTGATTACATGGTTGCTAAGTCGAGTCATATCATTGTACATATTGTTTTGGGACGATTGGGACTCATGGGTAAGTACTTATTTTATGGAGTAATGGGGAAGAACATAATATTATTACCCCCATATGTACGTTAATTTTAAAAGTGCTCCAAGTGTTTTGATTTTCTTAATTCGAGTCATTAGAATAGTTAAATGTAAAGTATGTAAAGATTCAAGTGTAAGGGGAATTCTCATCCCCTATGATGTATTATTTTGGATGGTAGGGTAAGAGTGTATGCAAAAAAAAAAAAAAAAAAAAAAAAAAAAATCGAAAAAGAAAAAGATAAAAAAAAAAAAAGAAAAAAAAAACATACGGACTACCATCCCGTTTTTATTCTATGTTCATTTTATATTTTTGTTATTTTTCATTTATTAGCTTAAGTCGAGTCTAGTCTTGGCTTAGCAACGCCATCTTGTACATGTAATTTACTAAGATTGTTAACTCGCCACCAGTAAAATTCCCTTTATCCAACAAAACCGTGTAATTCATATCCCTACACCTAACGTTACAACCCTTTAAAAAGACCTCTTTGATAGTTTATCCTAGGTGCTTACGCCATGTGGTGGAGGTTTGATCCTTTCCCAAGCCTATGGTAATCTATTTTGCTATGACAGGTAGTGAGAGATATCTTCCATTTCCATAATGTTATATTACTTTATTACACCCGAGAGATGTGAGTATCTAAACACTATTTGTGAGGTGCTTGTGTATGACCTCCGTGCTTGTCTATTGGTCTTTAGTGGAACGATTATTTGTTGTAATTACTTTTATATTAGTGTTAAATGACCCCTAACTTGTCTTTTGAGTAGAATAAAAGCTCATTTGCTTGAGGACAAGCAAATCTCAAGTGTAAGGGTATATGATGAGGCGAAAAATGATCCATTTTTAGGGGGTCATTTAAGCCCGAATCCGAATTTATTTGATCAAATATTGCCCTAAATCGTTCTTTTTGTGATTTTAGGTGTTTGGAGAGTGAATTCTGGAAAAGAGACTATTTTGGACGTTTTTAGAGCATAAAGTGAAGAAAACGACAAAGTACCAAAAATCCAAGCTGGAAATACAAGGTGACGGCGTCAAGGGTTTGCTCTTGACGGCGTCAGACATGAAGAATAATTTACCGTAGCTGGTGATGGCGTCAGATGGAGTTATGACGGCGTCAAAGTGGCCAAGATTAATTTACCGAAGGTGGTGACGGCGTCACATAGGCCGTCACGATTGGATCTAGGGCGTCCGAGGAAGTGTATGGCGGCGAGTTGACGGCGTCAGATTTTACTCTTGACGCCGTCAGGACGATTTTCCTATATATAGTTTTCTAGTTTTTTCATTAAAAAAAGGAGAAGTTTTGGTGAAACCCTAAAGACGATTTTGGTGCCTCTTTTACAGGTTTTTCAAGGGTTCCAAACCCTTGAGACCTTGCATTGTAATTGAGATAAGTATACTCTTAATTCAATCAATATGTCTATGTGTTGGTTGTTTATCTTTTGTTCTTATCTTAATTCTACTATGCTAGGCTAGATCTCTCTTGTGTTTGCTTAGATCTAATGAAACCTAGATGTTGATTATGTGTTGATTACTTGTCTATTCTTGTTTTGAATGAATGATTTTATATGTTAGGCTTAAGAAAACTGGCAGATCTCCAAATGGTAACATGCTTGAACGTCTTAAGAAACATGAACCGAGGCGTACTAGGTCTTTATTGGTTGTATTTAATGCATGAGCCACTGTTTACAATCCCTATAGTTGTGCTGGGTCATGGTGTAGGAGGAGATAAGAGCTCATAGAGTTGGGGAGTTATGTATGCCACTCCATGAATGGTATTAAGGAATACAACCCGTCATTCATACAAGTGTAACAAGTAATTAACATGTAAAAGATATCTAGGGAGTAATGAAGTCTAAGTAAACACAATTTCTCCATATACTGCTCACAACCTTAGTTTAATATTAGTTTAAATTTTATTTTCATTAGTTTAATTAGTTACAAAGTAGTTTTTGGGTTAGTTGATTAGCAACTAATTCCGCCCACTCTTTCAAAACCCGAGATTTTAATTGCTTTCATAAAAATATAAAAATACAAAAATAATCATCTTTCATCTCTAGAACTATTAATTAGGTTTTCTAATCCTAGCGACACTATTCCTAAGCTGAACGATCAATCCCCCGGTACTTGTCACTATACTATACTACAACGATCAGGTACACTGCCTGGTGGGGGTTGTAAGCCTCGCGAGATCCCTCGAGAGGTAAAGCAAGGTGCGATTCCCACGCATCATCGAGTTTATATATCAATATACTAATATGTTCATGTAGTATAAAATGCTTACGGGGAAATGCTCAATTATGTTAAAGGTACATATATCCATGTGCTAACATGTTTGTGTAGTATAAAATGCTTAATAAGTCCATAATCGTCTGGAGGATGGAAGACACGGAGAGCGGAAGGCTATAAAAATGTTTTTGCTTGTATGTGTTGTTATAGTTTAGGTCTCAATTAGACCCGTTTCTCTATAACCATGGCTCTGGTACCAATCTGTAACACCCCCAATTCAATGATGCGTCGGAATTCAACTTGGGTGTTACTCGACGGCACAACAGTCATAGTAATAGAAAATGAACTCTAATTGAGTCGTTTTAAAAGATTTATCATTGAATTTATATAAATATCATAGATTACAAAATGAGGTCCCAGATGGTTCCATGTTTACAATTTACGTTAAATGAGTTTTTGAATGATAATAAAATTTATAGCCCTCTTGAGTATCCGTGCCCTTCCGTGCCATCCTTGGTCATCATGAACCTGAAATACATGCTTGAGAGGTCAACATAAAGGTTGAGTGATATTCATAGAGTTTGTTTAATGTTTGAACACAATATGTTGGTAGTGTGAGTTATAGGCTCAGACAAATGGTTGGAAAACAAAGATGGGCTACGTTGTTATACGCCCGGAACGGTTATTAATTCACTAAGCTTATGACACCAAAACGTTCATGGGTACCAATATCAATCGGCGGAGTTATCCCGGTAGGTATTTTGCCGTCATACCTATGTCTCAAATATTAGTGCATTTGTTTGAACTCGTAGTTGTTCAACACAAATGGGATTTCGTCAATCCCAATAGGCCTATTCACAATATTCGCGCTCACTATTACCAGTGATTAAATGGTTCATAATAAGGGATCTTGGTTTGGCAAGGATGTTACTTAGTGATAATAAAACATAGTCTGATAGCATACAGTAGAAAGCATTGTGTTCGAGTAGAAAAATAATAGCATGTATCCCCCCATGGGTTTGCAAAATAGTTAAACAATAGAAAGTGGGGCTATGAACTCACCTTGAGTTGGATGATGTATAATGAGAATGATGGATATGCCGTAAGAACTTCTACGAGCAACCTAGAATAATCGTTGCAACTTAGGTTTGGATTAATGTCTAGGAATATGAAGAATTGCCTATATATGTCTTGCATTTAGTCCATGATGTGGTACAATGTATAGTGTAAGTCTTTGAAAAGAAATGATTCATGAAGCATGTATAGTTTATATATCGTTTACTTCCGTTCGGGCCGACATAATTTAGAAGTCATGTAGTAAACGTTCGAGGAGCCAGGACACTTTAATTCGTAAATCCACAACTCGTCTCGACGGCTTACTTAATGAACTCCTCACATGAGGCTCCCTACTATTTAGTATTTGATAATATATATATATATATATATATATATATATATATATATATATATATATATATATATATATATATATATATATATATATATAAGTTTTGATCCGAAAAGTTACATGTCCAATATTTGAATAAACTTAGGAAATTTTATTTTTACATGAAGTTTGTTATTAGGATGAGTTTCTTAATCTTGTATGACAATTACTTGTAAGATCTCATGGTTCTTTTAATGGAGTAGATCCAAATTTTATGTTTAAGTTATCGCTAACTCTTTAGCTCATGTTTTCGCCTAAGTAAGTTTATATAGTCATTTAGTCATGGCCTTGCCATGAACTTTGATCATTGTTTCATGGTCTTGAGACTCAACCTTGGCTCTAGCCATGGTTGTGGTCATGAATCTAGGTCATAAGACCTCTTGGTCTTTTAAACCATAACCATTATATAGTGACTTATATATGTAAAATAGTTGTTAATAAACTGAGAAAAATCTCATTCGTTATTGGTTTTCTGGAGACGTGCACCTGAGTTTTTGAAGAAAACGTGATTCCGGACAACTTTCGTGCTTTAACTTTTTCATGAAATGGAGTATAAGGGCCTCTTTTTGCGTGTTTAAGGTTCTGTCACAGAAACTATTTAGGCAGTTTTGCCGCAAAGTTTTGGTAATTTCAAATGGTCATAACTTTTGACTCGTGTACTCGTTTTAGGTGGTTCAAATTGATATGATTTCCTTGTTAGGTCCTCTTTATCAGTAAGTAAGTGTCCAATATCATAGTTGTACTATTTTGGTCGTGGTTCTCCAATAAAGTTACTAGTTTACTTGTTTAAATAACTTAACTTAACAACCATTTACAATAACTTGTTTTACTCATTTTTATACATCATGGACATAATCACAAGACAAAATATAGCATGAATGATATGTAAATAGCATGAATATGATATTTAAGCAAGGAAGTGTATTAGAGTTTGCTTACAACTTTGGCTTTCTACAAGAAAGGAAGTTAACATGTAAGGTAAGGACTTTGATAGACTTTAGCTTCACCCTACTTCACTTCAAGCAATCTTTATACACTTGTATTCTTGAAAGAGAGATGATGAAAGTTGAGGTGACTTGAGTAGATTCAAACTCAAGAGAAATCACCAAAGTTTCTAGGGTTTGGAAGTAGTTTGATGAATCAAAACTAAACTAGTGTTTCTATGTTGTTGTAGCACTTGAATCTTGGATAAAACTTGGAGTAAATTTGCTAAGGAAAGGGTGTTGGTGTGTGTGATATGGGACGGCCAAGGAGGGGGGAAGGGGGCTTTTATAGGAGCTTGAGGAGGTTACATGCTTGACTAGTCAAAGCTTGAAGAGCAAGTTGAACACATGTTAACATCTTAAGGCTCTAAGCATGAGATCAAGCCACATGGGTGATCCCCCCCCCCCTAGAGGCGGTTTGCAAGGGATAAGGATAGGATGACTTGGTATTGTTGATATTATCCTACTTATGGAGCTAGTTTTGACTCCGTAAAATGCTAACCGTAAATGATTAAGCCATAATACGTAAAACCGGGTATCGTAAAAATACGAAACTTGGAAGAATGATTAAACTTATCATAATACTCTATAATAAAATATTAAATGAGTGGTAGGTTCCATTGGGGTGCTAAAACCCTGCTCAAACTGGAAACACGGGTCTAAAACGCGTAATACGTAAAACGTACGAATATTGTGTAAAATTGAGAAAAGTAAAATGTTACTTTTTTAATAGGATAAAAGTGATTTATAATGTCTAGACTGGGCTCAGTTTAGTGTCGGTTGGTATTAAATGTCTTTTAGACATAAAACCGTAAGCCTAAAAATCAAGGAATGATTTTTGGTCAAAGGAGGAGGGAAAAATATGTTGACTTTTTCTAAAAATGTGAAAACTCAAATCGTCTTAGAAACGCGGTGCAGGTATAGGCTAAGGTTACGGCTGAGTAAAAACGCTTAAAAATGAAAATTCCCGTTTTTCACGGCCGAGGTTTATTTGGTCATATTTTTCTCAGTCATGATTAATTCTCAAATAAATCATGAGTGTATCAAACATTTTTCTGATACGGGGAAAATTAACGCGGTCGAGTTTCGTTGTGCGTAGAATTTTTTAATGACGTTTTACCCTAAAACGTGTAATTCCTTAATAACTTTTGCGAAAATGATCTGATGAGTGTCAAACTTTTAATTTGCCATGGAAATGATTTATCACTCGAGGCCATGAAACAAAAATCAAATTTCGGGAAAATGAATAGTAAAAGTGAATAGTGAAATTTCCCGGGAATAGAAGTTAACCTGAAAATGTGAATTGTTACAGTCTCTACCCCTTACGGGGAACTTCGTCCCGAAGTTCTATGTGTGTTATATGTTGGAGTGGTGTCGATGAAAAGGTGTGGTTACTTATGAGGACTAGAGTTTGTGATTACTAGTGATGTAGTTTGATTTGTCTCAGAATACGGTGTGTCAATAGAGATTGATAACATAGTTGAATATCTGTAGAGATCTATATAATAGTCGAATATCAAAAGAAATTGATATAGCAGTCGAATATTAATAGAAATTGATATAGTAGTTGCAATCATAGTCTAGTAGGTAATCTATTGTTGTACATAGTGTTTATTGACTTTATACTTATGTTATTTCGGATAATAATAAGCCCACTTGTTTACAATTCTTTATTTACATAGAGAGGCATCCCAAACAATGTAAATACAGGAATATAAACTTATGGTTCGGTGATTTACAATTTCTTTATTTAAATGAAAAGGCATCCCAATCCATTCAAATAATTATAAATCATCCTACTTAAGAATTTCCAACACAACATTCATAATTAGCCGGTGAGTTACAAGGTAGTGTATTACGAGATGATACTGGTGTTCCAAAAGTACAAGATGAATATTCAATCTTGTAAAGCTGATGAGGGTGCTTGTGGTGTAATTAAGGATGATTTGAGCTTTAAAAGTGCATCAAGATCTGTTAATGAGCTTGTGGTTCCAACGGTTGTGAAGATAATGATGTGATATGTTGATGAACAAAAGTGTGTAGTGTATGCTTATCATTAATATTGGTAGAGATGTCAAATTTGCTTTAAAATTTTAAGAAATTTTAAAGGTTTATGACGGAATGGTATCCTTAGGACCTAAACAGGATAGTACTTCTACGTGATGAAGAGAAGAATTGATAACTATCCCAAGATAGTAGTTCGGATTATCTTATAAATGAAAACTTTCAAGAATGAAATTAGGTAGTACAAATAAGGTATTAAGATTTTGCTGAGTGGTAAGGCACTATCGTGTCTCTAGATCGTTTTAAAGTATTCTGATGGTTTATTGAGTTCATGTAGGAAATTAATCTGAACATAACCCTAGTACAACTATTCTCAGTGTTTGAAAATTTTAAGTCGAACATAGTTAGTCAGACTATGTTCCACTGTCCCTAGGTTAAATATAGGTGACTAGTCTATATTTAGCCAAGGTTCGATAAAATTTTCAAATACCTAAATTAGGTATACTTGTGATATGTCCGTTGCTTTTGAGAAAATGTCCACTAAACAAAGGCGATGTCAAACCATTCAGTTGCAAGTCCCGCCCATACAAGACTTGTAACCTATGTTTTCACATTCCATTGCATAGAAGATAGTAAGGGTAGATACGTGTGTGGAAAGGAAGTTTTAAGTAGTTCTAAAACAGAACATACTTGGCCAGGATCACGAACTTTTTACAATGAAGGTTTCAGAAGAAAACTTTGATGAATGTAGAGAAACTTCAGCTTTTGTAGATGATGGATTAGTTTATCCTTTAGAAATCTCATATTTCTATTTAGAAATCGATAGATTGTGATGGGTTTTTGATATCATAAGAAATGATATTGATGATGTGATGGAATAATTCCAGAGACCATTACACAAATCACAATGTCTCGGAAGTAGATTAGACCATTGTGCAATTCACAATGTCTGGGAAGTAGGTTAGACCATTGTGTGACTCAAAACATTTGAGAAATGATTAAGACCATTGATTAATACAATGTCTTGGAAAATAGACGAGACCATTGTAATTAGTTACAATATCTTGGACATAAAATGTTGGAGTAGGAACATGATTAGGAGATTGTGGTTGTGTCGAAATGCCCTAGAATAGGCATACGCAGATATGTTTAGTCCATTGTTTAGATAAATGATTGAAAATAAATCGAGTTTATATATCAATATACTAATATGTTCATGTAGTATACAATGCTTACGGGGAAATGCTCAATTATGTTAAGGGTACATATATCCATGTGCTAACATGTTTGTGTAGTATAAAATGCTTAATAAGTCCATAATCGTCTGGAGGATGGAAGACACGGAGAGCGGAACGCGATAAAAATGTTTTTTCTTGTATGTGTTGTTATAGTTTAGGTCTCAATTAGACCAGTTTCTCTATAACCATGGCTCTGGTACCAATCTGTAACACCCCCAATTCAATGATGCAGCGGAATTCAACTTGGGTGTTACTCGATGGCACAACAGTCATAATAATAGAAAACGAACTCTAATTGAGTCGTTTTAAAAGATTTATCATTCAATTTATATAAATATCAGAGATTACAAAATGAGGTCCCAGATGGTTCCATGTTTACAATTTACATTAAATGAGTTTTTGAATGATAATAAAATTTATAGCCCTCTTGAGTATCCGTGCCCTTCCATGCCATCCTTGATCATCATGAACCTGAAATACATGCTTGGGAGGTCAACACAAAGGTTGAGTGATATTCATAGAGTTTGTTTAATGTTTGAACACAATATGTTGGTAGTGTGAGTTATAGGCTCACACAAATGGTTGGAAAACAAAGATGGGCTACGTTATTAATTCACTAAGCTTATGATACCAAAACGTTAACGGGTACCAATATCAATCGGTGGAGTTATCCCGGTAGGTATTTTGCCGTCATACCTATGTCTCAAATATTAGTGTATTTGTTTGAACTCGTAGTTGTTCAACACAAATGGGATTTCGTCAATCCCAATAGGCCTATTCACAATATTCGCGCTCACTATTACTAGTGATTAAATGGTTCATAATAAGGGATCTTGGTTTGGCAAGGATGTTACTTAGTGATAATAAAACATAATCTGATAGCATACAGTAGAAAGCATTGTGTTCGAGTAGAAAAATAATAGCATGTATCCCCCCCATGGGTTTGTAAAATAGTTAAACAATAGAAAGTGGGGCTATGAACTCACCTTGAGTTGGATGATGTATAATGAGAATGATGGATATGTCGTAAGAACTTCTACGAGCAACCTAGAATAATTGTTGCAACTTAGGTTTGGATTAATGTCTAAGAATATGAAGAATTACCTATATATGTCTTGCATTTAGTCCATGATGTGGTACAATGAATAGTGTAAGTCTTTGAAAAGAAATGATTCATGAGACATGTATAGTTTATATATCGTTTACTACCGTTCGGGCCGACATAATTCAGAAGTCATGTAGTAAACGTTCGAGGAGCCAGGACACTTTAATTCGTAAATCCACAACTCATCTCGACGGCTAACTTAATGAACTCCTCACATGAGGCTCCCTACTATTGTAGTATTTGATAATATATATATATATATATATATATATATATATATATATATATAAGTTTTGATCCGAAAAGTTACATGTCCAATATTTGAATAAACTTAGGAAAGTTTATTTTTACATGAAGTTTGTTATTAGGATGAGTTTCTTAATCTTGTATGACAATTACATGTAAGATCTCATGGTTCTTTTAATAGAGTAGATCCAAATTTTATGTTTAAGTTATCGCTAACTCTTTAGCTCATGTTTTCGCCTAAGTAAGTTTATATAGTCATTTAGTCATGGCCTTGCCATGAACTTTGATCATTGTTCCATAGTCTTGAGACTCAACCTTGGCTCTAGCCATGGTTGTGGTCTTGAATCTAGGTCATAAGACCTCTTGGTCTTTTTAAACCATAACCATTATATAGTGACTTATATATGTAAAATAGCTGTTAATAAACTGAGAAAAATCTCATTCGTTATTGGTTTTCTGGAGACGTGCACCTGAGTTTTTGAAGAAAAAGTGATTCCGGACAACTTTTGTGCTTTAACTTTTTCATGAAACGGACTAGAAAGGCCTCTTTTTGCGTGTTTAAGGTTCTGTCACAGAAACTATTTAGGCAGTTTTGCCGCAAAGTTTTGGTAACTTCAAATGGTCATAACTTTTGACTCGTGTACTCGTTTTAGGTGATTCAAATTGCTATGGTTTCCTTGTTAGGTCCTCGTTATCAGTAAGTAAGTGTCCAATATCATAGTTGTACTATTTTGGTTGTGGTTCTCCAAGAAAGTTACTAGTTTACTTGTTTAAATAACTTTACTTAACAACCATTTACAATAACTTGTTTTACTCATTCTTATACATCATGGTCATAATCACAAGATAAAATATAGCATGAATGATATGTAAATAGCATGAATATGATATTTAAGCAAGGAAGTGTATTAGAGTTTGCTTACAACTTTGGCTTTCTACAAGAAAGGAAGTTAACATGTAAGGTAAGGACTTTGATAGACTTTAGCTTCACCCTACTTCACTTCAAGCAATCTTTCTACACTTGTATTCTTGAAAGAGAGATGATGAAAGTTGAGGTAACTTGAGTAGATTCAAACTTAAGAGAAATCACCAAAGTTTCTAGGGTTTAAAAGTAGTTTGATGAATCAAAACTAAACTAGTGTTTCTATGTTGTTGTAGCACTTGAATCTTGGATAAAACTTGGAGTAAATTTGCTAAGGAAAGGGTGTTGGTATGTGTGATATGGGACTGCCAAGGAGGGGGGAAGGGGGCTTTTATAGGAGCTTGAGGAGGTTACATGCTTGACTAGTCAAAGCTTGGAGAGCAAGTTGAACACATGTTAACATCTTAAGGCTCTAAGCATGAGATCAAGCCACATGGGTGATCCCCCCCCCCCCTAGAGGCGGTTTGCAAGGGATAAGGATAGGATGACTTGGTCTTGTTGATATTATCCTACTTATGGAGCTAGTTTTGACTCCGTAAAATGCTAACCGTAAATGATTAAGCCATAATACGTAAAACCGGGTATCGTAAAAATACGAAACTTGGAAGAATGATTAAACTTATCATAATACTCCATAATAAAATATAAAATGAGTGGTAGGTTCCATTGGGGTGCTAAAACCCTGCTCAAACTGGAAACACGGGTCTAAAACGCGTAATACGTAAAACGTACGAATATTGTGTAAAATTGAGAAAAGTAAAATGTTACTTTTCTAATAGGATAAAAATGATTTATAATGTCTAGAATGGGCTCAGTCTCGTGTCGGTTGGTATTAAATGTCTTTTAGACATAAAACCGTAAGCCTAAAAATCAAGGAATGATTTATAAAATCAAGGAATGATTTTTGGTCAAAGGAGGAGGGAAAAATATGTTGACTTTTTCCAAAAATGTGAAAACTCAAATCGTCTTAGAAACGCGGTGCAGGTATAGGCTAGGGTTACGGCTGAGTAAAAACGCTTAAAAATGAAAATTCCTGTTTTTCACGGCCGAGGTTTATTTGGTCATATTTTTCTCAGTCATGATTAATTCTCAAATAAATCATGAGTGTATCAAACATTTTTCTGATACGGGGAAAATTAACGAGGTCGAGTTTCGTTGTGCGTAGAATTTTTGAATGACGTTTTACCCTAAAACGTGTAATTCCTTAATAACTTTCGCGAAAATGATCTGATGAGTGTCAAACTTTTAATTTGCCATGGAAATGATTTATCACTCGAGGCCATGAAACAAAAATCAAATTTCGGGAAAATTTCAGGGAAATGAATAGTAAAAGTGAATAGTGAAATTTTCTGGGAATAGAAGTTAACCTGAAAATGTGAATTGTTACAACCCATGTGAACAACATGTGAAACACAACGAAGTGTCTGTTGCACCTAGTGATGCATCTTCTGTTATTAATGAAAATAATGTGTTGCATGAACAAAAGATTCCTAACAAGGTACAACAAACAAACGTTGTTGTATCAGATACTGCTGATATGGGAAATAGTAATGTTTTCCCCTATGATCAATATGTGAAACACAACGTCGCGTCTGTTGTACAACGTAGTGCATCTTCTGTTCTAAATGATGGTTATGTGTTGCATGAGAACACTTCCTTTATTCCTGATGACTCTTTGACCACTAGACTTAACATCCTTAAGGATCAGGTGGCAATGTATGAACAACGTGCTAGATTTGAGCTCACTAAACGTGAGCAGAACATGGAATGGCAAATGCGTGCTTACATATCTGAAAATAATCTTAAGCGAGAAACACTGAAAAAGGAGTTACAATCTTTGCAAAAACAATTGGATCAAACTGTTAAACAAAAACAAGAGATTCAAAAGGGCTTAACCACACTCAAACATGATTTCAAAGATAAAGAAACAAAACTTCTAAATGATTTCTCTAATCTTAAGACACAGAAAAATAAACTGGAAGAAAAATTGTACACGCAAGGCCAAACCATTCAAATTGCTCAAATGATGCAAAGACATAGGAAACTAAGTGATGAACATAGTGATAAGGACATTGATAAACCTAAGACCAACTTCCTTAGGAACGGTATAGGTGCTCAGCCTACGTTATATGATGCAAATATTATGCTTGAGCCTGATCATGCCCCTCCTGATGTGAGATCTGTAGAAAACTATAAGGCGGGGTTGAATAGTTTTACGTCAATTTAGATTTTAAAACTTTGTTTTATGAAAACTTCGATACAAGATTTATTGTAAAAATCTACTCAATCTAAATGATCAAGTTCACTAGTTTATGTGTATGTATATATTGTATCTTTTTAGATTATTTATAAAACTTTATTTTGTGAATGATCCTTTTATTTGAACTTTGTGTGAAATCAACTTTAGCACAATATCACAAGCTACAACTAGATGCAAATATATATGAGTATGTAAATAATAAAGATGTAAATGGAATAATGAGCAAGAGATGGAAAGATCAAACCAAGACACGGCGGATTTATAGTGGTTCGGCTACAAGGTCGCCTTTCTTGCCCTACTCCACTCCTCGAGTCTCCTACTCGAGAGTATTCTTCACTAACACAACGAACTGCCTTTTGGCGGAGAAACCTTACACAACTTTTGCTTACACTGATTAACGACACTAAGCTAAATGTTGAGTCCTAATAGTAGCTAGAACCAATCTCACACCATTACACACCTTCTTCACAACTTATACACACCACTACTACTACACTACTTCGCACACCTTCACAACTTCTCCTTCATAACACAACTATTTCTTCACTACTTCTATTTACAACTACTAACTCACCTAGATCTATCAATTACACACCTTCTACCCCTTTACAAATAATTTACACAACACCTAACAATATACACAACTCTTCAATACTTCTAAAGAAGATGTTGAAGAAGTATTCTTCTCTTGCACTTAGAATGAGGATGGATTGTATCACTTGAAAACAGGAACTAATATTTTTATGATCAAAGGTTTTAGGAATATGATTTGAGAGAATTAGAACAGAAAGTTTTAGTGCAAAAGGTGAGGAAAAAATTCAGATTTGAACCAATATTTATAGGCAAAGAAATCTGACACATGAACGTATGCCGGCCCCCTTAATTGTGTGTCGGCCCCCTTAAAATTAAAGGGGGCACCCCTTATAATTAAGGGGGCCGCCCACGTGAAACGGCCAAATTCTTTGTCTTTTCTGGGGAAAGTTTATTTGGTGAAAATTTAACTGAATTTGGTTAAAAATTTGAATTCATATATTTATTATGAAATAAACGTTTTCCTTTAATTACCAAAAGTGTTTTTCTTAAATATATAAAATGTTTATACCATTTAATATAATTTTTAATTAGTAAATAAACCTTCCTTTGATCATAAAATGTATTAGGCACTTGTTTATTCATACCTTATGTGAATTAGTTGGATATAATGATATTTTGTCACTAAATACTTATTTACGTATTGATTTTACGTTTAATGAGTTTATATTTTATGATCGTCAAAATATAGAGATATCAAAAAATATTAATAACGTTTTTACGCATTATTTATATCAACAATCTCCCCTTTTTTTATGATTAAAAAATCTAATATCATTATATCAAAAATTATTATATATGCAAGTATTTAGTGAGTTTTATATCACTTCTCCCCCTTTTTGTAAACATTAAAAAGGTTGTCCCGAAGTTGGATGAGCTCCCCCTTGATGTGTACTCCCCCTCGTTTTAAGGTTAAATGACAAATCGAGATATGGAATGCTTGCAAAAATGTTTAGAACAAAGAATATATATGCATGCAACAATTATATATATAAAGATAAGTCAAGCAATATAAGCATGGAGAAAAAGACTTCATTAAATAGATAAAAAAATACAAACATCATACACCCAAGATGCATGAACAATACAACTAACAAACTAAAGCCTTAAGGGCTTACATTCAACCAAAACTCTAATAGAAATGTTTTTCCTAGAGCTTGTCATCAAAATGGTTTAAACAAATTTATTTTCCAACCATGATTCATGCTTAATTTGGGAGGAGCAATGTTGTAGGTGGAGATGATGAAGTTGATGGAGAAGTGTTTGATAGAGGTGGAGGTGTGGTTGATGTTGGTGGTGGAGGAGTGGATATTGTTGGTTGAGGTTGAGGAATCAAGATTTCAATATATGAAAACATGTAACAGATTTCATCTCTTAAACCAAAGATGATGGTGCAGTTATGGATGCAACAAAGACAAGTATCACCATGAGCTTCAAGCAAGCTCCATGGGATGGGATTGTAGTTTGGTGGATTGAGTGGTGATGGTGAAAATTGTGCATCAAGAGGTGTGATGGGTGATAATGAAAGGGTGATGTCTAAGGTTGCATTATCAAGAGGTGGTGGTGGTGGAATTCTTGGTGGAGGTGATAGGTGAGTGTTGATGTAGTCATTGATGGATGATGATGATGATGATGATGATGGTATGAAAGAGGTGGAGGTTCCATGTATTGATGGTGTTTTGGATGGTGCATTTGGAGCACTAGGAGATGAACATTGAGGTGGTGGTGATGGAGTGGTATTGTCTTCATTAGTGAGATCAATAAAGAGTTGTTTTGGTGGGATGATAACAAGTTTTTGTTTCTTGGCTTTGTTGGAGGTGGTGTTTTGTGTTGATGACAAGACGAATTGGTTGAGGTTGATGATGATAATGGAGTGTGGATGAAGATTTAAAGGGTTATATAGCATGAAATCATGCTTAGAAATGGTATTAATTTGAAATTTCATTGTTATATTCCAAAATCAGTTTAGTTTTTAAGGGAAATGGTAGCTGGGACTAGCAAAAGAAATCACAAGTTGCAAAAGAAAATAGTGTAAAAACTGTTTCAGATGGCCGGTCCTCTTAATTCATGACCGGCCCCCTTAAAATTAAAGGGGCTGCTCGTGTTAATTATGGGGGCCGCCCATCTGGTAAATTTCCAGACGACCAAATTTCAAAAAATTTCTAAAAATGGTTTATTTTGGTTTTGTGTTTGCAGCAACCTCTATTGGAACATTTTATTTTAGTTTTGGTCTATTTGAGAAACATATATAATCATAAACTAATCATGCAAACATTTATATATACTAAATAGAAAATCATGCATGATAGTCAAGCAAATAATATTAAAAGAACACAAGACACATTCATTGATTGTTTAAATAGATTATGTTGAGAGCATAATCATTAGTACATAAGCATATAAATATATGCTTTTCAAGCTAACTACACTAGATAATACAAAGTTGCCAACTTGATGTCTCTTGGACTTCCTTGGGATACAAAAGGTTTGTGACGATTTTATTTGGTGATGTGAAACGTAAACATAAAGTTTAGTTGTTTGATGGAGAAGGATATGGTGTAGGATATGGAGTGGAAGAGGTGGACCTCACGATGTTGTATCGTGTCAATGGTGGTATTGGATGAGGACGAGTGAGAAGATACTCAATCCAAGAGATATCTTCACTCAAGTATAGGATTTGTTTTTGAAGGAAGATGCAACAAGGGCAAAAATGAGTGTGGTTAGTAACTTGGTCCAAGTTGAGAGAGTGGGGTAAGCAGTTTGCATAGGGTTATGATGGAGGTTGCCCTTTGTTGCGTTGTGCAAGATGCATAGCAAAGAGATCACTGAGATCATGGATTTGGTTAATTTCTTCACGGAACTTTTGCTTTTCCGTGGCAATGTGGAGTGAATCATTTGGAGGAGGTGGATGAATTGGTGTTGTGTAGTTGGTGTTGTAGTTTGATGATTGACCAAAGTGATATGGATCATTGTAGTTGGATGGAAATTGAGATGTATGGTTTGGGATGAAATTAGATGTTTGGCCAATGTGGTAAGGTTTGTAGAGTGGTTCAAAGGAGTGTCCTTGTGGGTTTGGAGTGTAGTTTGGAAAGTAAGTGTTTGAAGGTGTTGATTGATTACCAAATCAACTTGTTGAGATGGATTTGTTTCTAGGGCTTTGTTTCTTTCTCCATGTGGGCTTTTCAGTCATCCTTGCTAGCTTAGAGGATTTTGATTTTGATTTGTTGGGAGAGGTCATGATGGAATGGTTAAGTAAGGATATGTGATGAGGAGAGGTATTTATAGTGTGATGATGATGTGTTTATGGAAGGATGAAGTAGTGGAAGATTTACTAGACAAAATGTGTTTGTGATTTTAGGGAAGTGAGGAATCAAAATAGCGTGAAATGGGCTAAAAAGCAGAAAGCAAACAGGAAACCTCGACCAACAGGTGGCTGGCCCCCTTAATTAATGTCCAGCCCCCTTAAAATTAAAGGGGCTGCCTTTGATAATTATGGGGGCCGCCCAGAGCCTGATTCCCAGATTGCCAGAAATGGTTTTTGACAAAAAATTTTCCAGAAAGATCTTTGTTTGGAGGTTTGGTTTTGGGCAAGTCCATCTCTTTAGGCAACTTAATCAAGTATTATCTTAATGGAATTATGCAAGAAAAGTATGCATGTAGGCAACTAAACATTTAAAATAATTTCATGCAAGGAAAATCATGTAAAGGGGCAATTAAGCAAGTCCTATATCTTAAGGTAATTATTTTAATAAAAGAGGTCAAGTCAACTAGTGAGTGAGAAGCTAGTGATGGAACAAATGTGACAAAATGACTTATGTCATAGTAATAATTTGTGTCTAGACTTAACATATGTGAAGATGCGATTGCTTCAACTCCTAATGAAAAAAAATCCTAAGAAGCAATCCAATATCTTCCTGATTTAATTTGTTAAACTTACGTTTGTCAAAAAATATATTCGATTTAATAATATGATAATTACATGTGTAGTATCAAGCATGATTTATGAGAAAACGTTTTTAGCATTATTCAACAAATGTGTTTTAAGAATAGTTTTTGAAAAGTATTGTATAATCAAATAGAAATTTCATAAAGAGGATTTGTAGTAAAGGAGTTTTAATGCTAATAAGGCATTTTAATCTTATGGAAAGTATTTAGTTATGAAAAATCTAAACTCGATTTGAAAGAGCCAAAATAATGTTGAAGAAATAGAAGTAAAATACTTAATGATGATTATGACCAAAATTTGATGAAATGTTTTATGAATGACTTACAAAATTTGAGGTTAAAAATGTGAATAGTTTGGATAGATTGAGTTTTAAAAAAAAATCATGAAATGTAAAGTTCTCAATCTTCAATTTTTGTGTGGAGTAAATACCTAGACTCAAGAATGAGGAAGATGAAATAAAACAGTTTTATACAATAATTTATTTATGAAAAATCAATAGAATTTTGTCAATTTGCTCCATCATTCCTAATCCTAAACGCTAGTCATTAAGTCGTACATGCTAAAAGGGTTTAGTGAGTATATCCGCAGTGAAAATAATACAATAAACAAAATTAACACACGAACATGCAATTAATAATCTTGAAAATTTACGTTATAATAAAAGAGAGAACTTACCTTGCGTCTTAAAGAGAATTAATTCAATAAGACATATGAGAAAGTGAAAAGAGGAATCAACTAGTACCAAGAAGCTTGTAGAGAGAAGGCAATGCAATAGAGAACCCGTAACAAGATAACACCATAGTATCGCAAGCAAGTTCTTGAAGCATAAATGCATGAAGGTTCAAATGCATGTCTCAATAGTTCGTCAAACTTCACGTAAAAGCAAGTGTGCCAATCCACATGATTAAGACACCTAACATGTAAAACAACTTGGTACCCAAAATCTTATGGGTCCTAGATGGTTAGTCACAACATCCATTGCATTTAAAATGCATATGGCATAGATGTTGTCAACAAGTGCAAGAATTTCTTATCAATATGTTTTCACACAATGATAATGACATTCTTGTCTCAAGAGATAAACAGTTGTTATGACAAAAGTAATTTTCTAAATTTCTCCACTAGGTTTTACAAACTCTATTTGCTTTGATTTATTTGTCAAAGTATCATTAGCATTAAATCCTAATCCGGTTTTTTCATCAAAAGCCTTTTGAGTATTAAGTAAGTATATTAGTGATTTTGAGCTATTTTCGAATTTAGCAAGTATCTTTTCTTTTTCAATATTTTCTTCTGTAGATGTTGAAGATTCATTTTTAATTGTGATATTTGAATTTATGTTGCAAAAACCTTTGAAGTTACTTTCTAATTTTGAAAATTCTAATATGAATTGATCATAGCAAAAATGTTTGGTTCCGGATTGTACCTCATTTGGGGCTTTATATGCTTCACGATCTTCACTTGTTATATACCGATCCTCTTCATCTTCCATGTCGCTCCATGTTTCATTTATAATCTTTCTTCGGATTTGGCTCATGTGGTCTTCGTCATTAATACCTTCAATGACCATGTTTGAACTAGTAGCACTTGTATTTACATCAACTAAATGTTTGTTTATTAAATTTTCTAGAACAATTAATTCTTGTGCAATATCAAGTTTATCATCTTTGGCTTGACATTTCCATTGGTGAAAGTTTAAAAGATATTTCCAAATATCATTTGCCGTTTTACAAAAGAATACCCTTTCATATTCAATTCCAGGTAGGGTTTTATAAATCATTAGTTTGGCTTTGGTATTTTTATCAATCTTTCTTTGAGGGTAATTGTATTGTTTTTCAAAATCCTTTTTTGTTTGAGTATCACCAATTTAAATGATGTGCCAAAGATCTTGATCTATTGATTTCACATAATTTTCCAATTTATTTTTCCATTCACTAAAATTCTCATTTTCAAAATATGGTGGTTTAAATGTCATTTTTCCTTCTAAATATTTTTCCGATTCCATAGATCGATTACAAGTTTTAAAATACAATTTATTTTAAAAATCTTGTTTAACGTAGCTCTGATACCAATTGTAGAAAACTAGAAGGGGGGGTTGAATAGTTTTACGTCAATTTAGATTTTAAAACTTTGTTTTATGAAAACTTCGATACAAGATTTATTGTAAAAATCTACTCAATCTAAATGATCAAGTTCACTAGTTTATGTATATTTATATATTGTATCTTTTTATATTATTTATAAAACTTTATTTTGTGAATTATCCTTTTATTTGAACTTTGTGTGAAATCAACTTTAGCACAATATCAGAAGCTACAACTAGATGCAAATATATATGAATATGTAAATAATAAAGATGTAAATGAAATAATGAGCAAGAGATGGAAAGATCAAACCAAGACACTGCGGATTTATAGTGGTTCGGCTACAAGGTCTCCTTCCTTGCCCTACTCCACTCCTCGAGTCTCCTACTCGAGAGTTTTCTTCACTAACACAATGAACTCCCTTTTGGCGGAGAAACCTTACACAACTTTTGCTTACACTGATTAACGACACTAAGCTAAATGTCGAGTCCTAATAGTAGCTAGAACCAATCTCACACCACTACACACCTTCTTCACAACTTATACACACCACTACTACTACACTACTTCGCACACCTTCACAACTTCTCCTTCACAACACAACTATTTCTTCACTACTTCTATTCACAACTACTAACTCACCTAGATCTATCAATTACACACCTTCTACACCTTTACAAATAATTTACACAACACCTAACAATATACACAACTCTTCAATACTTTTAAACAAGATGTTGAAGAAGTATTCTTCTCTTGCACTTAGAATGAGGATGGATTGTATCACTTGAAAACAGGAACTAATATGTTTATGATCAAAGGTTTTAGGAATATGATTTGAGAGAATTAGAATAGAAAGTTTTAGTGCAAAAGGTGAGGAAAAAATTTAGATTTGAACCAGTATTTATAGGCAAAGAAATCTGACACAGGAGCGTATGCCGGCCCCTTTAATTGTATGTCAGCCCCCTTAAAATTAAAGGGGCAGCCCCTTATAATTAAGGGGGCCGCCCATGTGAAACGGCCAGATTCTTTGTCTTTTCTGGGGAAAGTTTATTTGGTGGAAATTTAACTGAATTTGGTTAAAAATTTGAATTCATATATTTATTATGAAATAAACATTTTCCTTTAATTACCAAAAGTGTTTTTCTTAAATATATAAAATGTTTATACCATTTTATATAATTTGTAATAAGTAAATGAACCTTCCTTTGATCATAAAATGTATTAGGCACTTGTTTATTCATACCTTAAGTGAACTAGTTGGATATAATGATATTTTGTATCTAAATACTTATTTACGTAATGATTTTACGTTTAATGAGTTTATATTTTGTGATCATCAAAACATAGAGATATCGAAAAATATTAATAACGTTTTTACACATTATTTATATCAACAAGATCATATGATGAGATTAATAAGATTGAAGATAGAACTAGGGAAAAACTTGCTAAGAAACTAATGGATCCCATGTGCACTTCTAATAATCTCGTGTTTCACTATGACTACGCTGATGATAATCATTCGGCTATTTTTGTTCCTCAAAAGAAAATCCTCCCTGAGAAAGTTTTTTGGAATATTGACATAGAGAAAATGAAAGCTGAAAGACTTGTGGGTAACACACGTACTATTTTTAGGATTGCTGACCCAACTATTTATCCTCTGAACACACCCGAGCACCTTGTACCATTTACTCTTCCCACACAGTGTAATACTCTAATTGGATTATATGTACTAGGTCAACTGTTTAATGATTTTGAGAAAACATGTAAAAAGAGAATTATACCAACGGGGATTACTGAAGGGGAAAGGGGATTTGAGCAAACAAAACGGTGTTACCTAACTGAAGTTATGTCATTTTTCGATCTTCTTAAAGAACACTTTGCAGGTCTTAAAAAGACTATTAATAATGATGTAACTGAAATGAAAAAGGTCTTCAAAGATGTAGAAAATGAGGGTAAACAATTGGCAATTGATCTCAAATATAGTGAAATTGACAGGAAAAACATTCTCATTATGAATGAAAAATTGATTGCTAATTGCATTGCTCAAGACGTTTTCTACACCGTCACCGACTCTGCATTATCTGCTCGTCAATTTCATGAGTTGTCGATTACATTGAATGTTTTCCAAAATCGTGTTGTTGAGCTTGTGGGGGAGAATTTCAAATTACATCAAAAAATTCAAAACGACGACCATGATAACATGGTTCGGCATTTCTCAAAACTAGAAGTTGATAATCTTAACTTACAGTTAAAGTATTAACATCTAGAAGAAAGAACCAAAATCTCAAATGCCAAGACATCTTCGGATGCTCCTGAATTTGATGCATGTTTTGAATTAGCCAAACGGGATGAAAAAATTCAAGCTCACACGAACACGATTCGAAAGTTGAGGGCACAAATTGCCCAATTGAAGTCAAACAACAGTGATGTGATTGGCACCCAAAAACCACTGTCTGTAGATTCTCAGAATTTTTCAATTTCAAGATACCATCAATAAATTGCAACATGAAAATGATTGGTTTCGTGATGAAAATTCGAAAGTTAAACAACATTACAAAGAGTTATATGATTCAATTAAGATCACATGTGATATAAACAATGAAAAGATAACTTCTTTGCTTAAAGAGATTGAGAATCTAAAGACTCAGGTGAAAGGGAAAATGCCAATCATCACTTGTGATCATGTTGTTCAAAAGGTTTCTGCTTGTAAGAAGTACACAATTGATGCTGTGAATATTCCTCTTCCCCTTAGAAATAATAAGTTAGTTCATAGAAACTATCTTAAACATCTTAAGGAGTGCCTTGACTTGCTTCATGAAACCATTGAAGAGGATAGGATAGCAAAACAACTTGATGATGCTATTGTAGGTGCCTGTTTTCTCACTAATAGATCTCAGGAACTCTTAGAATATGCTATTGGTACATGTCCTAAAATTGATAGCAAGCGAGATAGGTCTACTGCATCATCATCTATGACTAAGAACAAGCATGTTACCTTTGAGGTACCCTTGGAAACTTCAGATCCCAACACATCAAAACATGTTCAGTACCCGGAAGTGAAAAAGACTAAAATTCCCATTAGTCCGTCTATAGGAGTAAATAGTAACACCAAAAGCTAGAGAGTCTAAACCAAGGAGAAATAGAAGGAATTATAGGACTTCACCTACTAAAAGTGTTCCTAAAAAGAAAGTAGACGACCACATGAGGAACATTAAGTCCAACTTGAGCGAAATGATTCATAACTCAAAACCTAATTCACATTGCAAAACATGTAATAAATGTTTAATTTCGAGCAATCATGATAAACGTGTTGAGAAATATCTGAAGTCATTTAACAAACCCCCAGTTATGAAAGTTTGGAGAGCTAAACGAATTAAGCAAGTTTGGAAAGCAACAAGAAAACTGTTTGCCAATGTTGGATATCAATGGAAGCCCACTGGAAGGAAATTCACTTTAGGAGAACAGTGCCCTTTAACTAGGATAACTAATTCTAAAGTAGTGCCTATTAAGGAATGGAAGCCAACTGGTAGAACTTTCCACCCAATGCCCTTTAACTAGGCCCATTGCATCTACTAGTGAAATTTCCACCATTGAAATGAATGCACCTAAGGTCTTAGTGGCTCCAGAACTTGTTTGCACTAACCAACTGGAACCCAACTCAAATTGGGGATCCGACACTCCAAATCTTCTGCTCTCGTCTGTTTTCAAATGCAGGTCGTACATTTCGTCCTTAGGTATTTGGACTCAGGCTGCTCATAACATATGATTGGGGATCGCTAAGGGCTCGAGAATTTCGTGAATAAGGTTATCGGGACAGTTAGATTCGGGAACTACCATTTTGAGGTAATTATAGGTTATGGAGATTATGTTTCTGGTGACAGCTAATTTCCTGGGTATACTACATGGAAGGACCTAGGCATAATCTGTTCTCTGTTGGTCAATGTCTTGATTCCGATCTTGAAGATGGCCTTCAGAAATTACACATGGTTCGTCTGAAAATTGGATGGTATTGATCTTCTTAAAGACAGTCATGGCACAAATCTATACACCTTTTCTATCGAAGTCGTGATGTGGTCCTCTCCTATTTGCCTTCTCTCAAAGACCTCAAAGAACAAATCGTGGCTATGGCAACAAAGTTTTAATCACTTGAACTTTGGTACCATCAATGATCTTGCTCACAATGATCTTGTATGAGTTCTACCCAGATTAAAGTTCGAAAAAGAACTTCTTCATTCGGCTTGTTAACTGGGTAAACGAAAGAAGCATACTCACAAACCTAAAATTGTCAACATCAACATGGATGTTCTTTACACCCTTCACATGGACCCAGGCAGACCAATGAGTGTGAAGAGTATAAATGGGAAGTAATATGTACTCGTTGTTGTCGACGAATACTTTCGGTTTACATGGGTAAAGTTTTCGAGAACCAAGGACGTGACTCCAGAAGTTATCATAAAACTCATCAAACAACTGCTAGTAAGACTCACAAAACCGTCAGAATCATCTGGACAAACAATGGAACGGAGTTTATCAACAAACAACTCGTTCTACTTCTCTAAGGCACCGATGTTCCTATAGGCAGAAGCAATTGCTACAACTTGTTACACCCAAAACCGATACTTGACACATACTCTTCACAACAAAACTCTATATGAGCTGATACATGGCAAGAAACCGGATCTCTCCTTTCTATTTGTGTTTGGTGCTTTATGCTACCCTACAAAAATGACAGTCAAGATCTGGGAATGTTATAAGCTAAAACTGGTATTGGATTCTTCGTTGGTTACGCTCCAGATAGTAAGGTATCCCGAGTCTACAACAAACGAACCCGATAAATCCTGGTAACCATTCACATCACATTCGTTGAGCTGACTGAGCATACGGCTCCTGTACACATCAGTGCAGGACCCACGTCTAAACTTTTGTCTCCTGAACCAATCAGTTCAGGTCTTGTACAGAATCCCACTCCTGCATGTACCTCATGTACCACCTACAAATGAGCATTTGAAGATCTTGTTTGACTCAATGTTTGAAGAATACCTTGAGACTCCTACTGATGATACATCGATACCACCAGCCGCTGCTGCTCCGGTTTTGTATAACTCAAATGGTCCATCAGTGTCTACTTGAATTGATCAAGATGCTCATCTCTATACATCTAGGCACTGCAGTCGACAATTCTTTTGAAGTAAATTCATTTGCTCCTTTTGAAGATGCTCCGTTCAAAAGCCTATGTGTTCCTGAATCTTCTACTAAGACATCTTCTTCAAGGGATACAAACACGGCGTCTTCAGGTTCCTACCCTCAACCACATCACAATCTCATAAAACGGACTGATGATCATCCTATTGACAACATTATTGGGAATCCTTCTCGATCGGTGTTCACATGAAGGAAACTTACCACCTTTGCCTTGTGGTGCTATTATAATTCCGCACTATCCAAAGTCGAACCCAAAAACTTCAAGACTGCTATCTCTAGAGACTGTTGGGTTAATGCGATGCAAGATGAAGTTCGCAAGTTCGATCGACTTGAAGTATGGGAATTGGTATTAACTCCAGACTGTACAATGATTATAGCTCTTAAGTGGATCTTCTAAGTGAAACTTGATGAGCATGATGACGTTCTGAAAACAAGGCAATGCTTGTTGATAAGGGATATAGTGTACAGGAAGGCATTGATTTAGAGGAATCTTTCACTCTGGTTGTTCGTATTGAAGCTATTAGAATGTTTCTCACCAATGCTGCAAGTCAGAACATGACGGTCTATCAAATGAATGTGAAAATTGCATTTCTAAATGGCGAGCTGAATGAAATTCTTTAGTTCAGTCAACCTGAAATATTTGTGGATCTTGATCATCCGACCCATGTCTATCGTTTGAAAAGGGCTCTTTATGGCCTAAAGCAGGCGCCTAGGGCATGGTACGATACACAGTCAAAGTTTCTCCAAATGTGTGGTAGAACAAGTTGAGAAAGGGGTAGTGGAACCTTACTTCGTGAGGACAGAATTTCAACTGGCTGACTTATTTACAAAGGCTCTTCCGCAAGAAAGATTTCAATTCATTCTTCCGCAACTTGGAATGAAGAGTCTTACGCCAGAATCTCTCTAAAGTCTTTAGGAAGAAATTGAGGAGTAAATGGATTTTCCTCACATATCCTTTGTACATAGTTGAAAACAAAAAAGGAAAATAGAAAAATATAAAACCTATAAAAACCATAAAAATCTGAAAAATCATAAAATCCAAAAATATTCTTCTTACGACATGTCTCTTGTGTAATCAATATTATGTACGTTTCTAGAAATGTCATTCAATAATGACATGGAAACATACATATGCTTGAGCAAGAGTTTTTCTTTTTAATAATGTTTTTCTAAAACATGTCGTTTCTAAATGTCGTTTCTAAAAATATTCTTTCAAGATGGCTTGCAGTCATTTCAGGCTGTAACCCGGACTTCAAACTTATGGCTTGCTATTACTTCAGATAGCAACCCGCTTTTCAAAATGGGGAAAGCATGTCGCCAAAAAGATGGATGTTCCTCTCACTGGGTGATGTTCACCCGGGCACGGATTACTTTATATCCGTGTTTCATCGACTTGATGATTTCAGTGCATCAGTTCTTGTATAAGAAGAGAAGTCTTCTTTACATCGCAAATACTTTCCCTTCTATGATTCTTCTCGGAGTATTAGTACTAAACATGGTGGTACCATGATTTTTGAAATTCAATCAGACTTGAAATTTTTCATTAAATTTGCCACTCAATTGATGACAAACAAGTTTAAATTTTTTGTTAAAATTTTAAATTAAGAACGGATCATCAATTGAGGGAGAGAGTGATTTCAAATTTCTATATCATCAAAACAAGATCTTTGTAAATAAAAAGCAGTGAATGAAATGTGATTGTTATGTGTCAGTATATGAATTTTCATGAGATTCTCGTTAAACTCGAAATCATTTATAAACTCATCATTTCTGACACATAACATGCTCCCTCAAGGATTGAGGAGGAGCAATGTATCGTCTCATAATCAGTTATTCTTAAATCTGACCACAGTTCTCTCCTAAAAAATCTTTGAACTTATTTAAATCACTTGGGATCACAAATCTCAAATGGTTTGAAATTTTTGATCGGGGGAGAAAATGTGATTTAAATATGAAATCTGATTAAAATGTGATATTTTGGACTTAAATGTAAGCTCTCCCATATGTGTTAAACCCTTTCGTATATCAATGCACACATTGAGGGGGAGCAAATGATTTGTGGTGACAAAAAGGATGTAGCATCATACGTGAGTGCATCTCAGGCTTAACTAGTGAATTGACGGAACATACACTGTCAGGAATCGAAAAGAGTAGTCCTGGACCGGTAATAACTTCAAGCTGGTTTAACCAGTGATGTAAGCGTGTCTCGAAAAGGACTAGTTTGAGTAGAATGTACCGTTTTGAGAAACCTTGGGTGAATCTGATCGGGCCAGGTAATAACTTCAAGCTAGTTTAACTAGTGATGTAAGCGTGTCTCGAATTCCTGGTCATGTTCACTCCAAAAGTGCAACTCTTCCCGACATGTGCAAATTTTCAAATCAATACATATGACCACATGTTAAGGGGGAGCATTTGAAAATGACAAAACCCTTAATGTGTTAACAAAATGTGTTTCTTAATCATAAACACATTGAGAGAATTTTCAATGATTTGGTGTGTGGCAACATAGGATAGTCATGAAGTTATAAGGTGGCTAAGGTTAGGAAAACCGTCCTATGATCCACCAGAGCCAGATGGATCTACCCATGGACAATACCAAATAGATAGTATTAGAAAGTCAATAGGTATGATTATGAAAAAAATGAGAAATGAGAGAATGGAGAAAGAAGGGGTTGAAGAATTAAAAGGAAATGAAATAAGAAAGGATGAAAAGAAATAGCCCTCCAATTATTCAACCTTAGGGCAGAAACCGGGTTCAATTCATAATCTACTGATGGTTGCCAAGGCGACATTGGTATTGAAGACAAGACGTCATGGACCCAGTGACGCACTGCACTAAACCTTCTAGCCACTCAAGTTCTCTTAAAAGAACTTGTTTCATTCTCACGGGGAACCGGTGTAATCTATCAACGTATCTCTTAGAGATGGTTGATATTGAAGCAGGAGACCTCTCCTAATCTCCGCATAGGAAAACCAAATGCACTTATTGAGTCTAGAGCCTCGAGATGCATAAAAAGATCTCATAGGAACACGTGCTACTTCTACCCTGGCGGTTCAACATTAAGGACACCAGTGGTAAACTTATGAGTCCTACGCAGATCTTAGCAATCTGCCAGAACATTTATGAGGGACGTTGCTATTGTAACTCCCAATGATTGAACGGAAATTCTTGCCAGGGTCAACATCAAGCAGCCCTGAAAGCATGTCACTTAGGCAATTCCTTGTGGATTACGCTTAGTGGTCACGATGGTTACCAATGGTCTACAGTCGTGGAGTGAACTCCAGCGACTCACCCAATCGTTGATTTACTTAGGTAGATTGTGTAAATCCTCTCGGGGGTTTGCCGATTGGGAACGGTCTTGGTAAGGAGTAGAAGGAGTCTTCATACTATGCTGTTGACAATCTCTAATTCCAAACCTATGCTGTTGACACTTGCAGGAATTTCTGACGGTTGCAGTTGATTGCTGAAAAGATGCTGATCCATCACGACATCTCACACTTCGACATCACTATCTAAGAAATCATGATCATTGATTGGGCCAAATCTATGCTTCCACAACTCTGATGCAGAAGATCATGATCCTGAAAAGTGTGAGCATGCCAATACAAAGATGTTCAAATCACATGGAGACATTACTACTCAAAGATGACTTGTAGATACCCATTTGGATGATGAACTCGAAGTAACGCCAAATATCATCCAACTCATTGAACAAGTCTTCTAGAGTCTGATGCTGAAAGTACAAAGACATGTTTGAAGAATCAAAGTCTACGAGCTACAAGATTTCAAGGATGCAAGAATTCAATACTTATCTTCTGGGGTGACCTCCCTTAGGGGGAGATTGTTAGGAATACGAATATTTAGTTAAAGACTCGGTCACCCCAAGTATTGCTCAGTATTACGTAGCTCGTAGAATTATCCTTATTATAGTTAGTACGTAGTTTATTAGTAGTTAATGCATGTAAATAGTATTCGTAGAGTGGGTCGGGTCTTTACCCTCTGTCAGCTCACTCTACAGCTCGTTTCATGGAGCATCAAGTATTGTAGTATATATACCCTCTCCCACCCAAGGGAGAGGTTTGGAACTTCTCATACTTTCAATCTAATACATTTCTATTTCTCTCACTAGAAGTCTCCCACATCTCACTTTCTCTCTCAAAACTCCTTCTACAATTCGAACCATAACTCAAGACCATACATGTTAATCATTATGAGTATTCTACACAAGGACATGTTGACGGATAAGTGGCATACATTGAACCATAATCTCCAAAATTTCAACTCATTTACAAACGTTTAAAACGTTTGGGTCGTAGTGTGAAATACGAGTTTGATCTTTTGAACCGTGTTGAGCAAGAATATTGTCAAGAGGCGAAAGGAAGAGAGTTTGCTTAAGACGAGGCGTGGGCTATGTTGAAAAAGTGCGCCAAGTGGGACGTGGTCGAGCCCGTTAAACCGGTTGATCTTACCGAACATGAAGAACTATTCGGAGATGATCCGAGACCTTGTCTCCTTGGCAAACCACGTCCTCGAATAAAAAACTAATCGAAAACCACGTCAAGCACCGCGGGTAGTAACCCGTCCGATTTGGGGATTAATTTACAAAATGAATTTCGACTCAAATGAGAAGCCGCTCAATCGACGTACGAGGTGGCGAAAGAGAAAGACCAGACAATAATGCAGTTGGAAGAAATAAAGTTTCTCGCCACTAACACCAAAGGAAATGTCAGAGGAGGATAGCTACATGATCAACATGCAAAAAGAAGAATCCGCCAAAAATATAGAATGAACCTTGATTACTTATCTTCGTTAATTTTTTTTCATATTTTTTTTAATTCTCGTTGTTTTTTTGTTTTTTGTTTTTTTGTTTTGTTATTGTTTTTTTTTCGTATTGTAATTTGTATTTTTATTTAATGAATAAAAAATTAGTTTGTTTGAAAAATGAAAAAGAAAATAAAAATGGTGGGTCTCATAATAGGTATTTTAACATGTTATTAGTGAGAGGGTATTTTGGTGTGTGAGTGTTAAGAGTAGGAATACTGAGACGAGAGTGACATAAAAAAGGTATTTTAATATTTATGATACCTAAAACTCTAAGACTAAACGTAATCATCACACCTCCTCACTTTTCACATCAGTACAACTCAGCTTTCTCTCTCATCTCACTTCCCCTAACACCTTCTTACCTTTCAACCCTAATAAGGTCACACCGTCTCACCTTTATACCCATTTTTTTAATTAAATTTTTTATTCATAAATTAAAAATGTAACTGTACGAAATTTAAAACTTTCGTTCATAATGAAAAAACCTTAAATAATTACTCAAATTGTCACACCTCGCCAAGGCGGAAACACGAGGGTGTAACTTCATGGATATCATCACAACATATGGTGTCTATATAAAGAATAACTACTTGCAATAAAATGGCAAAGTATAGACACAAAGTGTCATAACAATACCCGAAATGAAACAACATGATAAACTCCAAACGCACAGATAAACCACTTCCAATGCAACTAAGGTCTCGTCTAATCACTTCCTTCTATCATAGCCTTAGAATACTCACCTGAAAATGATGCTTAAAACGTCAACATAATGTTGGTGAGATTCATAAGTTTAGACACACATACACTCACAAGGCAACCAGTTTACTGTGATCATAAAATATATAGCTGGACAAATAATTTAAAGTTATCATATAAGCTTCAATCATTCGCAAACGAATATCCACACACAAAGGCAACAACTGGAAGGCTCGTGTCCTCTGATCCCAGTAAACATCAATTAGGTCGCATGCGCGAACAACAGGATAAACATCCTCCCAATTGAAGCACACACAACATCAAATGGGTCCCCAAATGAAGCACACATAATCTCACAATCAAATCATCACACGTAGCATACATACAATAACATTATAAGTCCAAGCTCTTTGACACACACATAATCACAGTAACCCAAACAATTTAAGACAAACATCATTCCCATTCCGAGTTTAAAACAAGTAAAAGTATGGGATTATGAACTCACCTCAAACCTTGCATCTTCCACAAAAACAAATCATAATCTATAACACACAAAAATAAATCCACATTACACATGGTCAAGCTAAAAGCAACAACCCATGTAATACACATATGATGGATGTCTAAGACTCATATGACCCACCATGGATCTCCTAGATACCATACTAACCATCACATAACCTAACACTCACTAAATCCCTTGCACTATTAAAATCAGAAAACGCAGAATTTTAGGGTACATTCGCCCACATGAAATCATAACAAATTAAGATCAACAACTCACACCAAATATTTACCATGGTCTCTCATAAGCATACAAGCTAATCCCAGAAGGCCATGGACTATTAACACACACAAGTACTCACAAGAAAATCAAACTTGTCAACTATCCAAATGCGGATCTGAACGCACACCAAAACGTTTTAATTAAGATAAAATACTTTTACAACTTTTTATCGCGAATCCTTTTCGTGGTAGTCTAAGATAACCTAAAACTTAACTATTCTAGAAGGGCTAATCTAAATACCACTTTTACACCCACAATTCACTATCAAACTTTTACTCAAATTATGTCCCGGTTTGACAGCTTTCACACCTTATCAAAGAAAAATCAAAAGACTAACTTCCCGACCTTGAAATCAATCGTGGTTGGACTTTTTGGAAAGCTCTTTCATTAAACTTCAATTTAGACCAAAAATTCGTGATCTAACTCTTCACCATCTGTTAAATACATTCACATATTTACAGCACTAATTTTCTGTCCAAACCCTAATTTATAAACTAACACGTTTTAAGCTCAATTCTCTTAACCAATCAGCATACTATTATCAATTAATGATTCTAACATGTTTTACATCATTAATTTACAGAAGTTTATAAACCCTAAATCCATCATAATTTATATTACATGAATAAGTTCAATAACTAATTAATTGAATGAAAACTAGTATCGAAAATATACCTTAATCTTGATTTTAGCTTCAATAATAAAAACCCTAAGTTTTCCTGCTCTCCTCCACTCATGGTAGATCATAATATGCAGGAAATATAGGTTTAGGGTCGTTGGTTATGATTATAAGGGTAAGGGTTGGGCTTGTTTAGGTTGGACTAGGATTCCTTATTGTTAGGAATTGTATTTGGGCTCAAATTTGGTTTCCTTTTCCCCTAAAAACCCCTTGGCCGATTTATATATATATATATATATATATATATATATATATATATATATATATATATATATATATATATATATATATATATATATATATGTATATATATATATTAAATTTATTTATTACACTTAAAACCTTATTCTCTTGATATTTTATAAGAACCAATAACGAAAGTGATGCGTGGGAATCGCACCTTGCTTTACCTCTCGACGGATCTCGAGAAGCTTACAACCCCCACCAGGCAGTGTACCTGATCGTTGTAGTATAATATAGTGACAAGTACCGGGGGATTGATCGTTCAGCTAGGAATAGTGTCGTTAGGATTGAAATTAATCTAACTAGGTCTAAAGGTGAAGGATGATTCTTTTTGTATTTTTATATTTTATGAAAAACAAGTAAAAATCTCGGGTATTGGGAGTGTGGGCGGAATTAGTTGCTAATCAACTAACCCAAAAGCTACTAATTAAACTAATTAACAAGAAAAGTAAACTAGGTTTCTACAAGATAAGTGAAGCATGTCTACCCATGATATGTTACTCCTTGCTAGCTATCCAATCCTACCTATTGAATTGTAACCTTGTTTCAATTGACGGGTTGTATTCCTTAATACCATTCATGGGGTGGCATACATAACTCCCCAATTCTATGAGCTCTTATCTCCTCCTACACCATGCCCAGCACAACTATAGGGATTGTAAACAGTGGCTCATGCATTAAATACAACCAATAAAGACCTAGTACGCCTCGGTTCATGTTTCTTAAGATGTTCAAGCATGTTACCATTTGGAGATCTGCTAGTTTTCTTAAGCCTAACATATAAATCATTCAATCAAAACAAGAATCAATAGGAAACAAGGATTATAAACTAAACCAACTAGATCTATCGAAGTGTCACACCCTAATTGATGAAGATAGACACAAACATCAACAAGGAATCAATGAGATCTAATCAATTATATACAAGTTTCACATAATCATAAGTAGACACAAGGTGAATTAGCAAACCATCATCAAAGAAGAGCAAACAACAATAATAATGGAAAACATAATTAAGATAGAATCATCAAACCAATACATGATGTTTATGGAGTGATTGAAACCCTCTAAGTTGCTGGAAAAACACCCACCTAAACCCAGGAATCGACCTTAGGGTTTAGGGCTTACAAAAAGTGAAGTTATGAAGTTATATTTATAGGCATGTTTTCTGTCGGCCCTTCGTGACGGCGTCAGCCCGTACTCTTGACGCCGTCAAGACCACTTTTTCACCAAATTGTAGATCTCTTCGTCCTCTTCGCGTGGGCTTTTGAATCACCTAAATCCGAGTTCGTATGCAAAAGTTATGACCAAAACAATATCAGCTACTCCGCGCGCAAGTTTTGACAAGTTTACACGTGACAGCCTGGTGACGGCCTTGGTGACGCCGTCACCAACTACGGATTTTTATTCTTGGGACTCTGACGCCGTCAAGAGCAATTCTTGACGCCTTCATGCACTGTTCCCAGCATAGAAATTTGAGACTTTGCCGTTTTCTTCACTTTTTTGCTCCAAAAATGTCCGAAATGGCTTCTTTTCCGGAATTCACTCTCCAAGTACCTAAAATCACAAAAGGAACGATTTAGGGCAATATTTGATCAAATAAAGTCGGATTCGGGCTTAAATGACCCCCTAAAAACGGATCATTTTTCGCCTCATCATATACCCTTACACTTGAGATTTGCTTGTCCTCAAGTAAATGCGCTTTTATTCTACTCGAAAGACAAGTTAGGGGTCATTTAACACTAATATAAAAGTAATTACAACAAATAATCGTTCCACTAAAGACCAATAGACAAGCACAGAGGTCATACACAAGCACCTCACAAATAGTGTTTAGATACTCACATCTCTCGGGTGTAATAAAGTAATATAACATTATGGAAATGGAAGATATCTCTCACTACCTGTCATAGTAAAATAGATTACCATAGGCTTAGGAAAGGATCAAACCTCCACCACATGGCGTAAGCACCTAGGATAAACTATCAAAGAGGTCTTTTTAAAGGGTTGTAACGTTAGGTATAGGGATATGAATTACACGGTTTTGTTGGATGAAGGAAATTTTACTGGTGGCGAGTTAACAATCTTGGTTAATTACATGTACAAGATGGCGTTGCTAAGCCAAGACTAGACTCGACTTAAGCTAATAAATGAAAAATAACAAAAAAACATAAAATGAACATAGAATAAAAACGGGATGGTAGTCCGTATGTTTTTTCTCTTTTTTTTCTATTTTTTTTTTTTTTTTTTTTTGCATACACTCTTACCCTACCATCCAAAATAATACATCATAGGGGTATGAGCATTCCCCTTACACTTGAATCTTTACATACTTTACATTTAACTAATCTAATGACTCGAATTAAGAAAATCAAAACACTTGGAGCACTTTTAAGATTAACGTACATATGGGGGTAATAAGTGATGTTCTTCCCCATTACTCCATAAAATAAGTACTTACCCATGAGTCCCAATCGTCCCAAAACAATATGTACAAGGATATGACTCGACTTAGCAACCATGTAATCAATTAGAAAGTTAACTTAGGGTTTAACAAATAACAATAATGCACTAAAAATGAGCGCATACACGGAATGCTAAGGCGATTTGGTTGTACATTTAAGTGGGGTGTAACAAATTCTTCCTTTAAGTAAGATGCTTAAAGTTAGAAATGAAAAGATAGGCTTGGAGGGGTGTACTAGGGGTTTCGTGTACTAAAAATGAGTACAACGCTAAGGGTGTGGGAAAAATTAGTTGACTTAACTAGCCAAGTAATATGACTTAAATGGTCAAGTAATTATGATACGGGTTTAACATAAGGGTGATCCTAATGCCTCTTATCATGTAGTAAATCCTACTACACGAATGTAGTCTCACTAGCGGTCTTGGGATGCATCACTAACGCAAGTTCTAGAATCTAAATGCTACCGGTACACTCATAAGCACTAATAGTAAATGCTTTTCCTATCAAATCTAAAGGCGAACCTCACATTTTTGGGTGGAAAATTTTTCTGAATATACGGTTTTGTGCTAGTCATACAACCTCCTATCCATGAGACGCTTGCTATGGCTAAAGTTTCACTCCTAAATGTTGTAAAAAATTTTAAATTTGGCGCTAAAATTACACTAACAAGTATTTCTCATAGTTTTATTACACATCTACTATCATACAAAACAAACTCAAGCGAAAGTGCATATGTAAGGTATCATCTTTTTACCCTCCCCTTACACTTAAGATGAACATTGTCCCCAATGTTCAAGTAAAGAATGTAAAAGTGAAAAAGTAAAGAGAATGAAATCAAATACTCCCCTGATTCGCTCGGTATGGATTTTAGGTTGACCAGGTTAAATCTTCTTCCAAGAAAACGAACAATCAAAGCTTCCCTTCCAGAATATAAATCATCTCCTTGTCGAACATAACCTATAAATCCTGACAGAACAACTACAAAAACCCAAAGCATCAAGCCGAACAAAGATAACTCACAACTAGATGTAATTCCAGACTTAGGAATAAAAACAAAACAATTAAAGATATAATGCTTGTGGAATGAATGTTTGCAGATTTCCTGGAGATTATAAAACTTAATAATTCACAAAAACCATAAGACTCCGTTAGAAAAACAAAACTGGTAAAATTTCCAGATTTTTACACGTGACGCCGTCAAGAGTAAACTCGTGACGCCGTCAGAAGTGACCTGCAGAAATTCTTATGTTAAGTTTCCGGAAAATTTCTGGAAAAACTTCGTCCTACTTCCTAGAAAATCCTGCAAAACATCATTACGACTCGATACAAGCATTTGACTCTAACAAGTACTAATACACATGTCCATTTAATATTGTTGTGGTTCATGCTCAATTTCGTTCTTATAAACAAATTTGGATCTCCCTTACACTTATCTTTTGCAAAATACCTTTATATGCAATTAAGACGAAGTTAAAAACAAAATAAAGCATTTTCACAATTTACTTTGAAACATGAGCCACAAACAATAAAAATAAAACATGCATACGGAAACAAATAAAATCAAACAAACAAACAAACAAATAAAAACACACAAAACATGGGTTGCCTCCCAAGAAGCGCTTGTTTTTGTTCGAGTCACGAGCCTGACTCTACCCTTATTTAACGGAAATAGCGGAGGTTCTCCCTACATTTAGGATTAAGTGTGGGTGAAAGTAGCGATACACACCCTTAGGGTGTAAATATGCCACGTGAGGTGAAGGGGGTGAGTGAATGGCTTCCTTCATCCTAAAACTACCCGGATAATATTGGTTGATGGGTGGATCGGTTCCTCTTTTGTCTCCTAGAAATATATCTAAGGATGGAAAGGTGTGTAAAGATTGAGGTTCCGGTTCATCAACACTAGGAAATTCCCTAGAATTAGGAGTAAGGTTATCACTACAAGTGTTCAAACCTATATCCTCAAGTGGTGCCTGGTCCAAGGGTTCTACCTCCATAGGAATTCCTAAAGTTTCTTCTACTTCTTCCGGGTAAGTCACGGGCGGTGCGTGTGCCTCAAATGATGGTTGAGTATTTTGTGGGCTTATGTTATTTACCTCATCACTCCATGTGTCAGGATCTAGCCCTAACATTCTCCCAAGTATCTCACGTGCTTCTCTAGGCATCTCAACTTCTATGTCCGAATCATAAGGATCATCTTCAATATTCTGACTGCTATATACAAATTGCCTAAGAGATTCATTATCTGTTTCTTGAGATTCATCATCATCTATCATAGAACCTAGGTCTTTTTGATCAATGTGATCATGCTCGGCTAAATCCTCCTCAATTGTATTCTTAGGTAGTGATAATAGCAAACCTAGTGCTTCATCCAACTTATGATTTGTTGCAATGGCTCTTTCCATAATTCCTTGGCAAACTAGGTCGCAATTCCTATTGGCCTCACTAAAACTAGATCTTAAACATGGAGATTGTTCATAAGAATCTATCCTAGGTGAAGGCTCATATGATTCATAGGTGTCTCTAAATGAGGTATTTTGAACTCTTTGGTATGTTAGCCGCTCAACCCTATCTTGCAATCTTAGAAGCCTAAGTGTAAGGTCCATTTGAAGCAAGTTACAAACAAAATCACAAAGAAAAGATAGACTACGAGAAATCTACAAAATAAAAAGAAAAAATCTCACTTGATAGGAATCTAATGAGTAGACCTAATAAAAATCAAATTCAACCTAAACAATAACTATTTCCCCGGGCTGCGGCGCCAAAAACTTGATGCGTGGGAATCGCACCATGCTTTACCTCTCGAGGGATCTCGAGAAGCTTACAACCCCCACCAGGCAGTGTACCTGATCGTTGTAGTATAGTATAGTGACAAGTACCGGGGGATTGATCGTTCAGCTAGGAATAGTGTCGTTAGGATTGAAATTAATCTAACTAGGTCTAAAGGTGAAGGATGATTCTTTTTGTATTTTTATATTTTATGAAAAGCAAGTAAAAATCTCGGGTATTGGGAGTGTGGGCGGAATTAGTTGCTAATCAACTAACCCAAAAGCTACTAATTAAACTAATTAACAAGAAAAGTAAACTAGGTTTCTACAAGATAAGTGAAGCATGTCTACCCATGATATGTTACTCCTTGCTAGCTATCCAATCCTACCTATTGAATTGTAACCTTGTTTCAATTGACGGGTTGTATTCCTTAATACCATTCATGGGGTGGCATACATAACTCCCCAATTCTATGAGCTCTTATCTCCTCCTACACCATGCCCAGCACAACTATAGGGATTGTAAACAGTGGCTCATGCATTAAATACAACCAATAAAGACCTAGTACGCCTCGGTTCATGTTTCTTAAGACGTTCAAGCATGTTACCATTTGGAGATCTGCTAGTTTTCTTAAGCCTAACATATAAATCATTCAATCAAAACAAGAATCAATAGGAAACAAGGATTATAAACTAAACCAACTAGATCTATCGAAGTGTCACGCCCTAATTGATGAAGATAGACACAAACATCAACAAGGAATCAATGAGATCTAATCAATTATATACAAGTTTCACATAATCATAAGTAGACACAAGGTGAATTAGCAAACCATCATCAAAGAAGAGCAAACAACAATAAGAATGGAAAACATAATTAAGATAGAATCATCAAACCAATACATGATGTTTATGGAGTGATTGAAACCCTCTAAGTTGCTGGAAAAACACCCACCTAAACCCAGGAATCGACCTTAGGGTTTAGGGCTTACAAAAAGTGAAGTTATGAAGTTATATTTATAGGCATGTTTTCTGTCGGCCCTTCGTGACGGCGTCAGCCCGTACTCTTGACGCCGTCAAGACCACTTTTTCACCAAATTGTAGATCTCTTCGTCCTCTTCGCGTGGGCTTTTGAATCACCTAAATCCGAGTTCGTATGCAAAAGTTATGACCAAAACAATATCAGCTACTCCGCGCGCAAGTTTTGACAAGTTTACACGTGATGGCCTGGTGACGGCCTTGGTGACGCCGTCACCAACTACGGATTTTTATTCTTGGGACTCTGACGCCGTCAAGAGCAATTCTTGATGCCTTCATGCACTGTTCCCAGCATAGAAATTTGAGACTTTGCCGTTTTCTTCACTTTTATGCTCCAAAAATGTCCGAAATGGCTTCTTTTCCAGAATTCACTCTCCAAGTACCTAAAATCACAAAAGGAACGATTTAGGGCAATATTTGATCAAATAAAGTCGGATTCGGGCTTAAATGACCCCCTAAAAACGGATCATTTTTCGCCTCATCAGAAAGCTAACGTCTTAAGCGATAAACCTTAATCTTACGACAAACCGGAAAAATTATCATTTTCAAAACAAAATTTCCAAAAATAGAATTTCACACTCTTTTTGAAATATAACTCATAAAAACAAACTCCTCGTAACTCACTAATGCTCAAACACTTGAACGAAGACTTGTTACGCAAAAACACAAAAACACCAAAACTACACAAGTCATTTCTACACCACAAAGGCGATCAAAATAAACTTTCCCAAATTCCATACTTTTGAAATCACAATAAAAACCATTTAAGCAAAGAGATTTAGTGCTAAAACTCACCTGTCACACCCCCAAAGTCGGGTCCAGCGGAAGCATACGTGTAGCTGGGGTGTAACTCAATTGGTATTACAACACTAGTTCAAAAATGGTTTTCACTTCAATCATTTAGAATAAAATAGTTAAATCAAAAATATTGAATTTACATCGTTAAAAGTAGTGCGGAAGTAGACCCTTAAAATAGTTTAAAACGGTCCCCATATAAATAATCAGAGTCTTCTATGACCATGTCATGCCCTGCCAAAACCTCCAGTAGCGTGCCATATGCTTAAAACCTGAAAATACATGCTAAAGTGTCAACACGAGGTTGGTGAGTTCATAGAGTTTGTTTAACAAATAATGCCTATAGAGAAATGATCGCCCAGCAAAGGCATTGTAAATCCACTCAGTTGCAAGTCCCGCCATAAGAGACTTGTAACCTGTGTGTTTACAACCCACTGCCAAATGTGTTAAAGTCTACGTGAACAAAAGTAATACTGGTATCCAAATTCCCAGATAAATATAGCAAAACGGCTATATAAATAATTCAGTCAATGAGGCCATATGATAAATCAGTCAAGCGGGAAAACCCGTAATAAGGTTGATGCAAAGGCATCTAAATTCAGTCAAGTAAGGAAACATTAATATTACGTTTGGCATTCAGTCAAGTGGGGAATACCACAATATTACGTTTGACATCACAGCCAAGTGGGGAATACCACAATACGTTTGACATCACAGCCAAGTGGGGAATACCACAATATTACGTTTGACATCACAGCCAATTGGGGAATACCACAATATTACAAGGAGGTCATATGATAAATCAGTCAAGTAGGAAAACAGCAATATTACGTTTGACATCACAGCCAAGTGGGGAATACCACAATACGTTTGACATCACAGCCAAGTGGGGAATACCACAATATTACAAGGAACATATAGGAACAATTGGTGACTATGAGGTCATATAAACAAGGATGATCAATCCCATGAAATACAGATAATCAAACATACCAATGAATGGAGGTGATCAAATATATATTTAGATAAAGCTGGAAATATTTGAGTAATCAACCAGGTAAAATAAGTAGTGCGTTTAAGTAAAACGAGCATGTATTCTCCCCCAAAGAGTTTACCAAAACAATTGAAAAAGTAGGGGCTATGACTCACCTGGAGCGATAGCTACGACGACAAAGTGGATACACTGAAATGAGGCACGATCTCTAACCGCAACCTAATATGAGTAATAACGATCTACTTTAGATCATGACGTGATGTAATGAATGCACATGCACATGATACCTATACCACTCGTGACTTGGAAATACTTGTTATTGTCATAGTAAAATACTTTCCATACTTAGGAAAAATAAGTCCAAATAGAGTTATAAAAACTTGTCGTATTATATTGTATAAAATGTTAGTTGTTATATTCCTCGTCTAGAAAACCTTAAAATAATGTCTAGTAGTCGTGTAATAAACCTTGAGTCGTACGTACTTTGTTAGTAAAAAAATAAACTCCTTGAATAAGAAATCTAGAAAATATATCATTTAGTACGTAGTTATATTATTTTCTAGTAGTGACTAAATATATATATATATATATATATATATATATATATATATATATATATATATATATATATATATATATATATATAGTTTTGACGATTTTAAAACGCGTATAACTTGGTCGTTTTAAGCTCATTTTCCTCGTTCTTTATATCCACGGATTCGTTTTAGTATGTATTAATATATTTTCGATAGCTCGGCTTCTCTAGGTTACGTTTAACGCCTCTATTTGCCCGTCGAAAACTGTCAAACAGCATGCAGTTTTTCAGAAAATAGTTTTCGTCGTTAAATTTACAAAAAATCATATCTCCTTCGTTATAAGCTCGTTTTAATCCGTTCTTTCGCCTACGGCTTCGTTTTTGAAAGTATTTTCTAAAAATATTTTCAAAGGGTACTGTGTAAATATGGATTTTTCTGGGTTCACCAAAACGTGACAGAAGGTATTTCTACTTGTTCAAAAACCATTTTCAAGGCTCTAAACTAGTTTCTAACATCACCAAATCCCTTGCAAACACCACAAAGCTAGTCTAATCCTACCATACACCTTCTTAGGGTGTCATGGATTCCTAAACATCATCAATCAAGTGGACCTATCAAGGATCTAACTATAATCACTTATAGGACTTGTATGTTCAAAAAGTTAACAAGGATAGTGTGGTATAGCAAACTTGTGCATAAAATAAAGTATGAAAACCTTATGATCATAGTAAATATTAGATGAAATCATGAAAATAAACTTGATAACTTACTTTGAAATGTTAAGTGATTAGATGATGAGAAATCTTGTGTTTCTTGAGTTTGTATATCAAAACCCTTACAAGGATGATCATATGAACTAGATTAAATCTTGATCTTGGAAAAATAGTTGGTTCTTGCTCCTCTTTTGTTTGTGCCGTGAGTAGAGAGAAGGAAAAGGAGAGGATGAAACTTTTGGAGACTTGTGAAATATGAGGTGAAATGGGTGTATATATTTCTTGTAGGACTTTTGTACATCAATTTGATCAATCACAATAATGGAGTTGGTATTGCATTAAAATTGTGTAAGTAAATGTATGGGATAGGGGAGGGGGCGGCAAGGTGTGTAAGAAAAAGAAAATGGAGTGTGTAAGAGCATGCACAATGGTAAAAACCCAAATGACTTTTTGCATTTAATGCTTTAAATGCACAAGCTATTTAATAACAAAATCTTTGAGCAAAGACTTGATACTTACCAAGTCTTCATTGAAAAGCTTTTTAAAAACCTTTTGATGCAATGCAAAAAACTCCCTTAAATGACTTTTTAGAATAGTAAAAAGCTTTTATCAACTTTGCCCATTGTAGATGCTCTAAGTAAGTTGTTGAGTATTAGTTAGTATTATGTGTATAAAAATAGTTTTAAGGTGTACCGGGTACCGAGTTAACTAAAAATAAATTTTAACGGAGTTAACCGGAATAAAATAAAGTTGTAGAAATTATGTAAATATGTTGGGTATAAATATTGGGTGTTCGGGTGATTATTGTTTAGTTTTTACGAAATCCATCGTAATATTATTAAACTTACGTTAATAATAAAATAAATTACCAAAATACTAGGTAAATAAGTTTTATGACTTTTATGATGAAACAATGGATAAAATATATATCGGGCGTTAATGTTTATTGAGAAATCATAATACGTAGAACGTTTAATATAATAAATATATTAATTTGAAAATCCTAAGAGTGGTATAACATGTAAATGACATTATGATGATATATAGACTATCTCTGGTCTGTATGCAATATCCTTAGCACTAATGAAATGAATTCGCACCTAAACCAATCCGGTTACGCGAATTTAAATACTCGTAAACCAAATTTACGATGAAATGAGTAATGCACGTGAATAGTGTTTTTCTTCCGAAAATGAATAGTGTTAAGTGAATAGTAAAATTTCTGAACGCTTCTCAGAATATCAAATTGACCTCAAAAATGATGAATAGTAAAACGATGAATAGTGATCGATGAATAGTAACTGATGAATAGTAGATTATCGAAGTTTGGAAAATGACCGGAATTTACGAGTCGTGACATCACCTATATCACTACAAACACCTAAGACACACCAAACAAACGTCAACCGAGTCAAGACTATCAGTCAAACTGACCTACTAAAACCACGGTTGTTACATCATCCCCCACTTAGGGAAATCGCGTCCCGAGATTTCAACTACTCGTTTCACCAAAAGCATCAGCAAAAGAAAATTTATGGATATTTGAGCGGAATAATACCACAAAAATGTGAACCGACTAAATACCCGAATTCATACGATAGAAAACACTCCGACACTCCAACGATACACGAAAAATAGATACACTACACCGATCAATAACACCAAAGATCCGAACGACTTCTCACAGATAGGTACAATACTCTTGAACCAAATGAAAATCCAAATGGTAATCGCAGGAAATACCACATATAATGGATACACACAAAACAAACATTAATTACATCTGATCCTCACGCTCCCAAGTAAACTCAGGACCACACTTAGAATCCCACCATACCTTTACCAACGCTATCTCGCCACACTTCAAACCCTTAACATCTCAATCCATATTCTCAACAGGTTTCTCAACAAAATGAAGAGTTTATCGACCTTACTTTCATCTAATGGCACATGCTGACTAGCATCCGCCACACACTTTTTCAAATTAGATACGTGAAACGTATCATGTACACCACTCAATTCCTCAGCTAACTTCAACCGGTATGCCACAAATCAAATCCTTTCCATAAATCTCAAACGGTCTTACGTATCTCGATGCTAACTTGCCTTTCTTACCGAAATGCACAACACCCTTCCAAGGAGATACTTTTAACCTCACAATATCACCAACACCAAACTCTAAGGGCTTACGGCAATAATCCGTATAACTCTTTTGGCGATCTCTTACTGCCTTAAGTCTTTCCTTAGCCAGAAAATCTTATTCGTAGTCTCTCGTTCTAGTTCAGGACCAATTAGTTGGCTTGTTCCAACCTTTGCCCACAGAACAGGTGACCTACATTACCTTCCATACAACTTTTCACACGACACATACTCCATACTAGAATGATAATTGTTGATATAGGAGAACTCAACTAAGGGTAAATGTATACCCCGGCTTCCTCCAAAATCAAACACACCCATGTTCTCAGCTCACCATCCAACGCCTGATTTGTACGCTCACTTAGTTCACTCATTAGAGAATGATAATTCGTACTCATCTACATACGCATTCTCAAGACTCTATAACACGTTTACCACTATCGTGAAGTAAGTATTTCATCATGTTTCTTGATGATCAACGCGACACCCCATGGCTCTTTACCAACTCACCGAGCGAAAAGTCTCACCAACTCCTCCTTAATAAAATCTCTAGGTACCTCTGGCTGTTGCAACATCCTAATAATCGTTGACTACAACCTTTACCTTCAAGCATTTCAAACACTTGCTAAAGTATCAGTATTCTCCTTCATACCCACTCCTCCATACATCTCTTGCTAAGGTAATAATACGTCTTAAGGTGCGATATGTTGGAGAAGGTAGCAGTCTCGCTCAGAAGGATGAGGAGATTGCCTTGCTCAGGGCGCAGTTAGCTGATGCGCGAGCAGAGGTGGAGTCTACCACCGCGCATGCTAGGAAGGTTGCTGATTAGAAGGTGTCCTTGATGGCTGAGCTGAAGCACGAGCGCGGGGAGATGCATCAATTCAGGTCTAACTATTGGGAATTACAAGATTTGAAGATTACAAAACCACGAGCAAGAATGAAGAAAGAAGAAACATGAGGGACCTAAATATAAAATAGTTAGCTAGCTTGATTAGTAAGCTAGGTTTTTATGTAAACCCTATCTTCTCTATTATATAAAGAGGGGTAGGGCATTGGTTTTAGCATCGAAGTGATAGAAAACTCTTTCAATGAGAGTCTAGATACACGATTATAGCGTGTGTATATTAATAGTAGTAGTAGTTTATTTTATTTTCAATAAAGAAAACCTTGGAGTAATGTTGATGTTATTCTTGTTCTTATTCTGCTGTGCACGTTAACATTACTATATCCTAGATGGGCTGAAACGATCTTTCACAATTGGCATCAGAGCACAGGGGGCTCGATATCTAGGGTTTATAAGTTTTTCATGTTCGTGTTTATCAATTAAAAGCAGTGTCCTTGAAGAGCAGATCTGGTGAACAATTGTTGACAGAAGCAGATTTGGAAAAAGGTATCATCGATGACTTTTAATGTTGCAATTAATGGGTCGGTAATTCTTGTTTTTAACCTCGTACTGTTTCATATCAAGAGATCAATGCCAATTTATTGAAAGTCATCATGCGCACATAAATTCTTTGAACCTCGTAGTGATTAAGCTAAATATTCATTGGTTGATTATGTATTGAATTTAATTCGGTCATTGGTAACTTAATGAAGTATTAATTGAGTGGGGTTCACATTTTTTTGGTCAAGATTCAATCATTGCTACTATAATGGATCAGTTAGTGAATTAAATTGGTCAATTACGGAGTATAAAGAACGTGGGATGCTTTGTTGCTTATTGTTTGGTGTTATGCTTCATTAATTCACTTCAAGGTTAATATTTATTGATTGATTAATTGTGGGGCTTATTAATTGAATGCGACAACCATCTGGTATTATTTGTGGATCGATGCAATATTATTGATAGAGGGTTGTCACGTTTTGGTATGTTACTGACTGGTGAATTGTATAGAGATGATACTATGATCGTATATAATTAATTTGTCGTCTGGTGACAATTAATTGTAGGACGTGATACTCGTTATTAGTTTTTTTTTTTTTTTTTTTTGGTCATTGGGTTATTTAAATCTTTATGAAGTGCTGCTGAATTCATCAATTATGGTTCAAGATTTATAGTGAGTCAGTGCTTTTGGCTTATTCTTTGAAGGTTATATAGGATGGAGTGTCGTTATTTTATTCAACGTGATGTTTGGATAAATTATTTGATCGAATGTGGGGCTGCACTTATTGATTACCTCGTATTTTTAATGACCATGATATCTTTGTCAGTACAAGCACATGGGTCAGCAGTATTGATTGGTTATTGGTTCATGTGGGTTGCTGCTGTTAAAAGTTAGTTCTATATATACTAGTTTGTTCCTGCTAGTTCATTTTTTATTTCTGCTGATGCGTCGTGTAGCTGCTGTTGAGTTGTCGTTTTCTTCAAGCACGCAACATGGGATTTAAAGTTGAATACTAATTTCATGGTTTGGTGACAGCGACTTATTCGAGTTTATTTATTTGTTTAATATTATTTGATCGTGGTTAGTGATTTGTCGAAGATTTGTAGCTGTTTTGAAAGTGAATAGTATAATGGGATGGTGATATTTTTATGATCTGTCGCTTTCTATACATTGTACTAATTGAGATCACATTAATTGGTGTCGGTGGAGTTTGATTGGTGGATAAGTGTGGAGTTTGATTTGGTATTTATTATGGAACGTGGCAACTCGGTTTGGTTCCTACTGTTGGTATTTTGTTTCTGCTGCCATCATATTTGGTTTCTGCTGATGCTCATTACTGCTGATGCTCGTTGCTCGTTACTGCTGCTTGTGTTATTAGTTAAAAAATATTATTATTATTATTATTATTATTATTATTATTATTATTATTATTATTATTATTATTATTATTATTATTATTATTATTATTATTATTATTATTAATTATTAGTTGGTTCATTAGATGGTTAGTCTATTCTTATGGGGAAGCTTGTTAACCATCTACATGCATCACTTGAAGGGAAGCGTTTACAAGATGCACAAGACCCCTATTAGAAGATTACAAAAAGGGGAAGAATACTTATGATGTGCAGCTTATTATTGGTGATGACATTGTTTCTTCATGCAGATTGTTTTGTAATATCAAACAGGGGAAGATTGTTGGGAATTACAAGATTTGAAGATTACAAAACCACGAGCAAGAATGAAGAAAGAAGAAACAAGAGGGACCTAAATATAAAATAGTTAGCTAGTTTGATTAGTAAGCTAGGTTTTTATGTAAACCCTATCTTCTCTATTATATAAAGAGGGGTAGGGCGTTGGTTTTAGTATCGAAGTGATAGAAAACTCTTTCAATGAGAGTCTAGACACACGATTATAGCGTGTGTATATTAATAGTAGTAGTAGTTTATTTTATTTTCAACAAAGAAAACCTAGGAGTAATGTTGATGTTATTCTTGTTCTTATTCCGCTGTGCACGTTAACATTACTATATCCTAGATGGGCTGAAACGATCTTTCACAATTACTTGTTGAGACTTAAGACCTTGATAGATCTTTGAGCACTCGTGGATCGTTAGTTATGTTAATGTAATCACTAACACACTAATAGATAATCTCTGTAACTTGTATTTTAAAGCGGAAACAAACACAAGTTTTAACAACTGTATACTAAGAACAATTGATCCTCTATGGATCTTTTCAATAACAATGAAAGTGTTTTCTAAAAAACGTGTTCAATACATAATCGTGTGTTCCTTTTATACACAAGGAACCCTAAACCGTTTCACAAGAAACGTATATTCTAAAAACTTCTAAAAGATATGCATTATCACTTCCTAATTAAACTCATGCATATCCTAACTATATTACATAAAATACGGAATAACTATATCCGCAGAAACTAATAATGCTGAAACTAGACTTCAGCAGAAACACTATGTCAGCAGAATCTGTCTCTTCAGCAGTATCCGTCAGCAGTAACCATCAGTAGAATTCTTACTTAGCAGAATTCCCAACAATCCTCCCCTAATCTTGAATTTGACATGGTTAAGTTCAAGATTCTTGGTAGATCTTTAAAATAACATACCAAGAGGATTGAAGTTGAACATCATCAGCAAAGAATCATCATCAGCAGGATCTCTATGATTAGCACATACTTGAAAACTCCATTCTATACAGTAACAAATGACCAAATGTACATCAAAACAAATTAGTTTCATACTATTCTCATCACATCCAGGTGTGTCAACTCCTGTGAGAGGTGAATCATTGAAAATAATGGATTTGATGTCTCTTTACCAATAGCCATCACTACTGGAGTAGCCAAATATTTCAGTTCGAAAACTATGGTACACTGATAACCATATGATTTTTAGCAAATCATCAGCTTTAAACGGATTTGAGTTGTCTTTACCTGTAGCCGTTTGCTCAGGACTAGTCAATTATTTGGTTGATTGAATCACCTTGGTCAATTGAATACCAAATATTTTTTTCCACTGCCTTTACCACAAGCCATATACATGTGGGCTAGCCAATTATTGGGAATCCATAAAGGAAAAATCCACGGTTAATTGACAACCATTCAACTCTCAGCTGTTAAGCATGGGTGAGTTGAATACCCAATAGTTTTGAGCAAACTATTACAGCTATCAACAGATTTGATGTGTCTTTACCAAAGCTGTACCCTTTAGACTAGCCAAATTTTTAATGGAATAGCCAACATCAGGTAAGTTGATAACCAGAGAAGGTGTGGAAATAATCAACACCAAACCTGCATACAACATACACAATACTATACAAACCTGTTAGTTTTTTTTTTTTTTTTTTACTAAGAACAAAACAAATACCATCAAATAGAAGCAGCTCTGGAAGTCCTGATTATGAGTTTGAACACTTTAATCAGAGATTCAGCAAACAACCTAGCATTCCCAGCTGGATCAGGAGGAATCTCCAACTTGTGTTGAAGCATTTTCTCCATAAGAGACAGTGTCAGAGGATACCTTTTCCCAAGAACCATGAGAAGCCTGAGTCCAGATGTATTTTCCAACACATGAACATAGGGCATAGGGTAAAAATTCCAACTCTGAACTTTCCATCTCTGATTGTTTTTCCGCACATCAGATCCAGCACCAGTGGGAGTAAAAGAATCCAAAAGTACTCTGAGATCACCCAATAAATACAATCCAGACCCTGTAGGAGTATGAGTTGCATAATATTTATGAACCAAATCATTTAGAGAAAACAAGTCCTAATGATCCACAAGATGTAGTGTTTCTTGTAGAAAAGTGAATGATAGAGAAGTTTTATCAAGCCTATAAATGGTATTAATCTGACCATTTTTAGATAATTCCCAGTGAACCAAAACATCTCTAATACCCTTTGGCTAGTCATCATGGGATCCTTCTTTGATAAATAAAGCATCAGGAGCATTCACATCTACTAGTCTTTATGCTGAATGTGAAGTTCTCACTCTGGCCATTCTCTTAGCCCTTCTTCCAGGAACATAAATTGCATCATGAGGTAAAGAAGGTTCCTCAGGAGCTACAGCTTCAATAGATACATCTTCTGCAGTACTAGTTTCCACTGATGGAATATCCATTTGTTCATCAGTAGAATCCTAAGAAGAATCAAGTGCAGCATATGCATATTGTTCATCCATGGCTTTCCTTATCTGTTTAGCCCTAGCAGCTACAAGCTCTACTTCTCTTTCCTTAAGCTCATGAAATCTTGCCATTTCAGCTTGTTGTTCATCAACTAACCTTTTTGCAGCCTCTTCACCCAACCTCTCTTCCTCCATTTGTTTCCTGGTTCTCTTTCTAGAAGGAAGAACTTCTGGTACAACGTTAGCTTTACCTTTATCAACACTAGATGAAGAAGCAACAGGTGTTACATCAGCAGAAGTAGCTGGTAAAGATACCAGATCAACAACAGGATTATCCACATGCATAGAGGAAACAGCATCAGCAAGAATGGTAGGAAAAAGCTTAGGAGCACCCATCCCATCCTTTTCACACCTAGACTTGATTCGATTATACATTTGAACCAATTGTTCATCAGATAGAGCCCAAACTTATTTCCTAGTCCAAGCATTATTATATAGAGCACTGCTTTGACTTTTCACATAAGTTCTCATATAATCCCTCTGCTGTGCTTGAGTCATGGGTTTATCCCTCTTTGCTTTGGCGTTTTGCTCATCTGCTTCTTTCTTTCTTAATTTCATTATCTTTACTATTTCAGAAACCCAGTCCTTTTTATCCACCTTATTTCCAAGAATGTCTGCAGCCAAACCAGGAGTAGTAATCACTTGTTCTCCAATATTCTACCAGTCAGATTCATCAAAATTTTGAACAGCTGCATCCAATTATCTCTGTCTTTCAATAGGCAAGATAGAAATATATCTTTTTGTAGCAGACTGATATTCTGAATCATATTTGGCTTGCTCTGCTTCTGCCAAATCTGTACTCTTCTTATAATCTTCCCACTCTTTCAAGAGTCTTTCTTGCTCAACTCTTTCTTCTTCTGAAATATGTTCATCAGCACACACTTCATCACCTTCAGCAGAATCAACATTAGGAATATCTAATTCTTCCATAGGATCAGCAGGTGACTTTTGAACATCAGAATCAAGTATATTATCAGCAGATCCTTTAGGCTTCAGGGTTGCAGAGGTGTCATCAGGAGAAACTTGCTTAAGAAAAGATGGATCATGGTTAGGGGAATCCATATACTCTTTACCAGCTACAAAGAATGTATCTACTGATGCATGAAACCCATCAGTAGTCTTGTCAGGAGCAATGCCACTAGTTGATTGTTTCGCCTGAAGAGTATCATCAGCTTCTGCCATAAGAATCTCATCACCACTGGGCACCTTAGAAGATTCAGCAGCTTTCTTTGCCAAATATTGTCTTCTACTTCTTCTGCTGAAGTGAATTGTTGGTTTAGATTTTGGAACTTCAGCAACTTTGGGAGAAGAAGCATGTGTCCGTCTAGCCACTTCAGCCAGAATCTCAAGGGAGTCTAAATTACCCTCCTTAGGCACTTCATCAGCATCAATTACTACTTTTCTTTTCTTCTGCTGAGTAAGTTGTGACTCCAAATCTTGAACCTTGCTTTTCGGTATCTCAATCTCACTACCAAGAGTAGACTTGGTATCATCAAGCTCTTTTTGAAGAGCATCAGTCTTTCTAATATACCTGCAAACCAAATCATGTACAGAAGTGAGAGTAATAGGGTCCTCTGCTCAACCAACAGATTGCTCAGTGGTAAAAGGAGCTTCATTGAACCTAGCAGGAGAAACAGACATATGTACAACATTAGGAGAGCCTTCATCAACTGGCTCTCTCACAAGACTAGGTGTAGGTAATCTAGTAATCTTAGGTTCAAGAGGTGTAGGTACCTGTGTACCAAGAGACTGAATTGTATCTTCAACCTCAGGAGTTAGCTCAACAGGAGCAACCTGAGATGGTGAAGGAACAGGACTAGGTGACAGAGGTAAGGGGGAAGGTGGAGATTGGTCAGGAGAAACAGGTAATGGTTATGTAGTTGTAGATGGCTCTCCCTCATTTACCACTGAAGGGTTACCATCAGCAGCAACACCAGAAGATGATGGATTACCATCATCAGCAGCATTTGGAGAGGGCAAATTGCCAGCAGCATCACCCTCAACCACATCATCATTGCCATGTGGCAACATAGCAGCTAACAGAGGGCGATGTTCCCCATTATAGTTAGTTTTCATTGAGGCAAACAACTTAGAACCAAGACTCTTAATAGGCACATGAATCCTGTCTTCAGTGGTTATGTCTAAAATTATTTGTAAAAACCTAGGGTACATCAAAAACTTATGATTTTGTTTCTCAACATTTTCTAGCGTATTAGCAAAAATTAACTTTGAGAAATTAAAAGTTAACCCTTTAGAGAGACATACAATACCACAACCCAAATGGGCAGAGAACTGATCCCATCCACCACACTTATTACTGATACATTGAAGCAACAAATGCACCAAATACCTCCACTTAGGACAGAACTGATTCTTCAACCACTTAGTCGTGTCAGTGCTTTGATAACCAGCTTCCCTCAACCCAGCAAGTATCTCTTCAGTATTGGAGTGATAAACACCATTCTCATCATCCAACTAAAGCTTTGTCCTGATCAAACTTTCAGTCACCACATACTCATTACAATCAATCTCAGCTACGATCTCTGTGTCAGATCTTTTCGCAGCAGATGCCCAAAACTGCTTCCCCATAGATTCATATATCACATTAGGACAATGTGTTAAGGCATAATGAATCTTTGAACGCTGTAGAAACTCCACCATTGAATCAAATTCTTCATGACCCTTAGCCTTTTTCAAAATAGCAAACTTGTTATGATCTTGCTTGAATTCAAGTCGAGCCATTTGAATTATTTTGCGAGAGACGGTTATGAATTGTGAAAAGAATGATGGGTTTAAATGGAGTGATGGGAGAATAATTTAGTTTAGGCAAAGATATGCAAAGTAGGTTATATTTGGAAGTTCCCCAATCGTGGTCAAAATTATCGGAACAAACTGTTGACCAGGTCTGACATGTAAAGCAGATCCTTCCAATTTCAAAATTACCCTTCAGCAGAAATGAAAGTCAATCTGCTGATGGATAGTCAATCAGCAGAAACCAAGCAAGAGTAAAAATATCTTCGGTGAATATCTTGATTTTTACTGTGCCACCCAACTCGCATTAATGATCATAAAGCCTAGACTTTGCCTATTTAATAACCCCTAAATCACACTTCTCATATATCAAATTAACCCCAAATCATCTCAAAACCCTAATTTCACAATTAATCCTAAACCATCACCAAATAATGTCTTCCAAACCCGAAATTATTGACCTAACCTCCTCCTCTTCTTCCTCTTCATCATCAGAGGATCTCCCACCATATCCATCTGAATTAGATGATTCAGATTATGCTTGACAAATGGAAAGACGATGGAATGCTTTGAAGAAGGGGGAACCAAGCAATGCCCCCGTTCCTGCTGAGAGACAAAATGTCTCTCCCTTCATCTTTACATCTGATGAAGACTCTTCAGAGGATGAAGACGAAGATCCTTCATTTCTTCCTCCTTCCACACCAGAGAGATCCCAACCAAGGCCAAGGAAGAGAAATTCATCTCTTCCAACATCACGGGGTGTGGTGTTGGGTCTTCCTGCTCCAGGATCTGGTTCATCTTACCATGGACGCAGGGGAAAGGGAAAGAAGGCAGAGGTGGTGGGTAAAGGGAAAGGGAAAATGGAGTAGGTGATGATGGGATGTTGCCAAGGACCAAAGATATAAAACTCGGTTCTTGAGCATCTTCATCGTCGTTTTCATCAATCCATCCTTCCTTTTTTAGCTTCAGGTTCTTCATCATACTGGTTATTCATTAATCAGCTTTTGTAATAGATGATAGGAGCTTGAATAATTAGGATAGACTTGTATAGGGTTGAATCTTGTAATTCCATTTGAAGTTGTTTGTCAGCTGTAATTTGTTCATAGAATGAATGAAAAATCATTTGCTAATTTTGATCTCTTTATTGCTTTAATCAGTAGAAATCAATCTCAGCATCCATTATACTTCAGAAGAAACAAATCTCAGCATCCACATTAAAATATCTGGGTGGGCATCCTGCAAAATAGACACAGACTAGCAAACAAACCAAACAAACTTACAATACATTAGTTGGTTAGTGTTAGCCAAACAATAATATACACAAATTATACAAAGTTTACAATCACAATCCTCCCTTGAGGCATATGCCTCCCCTGAGGCTTATGCCTCCCCTCAAACTTTGCATTCAAGGGTTAAGCATACCAATATGGACCACTAAGAGTTGAAACCTAGGTCCATCAAAAGCTTTAGTTAACAGATCTGCCACATTATCATCTGTGTGAATTTTAACCACTTTAATTAAATGTTTTTCATAAGCATCCCTGATAAAGTGGTGCCTGATTTCAATATGTTTGGTTCTATTATGAAAAACAGGATTTTTAACAATGCAAATGGTACTTTGATTGTCAATAAAAATGGTGGTATTCATGAAATTATACCCATAATCCATCAATTGATTCTGAATCTATAGAACCTGTCCGCAACAATTGGCAGCAGCAACATACTCTGCTTCAATAGTAGAGGTGGCAACAATAGTCTGTTTCTTGTATTGCCAAGAAATCAGTCTTCTTCCAAGGAATTGGCAACCTCCAGTTGTGGATCTCCTATCCATGTTGGCACCAGCATAGTCACTATCACTATATGCTTCCAGCTTGAAAGGAGATTCTTTTGGGTACCAAAGACCTAATTTGGGTTGGCCTTTTCAGGTACTTGAAGATCTTTTTTACAGCATTCAAGTGAGAGGTAAGTGGAGTGACTTGGTGCCTTGAACAAGCACTCACAGCAAATGTAATATCTGGTCTAGAAGCAGTCAAATACATCAAAGAACCAATCATGGACCTGTACAAATGGACATTCACAGGAAGATCAGGTTCAAGATTGTTCTTTGGTTTGGGAGCTTCATAGGGAGTAGTGGCAGTCCTGAAATTCTCCATATCAAACTTCTTCAACATATCTTTTACATACTTATCCTGACTGATAAAGATACCATCAGGTTTCTGCTGAACTTGTAAACCCAAAAAGAAAGTGAGCTCCCCCATGGCACTCATCTGAAATTCTCCCTTCATCAACTCCTCAAACTCTCTACACCATTCTACTTTTGTGGAACCAAATATGATGTCATCCACACAAACCTGCACAAGAATGATATCCATGGAGTCTTTCGTAAAGAAGAGAGTCTTGTCAATGGCACCTCTTTTGTAACCATGCTTCAGCAGAAATGCAGAAAGCCTAGCATACCAAGCTCTTGGTGCCTGATGAAATCCATAGAGAGCTTTGACAACCTTATACACATAATCAGGATGATCAGGGTCTTCAAATCCCTTAGTTTGAGTCACATAAACCTCCTCTTCAATCTCACCATACAGAAAAGAACCTTTGACATCCATCTGATATACCATAAAGCCCATATAAGATGCATAGGCCAAGGATATCCTGATTGCTTCAACTCTGGCCACAGGTGCAAAGACTTCATCATAGTCTATGCCTTCCTCTTGCCTGAACCCCTGAGCCACTAACCTTGCTTTATTTTTCACCACAATACCTCTTGCATCTCTTTTATTCTTCAAAATCCATTTTGTTCCAATGGCATATTTACCATCAGGGAGAGGGACCAGTATCCAAACCTGCTAATTCTTAAATTGCAACATCTCTTCTTGCATTGCTTCAAGCCAACTTGAATCAGCAAGTGCTTGAGGTACACTGGTTGGCTCTATCTGAGAAAGGAAGCAAGCAAACAGACAATGTTTAAAGTCTGTATGATTGTCCCTCCGTTGATTGTAGACATAGGAAAGAAAAGCAACTTTACCATATTTAGTGTTCTTCACAGTACTTCGAGTTCTAACATGTGCTTGAGGATCTCCAATAATCTTTCAAAATTTTGATTGAGGCAAAAGCAGTCAACTAAAGTCAACCACGGATGTGGTCAATATAGTCAAACTCCTTAGGCTCAATGCTCCGCGGAATACAGTGTTTCCCCGGGTCGTTATGTCCCGACGAGGTGTGATGGTAATCAAAACGGGTTTGTGATCGGGTGAATTTGGACGGGAAAGGGTATATAAGGGTTTGAATGATTACACTAAGGAAATACGAATGAGAACGATTTAAACAAACTATATTAACAATAACGTGAAACCCAATTAACCTATAACATAATCGAAATTTAAAATTAGAGTTTGCTTATAAATAAGCAGAAAAATAAGCCAAAAGGGCTTAAATAGAAGCTATCACTTTTTTTATTTTTGGTTTTTCTTTATTTTACAAACTACTTTTACTAACGTAACCTAAATTTAAAAACGTAAAAGTTATTTAAGTAAAACGCGAGTGCGTAAAATAAAACATGAATTTTATGCTACGCTGACCCTACGGACATGAAAATTATATTTTTACGATCCTAATGATACAAGAAAATTTTGAGAAAAAGAAAAATATTTTTTAGACATTTTAATTATTTATTATTAATTAATTACTAATATAACTAAATTTAATTATTAAAAATACTAAACTATTTTTGAAAATTATGAAACTTTTTTGGAAATTACTTAATATTGACAGGAATAAGAGAAAATTATAAAAGGTGAAAATAAGCTGAGCAATAAGCTAGAATTAAGCAGACTGTTAAATAAGCTAAAACACTAAACACTACTATAAAAATAAAATGTGTAAGAAGTTAAATGAAAAAGACCCTAGGGCAAGTGGTAGTGCAGTGTGTGTGTTGTGTCATGGGTGAGCCAAGTGACCAGAGTTCGAATCCCTCACCCAACATTTTTTTTGCAAACCATTTTTTTTATTATTTTTTTTTATTTTTTGCAAATCTGTTATTCAGCTAACAACAATCAACTTTTACAAAATAAATTTTAATGAAAAGCTCTTAATAAGCTTGTGCAAACTCTAAAAACCAACAGTGGGAATATTTTTTGTTGCTCAAGTGAGCTTTTTGAAAATAAGCCAAACTAAGTAAGCCAAGAAGTCCAAACAAGCTTATCAGCTCAAATTAGCTTTTAACAAACAGGACAACAACAAGATATAGCAACAACAACAGCAATCAAAGATTCTAAACAACACAAAAACATGAACAACAACAAGAGCATAAACAAGGACACAAGCAGGTAGCAGCAGCCAAACAAGAAGCAATAAAAAAAACTTGAATAAGCCAATAAGCTAACAAAAGCTGAAACATACAAATTGACAACTACAAAACAACAACAGGTAACAATAACAACAAGATTAAGCAAAATGGAAACAAAATCAACAAGCTCAGCTCATATCTGTTGCACACTAGCAGATTTGGGTCCAAAAGGGTGAGTTCAGAGGTAAAATTAAGCCAACAAATAAGCAAACCAGGGGAAACAAAGAGCACACACATAAATACAACCTAAGTGGCTTTCTAAAACAACAAAGATCAAGGAGAATGCTCAAGAAATGAGCTTGTTGTGCTCAAGGGAAAAACGGGTCAAACTGGTGCACAGGGGAGATTGCAGTGGCCTGCAGCCATGTTTGGGTGAGTGTGGGGCCCACAAGAAAAATCACAAAAATATGATGATGATGATGATGATGATGATGATGATGATGATGATGATGATGATGATGATGATGATGATGATGATGATGATGGATTCCTAAAGTATAGCTGGGATATTTCACCCACAAGAAATTTCAGGTCCTGATTCTAAACCCTAAATTCATGAAAATTCATGCAAGTTTTGGATTTCTGCTAAGACTATAACAATTTGACTTTTTCATTACATGAACCTAAGTTAACTTTAGTGAATTTCTAATGCATTTAATCTACTGATAATGAAGTAACAGGCTAAGATAAGACTAATTTATGTTAAAGAAACTATTTGTGAGCTAAAAATGACTGCTTATACAACCTAAATCCTAACAGTGGAACTGTGAAGGAGATACAAAATAGATTTTGACTTTGGGGTGAAAAGGCATTAGGTTTTATGACTTGACTAACCTAATGGGACTCAATGCAATCTACTTATGCCAAGTTAATCATAAAACAACCACAAGAACACAGGGTACTCCCCTGTGCCAAACACCCTTTTTGAAACTGAAATTGAAGATTTAAACCTAGATACTACTAGACTTAAGGCAAATCTTTAAACACAGAAGCTATGACAAGTCAAAATCCACTTAAAAGGCAAACACTAAACACAACTGAACAATCTAAATAAGCAAAACACAAATAAGCTAAATAGGTTATACTAAACAGTGAACAAGCAGTACCTTGAACTAAGGATTAAGGGACCATGAACTAAGCACAAAACCAATTCAGAACCTATATAAGCTAAGTTAGATAGAAAATAAACTACAATAAGCAGTGGTGAGTAAGGTTTCAAACAGAGCCTTTTTTAAAAGAAAGAGCTTAAAAATTTAGAATACTTCCAAATGAAACTTTCATTGATTTTAAAAAAGGTTACATACTGAGATTAATAACTAAAGTACTTAATAAAAATTACACTAAAACTAATTTAACACTAATTTCCTACTGCCAAAAATTGGCATACATAATATTCTATTTATACTAGTCTAGAATTAGGGTTTCTTCCTTTGTCTTCATGTGCTTCCTCTCAATCAATCCCAGCCATTGGTTCCATTATATTTTGATCTCAGCCCCTTGGTGGTGTTTTGGCGGGAAAAGGGGATGAGCTAACTTGGCAGTTAGCTCTTGGCAGGGGACAAGAATTGGAGGGTAGTGGTGGAAAGGTAGTATGGCAGAGATGGAGTGTAGGAGTAGTAGTGATAGGGGTTGATGATGGTGTTGGATGTGGCAGGGTTGCAGACTCACGTGTGGAGGGATAAGGGAGAGGGTTGACCAATTTTTGACCCTGGGTTGTTTAATATTAAATGGTTTGTGGGGTTTAATTTGTTGGTGGGATAGGAAAGAGTTGGGCCAGGGAGTGATGGGCTTGGAAAGGGTTAAGGGTAGTGGGTGTTTGTATGTTTAATTTTTGGGCTAATAATGCTAAGGTCCATTTGGTATGGTAACAAGTTAACATAAGGACCAATCTTGTAATTTGCCGAAACTTGAGGCCTGAAAATGCAAACTTCCCAAAGATATCACAAGGACCATTCATGCCATATTGTAATCCCATAAGTCCTTGTTTGATTATTTTCCAATTTTAAAATTCCATGGACGGATTTTGCCAAATTTGCAAAGTACAGGGACCAAATATGTAATTTTTGAAACTTTAGACCCAAATATCAATTTTTGTAATATTTGACTTTCAAAAGCTTGGGTTGACTTATTTTTCAAAAATATCTGCATAGGGACTATTTTTTACAAATTTTGAAACTTGGGGGACTGAAACTGCCAATTTTGCAAACTTTGATCATTTTTCATTTGTTTTTGCTTATTTTGCATTTAAAACATATAAAACACAATCCCTGGGATATTTTCAGTATTATGATGACTTTTTAATTGTTTTTGTATGTTTTTGCAGTTCAGATTGACCAAAAATGATGAGTGTTTGAGCACTCATCAATAGGGGATGAGCATTATTGATCCTTTTTGTTGCTGTGGGGTTGACATTGATTGTGGCATCAAGGTTGTTGACAGTGGGTCCAAACTCAGTATCATAGGAAGCTGAGTTAAAGATACCAGGCTTGGGTTAATAATTACCAAGATCAGAAGGACTTGGAAATCTTGTAAATGGCTTCTCAAAATCTGTAGACACTTCAGTAGAAATGGGAGATTGTGCAGCAGGACTATCAGCAGCTTTGATCACATCAGCAGGAATAGGAGAGCCTTCAGTAGAACTATCAGCAGCATCCGTGTTTCCACTGACTGCTTGTGTTGATTGTTGAACATCAGTCTCTTGTGCAAACTTTTCACTGAGTCTCTTAGCTTCCTGAGTGGCTGCATGTTCTTGCTTCTTGAGTCTAGCAAGATCCTCTGCATAATGTGACTCATCTTCTTGTTCAGCAGTAGAATGATTACCTGCAAAATGGTTCGGTGGAAAAGAAGGTACAACAATGGTTTGTTCATCTTTCTTAGAGTCACTCTCTGAGTCATCATCCAGGGAACCTGCAGGGTTAGAAATCATATCTTTGGTACCTGCATTTGGATTAGAAACATGTCTAGTGTACCCCAAGTAATCAGTCAAATAATCTAGGTCAATACCAAGAATGACCTTGGCCATGAGCATTAGGCTGATCTTCTAGAAATCTTAGGTTAAGGGTCTCCTCTATCCTTTTGGCATTCAAATTGTAAACCCTATAGGCCTTGCTATGAGCTGAATAACCCACAATATATCCCTCATCAGCCTTCCCATCAAACTTTCCCAGTGTATTAGCAGTAATCAAAATGGTCACTTTGCAACCAAAAGGTTTAAGGTAATGAATATCTGGAACTTTCCCAGTGAGAAGTTCATAAGGTGTCTTGTCATGAGGTCTAGTGATAGATACCCTGTTGAGGACATAGCAAGCAATACTTACAGCTTCACTCCAAAACATAGTGGGTAACTTAGAGTCAGCAAGCATGGATCTTGCTGCCTCTATTAAGGTCCTATTTTTCCTTTCAGCAACCCCATTTTGTTGTGGGGTCCTGGAAGTACTGTAGTCCCTCTTTATCCCTTTAGACTTACAGAATTCTATGAATGCAACATTTTTGAACTCTGTCCCATTGTCACACCTAATGCCTTTAACCTTTTTATTTAGCTGGTTTTCAACAAGGGTAATAAATTCTCTTAAAATAGGAGTTGTTTCATCTTTAGTTTTCAAAAAGAATACCCAGCAAAACCTGCTATAATCATCAGTGATAACCAGGCAGAAGTACTTATGATCAATACTTCTGATAGGAGTTGGACCAAAGAGATCCATGTGCAGCAACTGAAGAGGTTCTGAGATGGTGCTCACAGCTGTTATGGCTTTGTAAGAGGCTTTGTGCTGCTTTCCTTTGTTGCAGGCAACACAATTGTGTTCATTGGTGAAGACTTTTAAAGGAAGGCCCTGAACAAGACCAAGTTTAGACAACTTGTTGATGGTCTTGTAGTTCACATGAGCCATTCTCCTATGCCATTTTATAGACTCATCCTGGGAAGCTTTGGCCACCAAACATGTTAGATCACCTTCTGGCTTAACATCATTCAGATTGAATGTGTACAAGTTGAAGGTTCTAGGAACTCTTAGAAAAACAGTTGTATCTTCTGGAAGTTTGAAGTCCTTTGAGAGCACAAGACATTCATCCTCAGAGAAGAAAACTTTATTCTTGGTGTCACAAATTTGTGATACAGAGAACAGATTAAAGTGCTCAAGTTCCTTCACATAATATACATTCTCAAAATCTAACAGAGGTGTTTTGATTGTGCCTTTCCCAGTGATTTTGCCATCTCCACCACCAAAAGTCACATTGCCTCCTCCTTCTATAGGCACAAAGTCATGCATCTTATCCTTGTTCCCTGACATACTTCTGGAACAACCACTATCAACTATACCTACTTCAGTACTCTTCAGGGGATGATCCTACAACAACAACAATAACAATAATATATAAGAGTTAGTACACGATGGAGACTCAAGTCATTGTTGACTTGAGCCTGCCTTGTGGATCATAAGAAATAGGCCATGTAGATGTTTTAGATCCACCATTGTTCTTGGGCCTGTATTGCAAATTAGGTCCCTTCTTTGTCCAAGAACAACCTGCTGAGGGCTTCACAGCAGTATCCCAATATCCTCCACCAGCATACATAGAGTCAAACTGTCTAGGCCAATAACCATTATAAAAGAAAGAACTAGTGGGTCGCACATAATGTCTAGTACCAGTTCTTCTCCATGAAGTATGTTTTTCAGCAGAATTGTGTTTCTGCTGATGTGGAACAAAAGATGGTATGTCATTAACATTCTTCCACATTTGCCTAGGGTTTCTTTGACTAACACACACACCCATTCTTTGCTCATGAAAAGTACAATCCTTAATCAAATGAAATTTACTTCCACACACAAAACATTTCTTCTTTTTAGAAGATTTATTCAAAGTGAAAGATGCTCCATAACATGAAAAAGAATTCAAACCACAAACATTAATAGAATTGTTTTTAACAGAACTAGAAACATTGTTTTGCAAAGAATTAAATAACAAGTCTTCAGAAGAAACTGTCTTGTAATCAGCAGTAACTCTAACAGGCTTGTAAGGAGTCTTGGGTGATGTCTTTGGTGTGGTCTTGGGAAGGTCTGACTTTTCACTTGAATCACAACTGGTATAAGCAGTAGACCCTTGGTCAGAAGACTTGTCACTGTCAGAACAAGAGACAAAGTCAGTAGATTTAGAAACAGGGTCTGGCAAGTCACTTGACTTTTTGCCATAAAGATGGTGTGATCCATCAAAGTCAACAGGTATGGACATGTCTATAGGCATGTGTTCTCCTCTAATAGGTCCAGGTACAGCATTCAATCCCCCTTCCTTAACATATTTTACAGGTTTTTGAAATTCTAAGAGAGGTTCAGGGTCAAAAACACTGGATATATCAGGGTAAGTTAATTCCTCTGGATCTATATATTTATCAGACCCTAATGCTTTTCTAGACCTAACAGATTGACTACTATCAATCAATTTGTTTAAATGAGAGGCCCCTTCTTGCCACTTCTTTATCTAACTTTACTTGTAATTCTTGTTTTTCTTTTTCTACATCAGATTTTTCTCTTTCAGTACGCCTTAAATCTATCTTTGCACATTCTAAATCACTTTCTAAAACTCTTATCTTTTCTTCATATTTAAGTTGATTCTTTTTAAACCAAACCTTCTATTTTTCTAAAGTTTTTAAAGCCTTTTTATAGGCCTCAACTTCTACATAACACTCATTGTATTTAGGTTTCAATTCATCATATTCTTGTTTAAGTTCATTATATCTTACACTACAGCCAAAAACACAATTATGTACCTGAGAGATGCCCATCAAGGAAACTTGTTCCTTCTTATCCTCTGAGGGGGAGTATGCCAGCATATTCACTTGTTCAGAAGTAAAAGCTTCCTCTTCAGGAGGTTCATGAACAGTCCAATCAATATGGCTATCCACAGTCACCAAAGCTTTGGAAGGTGCAGCTTTAGAAGTTCCTGATTCCAATAGATATGAGCCATATCTAACTTCATCACCAGACTTTCTCTCCTTGCATTCTCTTGAAAAGTGGCCCATCTGGCTACAAGTGTAGCACTTAACCTTCCTTCTGTCAAATCTTGCTGCATCTCTTCCATTAAAACCAAACTTTCTCCCAAACTTATTCTCAAACCTTTTGATGTTCATAGAAATCATTGCTAACTGCCATTTCAAGTGCATCTCCTCCATCTCCAATGGATCCACCTGTTCAAAATCCTCATAAGCTAGAAACTGCTGATGTTCATATTCAGCAACAAAAGAGTGAAGAATATCTTCCAATATATTACTGGATTTTGATTTAGGAGTTGGTTTAGTTTGGGTTTGAGAAGATGCTCCTGAGGTGTAAGAACTTGAGGCATGATGCACCGGATTGGATGTGGTGCTAACAAAGGCTGAGTGAGTGGATGGACGAATGGGGCTTCTAACGTCAGGCTCAAGAGATTTAAGCTTGTTGTAGAGGTCATCAAAAGAAATCATGTCCAATCCACCCTTGGTTTTGAAAGCAATGCTGACTTGCAACCAGGATGGCGGCAAAGATCTTAGAAACTTAGCATTGCAGTCCTCATTATCTGGCCTAGCCTTCAACTGATTAAGTTGACTCAAGATCTTGTGAAACCTGTTATAACCTTTGTGGATTCCTTCTTCCTCAAATATCTGAAACTCTTGAAACTGTTGCTTCAGCATTGACTTCTTCATCCTTCTTGACTCCTCATTCCCACCAAATCTAGCCTTAATGGCCATCCAAATGTCCTTAGCATCTTCCATGAAGTGGAAGTCACCCATGTGGTCATCTGGTATAGCCTGAAGGAGAATTGTTCTGACTTTATTCTCCCTCTGCACGGCAAGGACTTCTTCAGCAGTTTTGGGACCTACAACAGTCGCAATCCCATCAGCATCTTTGACATGTCTCTTTAAGCTGTTGCCCTTACAAACAACTTCCCAAAGGTTCCAGTCAATGTTTGTGATCCAGTTTTGCATCTTCATGGACCACAATTCATAATCCTTAGCACTCTTAAGGTATGGGAATTTGGCATTACTGTTTGAGAGATTGAGTTGTTGGAGAGAAGTGGTGTTTAGGTTCTGAGTTGTATCAGCTTTATCATCTGATCCAGGCATTGTTTTCGATTAAGAGGGTGTAAGATTGGTGTTTCTTAGTATCACAGAGACTCTCTTGAGTCTCTGATACCACTTGTTGAGACTTAAGACCTTGATAGATCTTTGAGCACTCATGGATCGTTAGTTATGTTAATGTAATCACTAACACACTAATAGATAATCTCTGTAACTTGTATTTTAAAGCAGAAACAAACACAAGTTTTAACAACTGTATACTAAGAACAATTGATCCTCTATGGATCTTTTCAATAACAATGAAAGTGTTTTCTAAAAAACGTGTTCAATACATAATCGTGTGTTCCTTTTATACACAAGGAACCCTAAACCGTTTCACAAGAAACGTATATTCTAAAAACTTCTAAAAGATATGCATTATCACTTCCTAATTAAACTCATGCATATCCTAACTATATTACATAAAATACAGAATAACTATATCCGCAGAAACTAATAATGCTGAAACTAGACTTCAGCAGAAACACTATGTCAGCAGAATTTGTCTCTTCAGCAGTATCCGTCAGCAATAACCATCAGTAGAATTCTTACTTAGCAGAATTCCCAACACTAACTTATCTTGGGGTTTAAAGTACCTTGAAGAGAAGAAGGCCGAGCACTTCGGCCATATTAATGAACTTCGCGCGCAAGTGGAGAATGCTCTAAAGGTGCAGGAGGGCAAGCTGCGCAAGTTAAGTATAGAGTACGATGAGGAGTTATATCCTCATCTCGTGTCTACGATTGCTGAGCGCAGGTATGTGTTGTCTATTCCAAAATTTTTATTTACTATATGTATTAATGCTCTGTTTACCTTCTAACGCGTCTGTTGTTGCTTGTGTAGGTGGTTGTTCAGCCATGGTTTGCGCCTAGCTGTTATGGGAACATTGGAGTCCCAGGAGGTCGTAGAGGCCTTTGGGAAGGTCGTGGAGTGCGATGTGGCACGCGGCAAGGCCCAGGCTGTGGAGGAGCTGTATGAGAGCAAGATGCTGACTGTGCCACCTGCAGAGATTCCTGGGTATAGCACGGATGCTTTTGATGAGCTAGTGATGGCCATGGAGAAGATGAAGGTCTTCGACTTTCCTCAGATTTCTCGCTTGGAGCGTGATCTGGACTATCCTATTAGCGTGATCGTGCAGGGCCTAACTCTGGCCAAGCACATTGCTGAGGATGCAGAGGCGCACCCTGACTTCTTTTTGAAGCCAGACGAATCGCAGTTGATGGTGCCTGTTTTTGCCCGACCTCGCCACATGCTTAATCCTTTCGCTCTTGAGAAGGAGATATCGTTGAAGAAGTGCCTAGAGGCACATGAGACAAGAGCTGCTCGTAAGAAGGGCGTGAAGGGAAAGGCCATCCTATGTGGTGTTGGCGCAGCCCATCTTCCCAGGTCTGATGGGATCCCTGTTAGCGTACCAACGGTGTCGCAAGAAGACAGCAGCCTGTTAAGAAGGCTAAGTGAGGCTAGGGAGTTGGCATCCACTGCTAGTAGCTCGAGTCACAGGCGTGCTCATAGCATTTAGATGTGTATTTTTGTAATTAAAACTTGTATAAACTCGTGGTTCTTACTAATAATAATGTTTATTTTATTTCGTATGTCTTGTTATTTGTACTTAGATTGTTTTCTTTTGTAAAAGATCATCCAAGAGTCAAATTGAAAATGCGACATACTTAAAATGATTTAGATTAAGTACGTGACTTAAAAAAATCATAAATTTGAATATAAACTTGCATTGTTTTGCAAAGACTATATCAAAATAACCAAGTGTCTTGGCTCGTGGATTGCTAAGCATGTACAATGTATGTTATGTTGCGTATTCGTCGTGGAATGCGCATGTAAACTTACTTCAACGTCTTGAAAGTAAGGCGCTTAGTAAGGATGCGTGATCCAGTGTTGATAGGTTTGCAACCCTCTTACTCAACGAGTTAGTTAGTAGGTTTACTCATCCTTTATGCCATCGTGGGTCTTTAAGAAGTGCATGCACGCCATGTAGGCAAAAAGTAAAAAATAACAATATTGAAACATAATAAAAATGTACTCAATAAAGTTAAGTGTGTTATGGAGTTAGTTAGAAACCACAACGTTTTATTAATACTTGCAAGTTTTTAGAAGATAAAAGACAATTCCTAAAAAAAGGAAAATTCAAAGGCAGACATTTATTGGGCACGTACTAAAGTGCAAGGTTGGCTGTGTGTGGGCCGTAGCCTTTCCTAAAGATAGCATCTCTTGAGATTGCAGATATTCCAAGTGCGTGTCAGCTCGTAGCCTTCGATATCGCGCAGCTTATATGCACCATTACCTAGTGCATTCGTGACCTCATAGGGTCCTTCCCATTTGGGTCCAAGCTTGCCCGTGTCTTCTGCGTGGCTTGCATCATAAGCGCGGTATACAAAGTCTCCTGGCCTGAAAGAAGTATGTTTGACCTTTGCATCATAATACTTCTTCATCTTTGCTTTGGCTTTTACTTCGCGTATAGCTGCGCGTTCACGCCTTTCTTCCAGCAAGTCCAAGTCTATGCGCCGCTCCTTGTCATTTGTTGTGACGTTTATTTCCATTGTACGTATAGTTGGCATTCCAATTTCGGCTGGTATGACGGCTTCTGTCCCATAGACAAGAGAGAATGGTGTGTCTCTGGTACTGGTTTTGATTGTCGTGCGGTGCGCCCATAAAACATGTGACAATTCGTCCACCCATTTTCCTTTATGTCTGTCAAGGCGCGCTTTTATTCCTTCGCCTAGACTGCAATTCGCGCGTTCAACCAAGCCATTGGTTTGTGGGTGTTTCACTGAAGCAAAGTGTTGTGTGATGTTTAATTGCACGCACCAATCTTTAAATGGGTTATCACATAATTGTTTTCCGTTGTCTGAAATAATTTCCCCAGGTAGTCCGAAGCGACATACAATGTTGTCCCACACGAAGCGTTTTACCTGGTTTCCAATGATGCTCACCACTGCTTTTGCCTCAATCCACTTGGTAAAATAGTCTATGGCTACGATGAGGAATTTTAGCCCTCCCGCTGCAACTGGGAAAGGGCCTGTGATGTCAATGCCCCATTTATAAAATGGCCATGGTGAGGTGATGGGGGTTAACTCTTTTTGTGGTCGGCGCGGAATTGGCCTGTGGACTTGGCAATCGCTGCATTTCTTTATCATGTCCCGTGCGTCGCGGTGCATAGTAGGCCAATAGTATCCTGATCGCAGGGCACGCGCCACTACAGACCGTGGTCCTGAGTGCATGCTACATGATCCAGTGTGAATTTCTTGGAGTACATAATATGCTTGAAGAGGTCTAACACATCGGAGCCAAGGTTGTAGGAATGAACGTCGGTATAGGACGCCATCTCGAAGTTCAAATCTCTGCGTTGTGCGCCGCACCCTTCGAGCGCCCTTTTGATCTTGTGGTAAGATTCCTTTACTTATAAATTCAATGATAGGTGTCATCCACATAGGATCCTGTTCTTCTATCACCGTGGATAGATGCGCAAAGCTTGTAGATGTGATCTTGCTAAGCGCATCAGCTTTCCTGTTTTCTCCTCTAGGTACTTGTTTGATTGTAAACCTATCAAAGCTCTGAATTAAAGACTTGGTTTTTTCAAGGTATTGGATCATGTGTTCATCCTTGGCTTCATATTCACCTAGCACGTGGTTAGCTACTAGCCTGGAATCCACATTTGCCTCTAGGTTGCGTACACCCATTTGAATTGCAATACGCAGTCCAGCGAGTAGGGCTTCGTATTCTGCCTCATTGTTTGTGGCTGTGAATTCGAAGCGCAGTGCGTAGGTGAATTCTACTCCTTCTGGATTAGTGAGGATAAGGCCTGCACCTGACCCATCCACGCATGAGGATCCGTCTGTGAATAAACCCATGGTTCTTGTAACTCTGTCTTGCCTGCTGAAGGTGGAGTATCGGTATCTGGCTTCTCAACAATAAAGTCAGCTAATATCTGCCCCTTGATTGCAGTGCGTGGTCTATACGAGATGTTATACTCACTCAACATCACACTCCACTTTTGTAGCCGTCCTGATGCGTCGGTTTTAGAGATAACTTGTTTGATGGGCTGGTCCGTGATTACAGCTATTGGGTGCGCCTGAAAGTATCTGCGAAGTCTTTTAGCTGCGAATACTAGAGCTAGGACCAGCTTTTCCATAGCGCTGTAGTTAGTCTCTGTCTTTTTCAGTGCCTTGCTTACAAAGTATATGGGCGTTTGAACGGAGTTCCTATCTGTCAATAGTACTGCGCTAACTGCTCCATGGGTTGCAGATAAGTACATGATCAACTCTTCCCCAGGTCGCGGTGCGACAAGTTTGGGAAGTGATACAAGATGCTGTTTTACTTGTTGGAAGGCTTCCTCCGCCTCCTCATTCCAACAAAAATCTCCCTTTTTTGTACACTTCGTAAGCGTTTTGAAAAGGGGGAGTGACTTGTCCGCTGATTTGGATAAAAATCGGTTTAGTCCAGCTAGCTTTCCATTTAATGACTGGACTTCTTTCAATGTGCGCGGAGAAGGGAGATCAATGACTGCTTTTTTCTTTTTAGGGCAAGGCTTAATGCCATCAGGTTCAATTAAATACCCAAGGAACATGCCTTCTGTCGCGCCGAATGTGCACTTCTTGGGATTTAACTTCATGTTTATTTTTCCCAATGTTTTGAATGTCTCCTCAATGTCGCGCACCAATTCTTCCTCTGTATGACTCTTTATAACAAGGTCATCAACGTAGACTTCCAGGTTTTGACCTACTTGCTTCTCAAATGTTGTGTCCACCAATCGCTGGTATGTTGCTCCCGCGTTCTTCAGGCCAACGGGCATTTTTGTATAGCAAAAGACCCCTTGACTTGTATGGAAGGCTGTTTTCTCTTCATCTTCTTCAGCTATCATAATTTGATGATATCCTTTGTATGCGTCTAGGAAGCACTTAAAGGGATATCCACACAGATATTCTACCTTCCAGTCTATTTCTGGTAGCGGGTAGCAGTCCTGTGGACATGCTTTATTGAGGTCAGTGAAGTCCACGCACATTCTCCAGCTGCCATCACTCTTCTTTACCATTACTGGATTAGAGAGCCAGTCGTGATAGTAGACTTCGCGCATAATACCTGCGTCTACAAGTTTGTGTACTTCTTCCAGGATGGCTTTTGCGCGATCTGGAGCCTGGCCATGCTTTTTCTGTAGTATTGGAGGATATCCTTGTCGGATTTGTAGCTTGTGCTCCGTAATGGAGCGCGGTACTCCAGTCATGTGTTTTGGTTCCCATGCAAAGATGTTTAGGTTATTTTGCAGGAGTGCGCACACAGCTGCTCTGCCTTTGTCAGACAGTGACCCTCAAATTGATATTTGCTGATCTGGGTAATCTGGGTGGATGGCAACTTTTAAGTTTGGTATTTTGGCTGCGCGTTATTCTGGGATATTTTCCACTTCACTGGTTACTGTGTTACACTCTTTTGGTGACACAGTGGCATTGTAGAGGGTAACAATGCCTCCCTCTACTGGGAACTTGAGCATCCCATGCACTGTGGACAGTACGGCACGTATGGATGATATTCCAGGTCTCCCGATGATGCGGTTGTATGGCGAAGGGGACTTGATTACCATGAAGTTCATCCAAGCTGTCGTAGAGTGTTGCGCATTACCTATGACCACGAGTAGGCGTAATTGCCCCATGGGCCATATCTTCTCTCCTGTGAATCCTGTCAGCGATGTCGTGGCTGGGATCAGCTGACTTTGTATCTCTGGTCGCAGCCTTTTCAAGCAATGTTCGTACATGATATCTGCGGATGCCCCTCCGTCTACATACATACGGTGGATATCGTGACCCCCTGTATGTATTTCAATGGTGAGTGGTTCCATTACTGCGTTGTCCGCAACAAGAGTTGGGAAGGAAATTTCATTCTTAGAGGAGAACTTTTGGCTGACTTTTTGCCTAGTTTTTCGCTGCCATGATTGTATCATGTAGATTGTATGAGCCTTGTCTTTGGCTATCTCCTTCTTGCCTCCATTCTTTGGTTTTTCTTTTCCTTCTTTTATCTTTTTAACGAGGTGATCCATTATACCTTCCTTTACCAGTTTGTCGATCAATTGTCGTAGTTGGACGCACTCGTTGGTAGTGTGGCCCTTTTGTCCATGGTATTCGCAGTATCCGTTCCCCACGCGTCGGTCCTCTGGGGTGCGTATTGGTGGGGGTTTCGGGAAGTTTGTGCCCTCTGTTGCGAATATCTCCCTTGGTGTTTTCGTGAGGGGGTGTATTTGTCATTTTCCCGTCTACTTCCCTGACCGCAATAACTCTTGTTGCGATTGCTACCCTGGTCATTGGATTGTCTCCTAGGTGTTCTTGTTGCCTATAATTTGAGTAGCCTTTTTTGCTATCTGCAGCTACTGCTTCCCCTTGGATGAAGGATCTTGTGCGCTTCATTAACTCATCAAAGGTCTGGGGTACCTTATCATTTAATTTCTTGATGAGTTCTGGGTTATTTATCCCATTCATGACCCCCGAGATTTTTAGCACTTCAGGACACGCCTTGACGTGTATGCATTCGTCTTTAAAGCGCTCCATGTAAGAGCTTGTTGATTCCCCTTGGCGCTGTTTTACTCTGGCCAATTCAACAGGGTTCTTTGCGCACTTCTTTCTCTGAGGAAAGTTTAAGCGGAATGCTTTTCGCAATTCTTCGAACCCGTTTATGCTTCTTCGTGGGAGTTTACTAAACCAGGTCCGCGCATTCCCTACTAATGTAGAGTTAAACATATGACACCACACAGGTTGTGGCCAATTTTCGATGGTGGCAGCAGATTCAAAAATTTTTAGGTGATCGTCAGGGTCACCTGTTCCATCATATGTTTTCACATTGGCGGGCATGCGCCTCTTCTTATCATCCGAGTAGTCACTAATGCACCATGTGAACGCATCAATCTTTTGGTGGCGCCAAGGAAGAGATATGTCTTCATCTTCCACCTCACGACGTCTTCCTCTAGACTTCCAATGTCCTGTTTCTTTGTCCTCGTTGTCCGAGGAATCACTCGAGGAATAGTTGTCTCTTTTACGACGTTTACGCCGTTTTTCCTCAGAATCTGAGCTTGGAGGACTTTCACTTGGAGGCACCCATCTTCCTAATCTATCCTGGATCCTTCTGCTATCAGACCTTGAAGAGCTGTCGCTCGGTGAGCGTTGTCGCCCAAGCCTATCTTGTATTCTGCGGTTACCAAGTCTAGAGTGGACATTGGTGCATATTCCATCATCTTCATATTCTTCTGAGTACTGCGAGTCAGATGTTTTACCCAGTCTATCATGGACATTGGTACGTCTTTCATTATTTTCGCATCCCCCCTCTGGTAGCGTGGTGGGGATGTTTCGCGTTCAGGACCAAAGTTGAGCCGAGCTTGCAGGTTCATCCTTGACCTTCTTCTTGCTTCTTCTTGCATGAGGGTAGTTAGGGTTTCGTAATTTTGGGATACAAAATTACTTAACGTTAGCTCAGGCGCGTCCTCTTCCACTGCAAGAATTTCTGCCTCAACATTAGGCGCCCTATCTCGGTTAGGTGCGCCAGGTGGCACAGTGTTGTCTACTATAGGTGTCGTTTGGTGGGGAGTATTGAAGAGGGTGCGCTGAAGTTCTTCAACGCTTGGAACCACCGTGGTGGTTTGAGTAGCCCTTGTAGGCAATTCTACCGCTGGGAGAGGTAGAGTTGGTCCCGTTTCTTGGTGACCAGGCGCACTAGTTGTTCCAGAGGCCTGCCTAGAGGTCGAGTCTTGAGGGTTCTTCCTCTGGGGTCACCACGTGTTTTTTCCAACTACGGTGTCCGTTGGCTTGAGTTTTTGTTCTTCGTCATTCTAGTTCTTAGTGTAGGGTCCCACGGATGGCGCCACTTGTTGATACAAAAGTTGGGCGTTCCTTGTTTGGGTTCCTGCTCTTGTACCAATTAGATCTTAATGCTTGAAACCTGCGCACTAAGAAAGCAAACAAACACCGTTAGGCTTATCGTGGGATTGTCTCCCACGATTATCCTCCGGCGTGAGAGTAAGTAATCGGTTTTATGGTTATGTGTATGAATTAGGGTTGTGAATCGTACCTTTAATGAAAGTTATGGCATTGTTTATATAGGCACGGAATCTTTATTGGATACGTGTGCCTCACTTTTCGGTGTATATCCGGTTTGGATATATATCCCTTAAATAAGAGATATCCATATCATAACCATAAATAACTTTGGGCTTGGGCTTTCATGAACCCAAGCCATTATCATACTAGCCCAAATCACTGTTGTGATGGCCCACTCGTGGCGGGTTTGGGCCTTAGTAATGTCTATCATTTGGGTCCGTGACCCGAATATGGACTATACGTTATCACCCGTGCTCTCAGCTCACCATCCAACGCCTGATTTGTATGCTCACTTAGTTCACTCATTAGAGAATAATAAGTCGTACTCATCTACACACGCGTACTCAAGACTCTATAACACGTTTACCACTATCGCGAAGTAAGTATTTTATCATGTTTCTTGATGATCAACGCGACACCCCATGGCTCTTTACCAACTCATCGAGCGAAAAGTCTCACCAACTCCTCCCTAATAATATCTCCAGGTACCTCTGGCTGTTGCAACATCCTAATAATCGTTGACTACAACCTTTACCTTCAAGCATTTCAAACACTTGCTAAAGTATCAGTATTCTCCTTTATACCCACTCCTCCATACATCTCTTGCTAAGGTAATAATACGTCTTATCCATTCTCGGATGTATCAAATACCTTGCATGATTGATGTCCTTACGTTTCCTTTCAATGAAACCAATAGCTAGTCCGCAAAGTACATTCCTCCATCTTCGTCCTTTTCTATTTACTGGTCTAAACCAATTAATCATTCTTCTTACATGTTCTCTCCCTTGAGCATCTCACTCTGGGCTGTCAGTATCATCCCTTTAACTCCAAACTGAATTATCACAATCATTATCCATAGACAACTAAGTTTCACTCGTTCACTCCTGCTCAGCGCTCTTACCACGATGTTCGCTCTTCCTTGACGGTGGCGAATCAGACAATCGTAGTCACTGAGAAATTCCACACTCAACTTCTCTTCTACATATATTAACCTCTCGTCAAATATATACTAAAGATTCTTATGATCTGTGTAGATAACACTTTCTGCTCCATACGAATATCATCTCCAAGTTCTACTCCCCAACTTTAAATCATGTATCACACAGTTCCTCTTATGGATCTTCCACCTCCGTGATGCCTACGCAATCTATAGAAGGATAGAAATGAATCGTCAATAGTACCTGCCAATCCTAAGGACAATCGTCTCTTAGATGGTGTCTTAGGTACTTTCCACTCTTCACCACTTTTATCTTACTAATGTCCACGAACACTCGCTATCGTTGACCACCTTCCTGAAGAACGTACATCTTAAAGCTACACCTCTCACTTGAACAACTTGGAAAACACCCTCTTCTTCTTCAACGAACCAATTGATAATCAAAACGACAATCTATCCTAAGTAAATGACGCGAACCATGAAACCAGTCGAACTAAAACGTATATCAACGAACTCAAAAGGGGTACGAATCACCGACTAACAAAGTAACGAACATCAAAATCAAAGCTAGAAAAACACAATGAGAAATTTTCCCCCAATAAAAGTAGACACGGATAAAATGTTCATGAAAACCCATACAAAGAAAATATAAAATACACGTACCATAAAACATCCACAAGAGTACCCTCAACGAAAGAAACACTCGATGAACCAAATACATAACAAGTTTGGTAAATGAGAACCATAGACAGTTCTTATTCCCATACTCGATCTTCCCAAAAACAAATGAACACCGTTTTTCACAAGACATATCTTAAACTTATACATTTTTTTAAAAATTTTATATAAACCATTTTATGTAAGACATCAACATAACCATTTTTTCCCCACACTTCATTTTCACCATAAAAATAATAGTTTCCAACAAATGACCTTGAAATACCCAAAACGAATTTTAAAATACCATAAGGACTTTAACACAACCCCTTTATTGGATGCGAAAAACACAGAAGAATCACATAATCAAAATAATCATCAAACGAATCTCATACCAGTGAACACTCACGCAAATACATTGCAAACCAAACGTTGAACTTACAGACTCATTCGTACAATAATCAACCAAAATCATAGAAAAACACCGATACTAACAGGTCACAAAACATGTCACGATATACAATTGGTGTGCGTAAATGAGGGATCAAATATCCACACCAACTCGTCACGAACCAACAATACTTGAAGAATAGTATAACATCCATCCGAGGAATGAATGTATGGAATAACCAAAGAAATGAACCAGTATCCAACAAAACAAATTCGATTACCCAACAACTATCACGATGTCCAAGAGAAAGAATATGGCATCTGTACCATCATGGTACGAATAGGAATGCCCACCAAAGCATTAGGTATACAAACGGAGTGTCTAGCAAACGAATCAACTTAAATACCACAACATAAGTATCCACCGATAATTGAGGTATCAACATATGATAGGTAGGATGGAATCTCACCACCTACACACCCCAACATATAACGACTGCCCAAATGGTTAAGAGAATACTTCTCTAACCATACAGCCATCACCAACATGATATCACATACCATCTACCACAACATATAACAACAAACATCAATCAATGCAATAATGGTCACAAGTCCGCGTGTGTGATACCCTTATAATTATGTTCGCGACCATAGTTATAAGCCTATTCCACACGCATACTTTCTTCCGAAACCACACATCTCGATGATAACGCACATATAACACATAACACCTAATACACCATGCAATCCATGCCATCATACTTGCAAGTCCACTTGTGTTGTGACTTATGATGCATGTATAATTATGTTGGCTACCATAATTATCTATGCCCCCTTTCACAAGTGTACTCCCTCCTATGACAACACATCATGCAAACAAAAACAAAAGACGTCGCAAAAAATCATCTCACATGGAACAATTCTAACGATCACGTAAACTCTATAATCAAAATCACTTGGATAAGGTCGATCCAGTATCCAAGAGTAATCACGCTCCAACATGGCTCCAGATGGGAAAAGACAATATACAAATTCCAAAACATAACACAAAACAAAAGACGTCGCACAATGGCTCAAACTCCATTCTCGCACTTGCCTCCCTACTCAGATCAATTAGACTTACTACTCGCTGTGGACTCTAGATCCGAATCCACATTATTCCATCCTAACTCCCCTTTCATCTTTACTCAACCACTCATTCCTATTTCCTATACGTTGAGGAAATCGACAACATACAAAACCATCTCTATTCTTTTCTACCAATTCCACATGATCCACAAGTGCATACGAATTATGAGGTTTGGACTAAACCACCTCTCCTTCCTATGATAAGTGAGGACACTACCAAGGGTATTTGGTAATGGCTCCATCTCCAGAAGTCACCGTGGTTCCAAACCTCTCCACTTCTTCTCCACCAATGTTTCCCATAAACGGCCTCTCCTTGTCCGAACATGAATACATGCTATCGGGAACTTGGATTCTGCAGTTAGTCCGCTTCATCCTACCACTTCTCTCACATCCTATAGCGACAACGATAGTCCAACGAAGCATCTTATGCGCAGAAGACGATATAATAAAGTCGATATATACAATACTACGTATAGGGGAAAGAATACACGTCCGAAACTCAATAAAACATCTCATAAATATAGGAAAATAGACATATAAAATACTATACTTACACATAGATCCTAAATGCAACTATATGAGGGACTCCTAAGTTATAGTCTAGGTTCAACCACCTAATTCTCTATAACCAAGGCTCTGATACCAATCTGTCACACCTCGCCAAGGGCGGAAACACGAGGGTGTAACTTCATGGATATCATCACAACACATGGTGTCTATATAGAGAATAACTACTTGCAATAAAATGGCAAAGTATAGACACAAAGTGTCATAACAATACCCGAAAGGAAACAACATGATAAACTCCAAACGCACAGATAAACCACTTCCAATGCAACAAAGGTCTCGTCTAATCACTTCCTTCTATCATAGCCTTAGAATGCTCACCTGAAAATGATGCTTAAAACGTCAACATAATGTTGGTGAGATTCATAGGTTTAGACACGCATACACTCACAAGGCAACCAATTTACTGTGATCATAAAATATATAGCTGGACAAATAATTTAAAGTTATCATATAAGCTACAATCATTCACAAACGAATATCCACACACAAAGGCAACAACTGGACGGTTCGTGTCCTTCGATCCCAATAAACATCAATTAGGTCGCATGCGCGAGCAACAGGATAAGTATCCTCCCAATTGAAGCACACACAACATCAAATGGGTCCCCAAATGAAGCACACATAATCTCACAATCAAATCATCACACGTAGCATACATACGATAACATTATAAGTCCAAGCTCTTTGACACAAACATAATCACAGTAACCCAAACAATTTAAGATAAGCATCATTCACATCCCAAGTTTAAAACAAGTAAAAATATGGGACTATGAACTCACCTCAAACCTTGCAGATTCCACAAAAACAAATCACAATCTATAACACACAAAAATAAATCCACATTACACATGGTCAAGCTAAAAGCTACAAGCCATGTTACACATATGTTGGATGTCTAAGACTCATATGACCCACTGATGAGGCAAAAAATGAACCACTTTTAGGGGTCATTTAAGCCCGGAATTGAATTTATTTGATCAAATATTGCCCTAAATCGTTCCTTTTGTGATTTTAGGTACTTTGGGAGTGAAATCTGGAAAAGAAAGTAATTCGGACATTTTTGGAGCATAAAAGTGAAGAAAACGCCAAAGACTTAATTTTTCTTGCTGGGAACAGTGTATGACGGCGTCAAGAGGAAAAGCATGACGGCGTCAAGAGTAAAAGTGGTGACGACCCAGTACAAACCTGAAGGCGTCACAAGAAGGGCGTCAAGAGTTAATTTTATGACGGCCTGCATAAGGTGTACACATGACGGCGTCAGACCCAGATCTAGGCAGTCCGAGGAACTATTTGGCGGTGAGATGACGGCGTCAGACATTTGTTCTTGACGCCGTCACCTTCTAAAATCTATATATAGTTTTCTATTTTTCATTCATTAGAGAGGAACTTGTGTGGAGAAACCCTAGGGCCGAACTTTGTGAACCCTAGCTCGTATTTTACAGTAAATTCAAGGGTTTTCACCCCTTGAATCCTTTCATGTGCTATTGAGATAAGTCTTCTCTTAATTCAATCAATATGTCTATGTGTTGGTTGTCTATATCTTGTGCTTGTCTTGATCTCAACATGCTAGGCTAGATTTATCTTGTGTTTGCTTAGATCTAATGAAACCTAGATGTTAATTATGTGTTGATTACTTGTTTATGGTTGTATTGGATGAATGATTTCAATGTTAGGCTTAAGAAAACTGGCAGATCTCCATTGTGTAACATACTTGAACGTCTTAGGAAACATGAACCGATGTGTACTATGTTTTATTGGTTGTATTTAATGCATGAGTAAATTCTAATGATCCCATGTTAGGAGCTTCTTAGCCGGCTCGACATAGTAGTGAAGTAGGCACTCATAGGATTGGGGAAGTAAGTACGCCACCCCATGAATGGTATTAAGGAATACAATCCGTCATCCACGCAACTATAACAAGTAATTAACGTGTAAAAGATATCTAGGGAGTAGTGAAATCTAAGTAAACATATTTCTCCCACATATTGCCTACAACCTTAGTTTAATTTAGTTTATTTTCATTTCTAGTATTTTATTTTGATTGCATCTTAGTATTGGGTTAGTTGACTAGCAACTAATTCCGCCCAACTCCTTCAAAACCCGAGATTTTAATTTGCTTTCCTAAAAATATAAAAATACAAAAAGAATCATCCCTCATCTCTAGACCTAGTCTTTAGGTTTTCTAATCCTAGCGACACTATTCCTAGTTGAACGATCAATCCCCCGGTACTTGTCATTATACTATATTACATCGATCAGGTACACTGCCTGGTGGAGGTTGTAAGCTTCTCGAGATCCCTCGAGAGGTAAAGCCTGGTTCAATCCCTACGCATCACCCACCATGGATCTCCTAGACACCATACTAACCATCACATAACCTAACACTCACAAAATCCCTTGCACTATTAAAATCAGAAAACGCAGAATTTTAGGGTACATTCGCCCACATGAAATCATAACAAATTAAGCTCAACAACTCACACCAAAATTTACCATGGTCTCTCATAGGCATACAAGCTAATCCCAGAAGGCCATGGACTATTAACACACACAAGTACTCACAAGAAAATCAAATTTGTCAACTATCCAAATTCAGATCTGAACGCACACCAAAAAATTTTAATTAAGATAAAATACTTCTACAACTTTTTATCGCGAATCCTTTTCGTGGTAGTCTAAGATAACCTAAAACTTAACTATTCCAGAAGGGCTAATCTAAATACTACTTTTACACCCACAATTCACTATCAAACTTTTATTCAAATTCTGTCCAGGTTTGACAGCTTTGACACCTTATCAAATAAAAATCAAAAGACTAACTTCCCGACCTTGAAATCAATCGTGGTTGGACTTTTTGGAAATCTATTTCATTAAACTTCAATTTAGACAAAAAAAAATTCGTAATCTAACTCTCCGCCATCTGTTAAATACACTCACATCTTTACAACACTAATTTTTTGTCCAAACCCTAATTTATAAACTAACGCGTTTTAAGCTCAATTCTCTTAACCAATCACCATACTATTATCAATTAATGACTCTAACATGTTTTACATCATTAATTTACAGAAGTTTATAAACCCTAAATCCATCATAATTTATATTACATGAATTAGTTCAATAACTAATTAATTGAATGAAAACTAGTATCGAAAATATACCTTGATCTTGATTTTAGCTTCAGTAATAAAAACCCTAAGTTTTCTTGCTCTCCTCCTCTCATGGTAGATCATAATATGCTGGAAAAATAGGTTTAGGGTCGTTGGTTATGATTATAAGGGTAAGGGTTGGGCTTGTTTGGGTTGGATTAGGATTCCTTATTGCTAGGAATTGTATTTCGGCTCAAATTTGGTTTCATTTTCCTCTAAAAACTCCTTGGCCTATTTTTATATATCATATACATATATTTTATATTTTTTTTATTAAATTTAATTATTACACTTAAAACCTTATTCTCTTGATATTTTATAAGAACCCATAACGAAACCTAACGTCTTAAGCGATAAACCTTAATTTTATGACAAACCAGAAAAATTATCATTTTCAAAACAAATTTTCCAAAAATAGAATTTCACACTCTTTTTGAAATATAACTCATAAAAACAAACTCCTCGTAACTCACTAACACTCAAACACTTGAACGAAGACTTGTTACGCAAAAACACAAAAACACCAAAAACTACACAAGTCATTTCTACACCACAAAGGTGATCAAAATAAACTTTCCCAAATTACATACTTTCCAAATCACAATAAAAACCATTTATGCAAAGGGATTTAGTGCTAAAACTCACCTATATCACTACAAACACCTAAGACACACCAAACAAACGTCAACCGAGTCAAGACTATCAGTCAAACTGACCTACTAAAACCACGGTTGTTACGCAAATAAAATTAAAACTTTATATAAAAATTAAAAAACTTAAACTAATAATCTAAATTACATGCAAAGAAAAACACAATCGTCTTATTTGTTTTTGCATACATCCAAACAATTTTAGTACTGATTCGATCTTGTAATTTTTATATCATTCTAAACAAAGCATTATGAATCTCCTAATCTTTTCAAAATTCACCTTTTAAAAAAGTGTCAGTCAAAGCTAGTTTTTCTTGCGGATTATTTTTGCATTCTGCGTATGCTTTTCTCAGATCATCTTTAGTTGTGCTTGCGTTGTCAAATTGCACAGCTAAGTCAATAATCGCTTGCTGACAAATGCTATCCTCAACAATTTGTTTCTGAACACTAGCTTTAATTTCCTCGATGATATGTGTAAGAGAACAATCCATAAGATTTTTGGTAGAGTTTAAAAATGTTAAAGCTAAGATTGAGAAGTTGTGTTTAAAAACGATGAAGTTTAAAGGTTTTTGTAGGTAATTGGCTCATGCGTGAGCATTGGTGTGACGTAGGGGTGCTCATCAGTTCGGTTATCGGGTTATTCGGTTTCGTTAGTTCGGTTAATTTTTTTCTAGGTCAAACCGAAAACCGAACTGAACCGAAAACTAAACCGATTAACCGAATAACCTGAATTACATAATTTTAATTATTTTTTCATTTAAGTATAATATTTAGCACAATTTTTTTTTTCAATCTTAAATAATGTTATATTTAATTATTTATACTAAGAAAGAGTTTTATTATTATTTTTCATATAAATACATAGAAAAAAAAATATATTTTTATAAAGTCAGTTTTCGATTTTTGTTGCCAACTCATATCCAAACTGATAACCGAATATTTAGTTCGGTTTGGTTTTGATCAATTCGGTTCATTTACGACTTCAGTTTAATTTTTTCCAGTTCGGTTTTCGGTAGTGTGGATATGTGAACACCCCTGACGGCCCCTTCGGTCTAAAAAAAAAAAAAAAAAAGTTGGATTATAAAAAGTCAAACAAAATATAGACTCACTTTGGTTAATTTTCTTTTCTTTAACCACCACCACCACCAGCAGCAGCATAAGCAAAGCCTAAAACCCTGGTTTAAACCCTAGAAAAATGGCAACGGAGAAGTTCACAAGTTCACTAATGTCAAGTTTCCGGCGAATACCTCCGGCAGCTATTCCGGCAACTTTAGATTGTATTTTGTCTTCAACAACTTCTTCTCCGTCTTCACTTTTCTCTTTGCTTCTTGATTCACTTCCAATCTTATCACATGTAAGTTGAAACTTTTCGCCTTATATAAGTTTCAAAATAAGCTATCTGAAATAAGCTCTTAGTTAATTATGTTTGAATTTCTATAAGATATTTTATAAAAATTACTAAAACTGCCTTTTTTATTTTTGCAAACTTAATATTTTTTAAAATGCAGAAAGATTTTACTGCTTATTAATGACTACTTTCACGAAATAGTGTTTGGATTTGCTAATTCTTAAAAAAGAATTAATCTGTTGAAAACAATTCAGTGTATAAAAGGTATTAGCTCAAATATACAATGGCAGTAAAAATAATTTTAGTTTCGTATCAAATAAGCACTTGAAATAAGCAGCTTTCTACTTGCTTATCGGATTAGCTGATAAGTGTAACCAGACAGATATTGCTAAAAAAATAAGCAATCCGGAAACTATTTTGAGTTTGGTTGTTGGTTTATTGAAATAGGAAGTTACAAATGGGAGCAAAGTTAGTTTGGACGATGAAGTTTGTAATTTTATTGCATCATACGTGAATGCACTTTGTCACCTTTTGAAGAAACCAGGTAAACCAAATATATCTATCTAAATTCTGTTACTCTCAAGTTCATTGTCCGCGTTAGTATCTTAGCCTGTCCCAAATTTAATCATTCGCTACTAAATGTACATAATTGATCAAGTTTACCAAAGTGGTCGTAATTATAACTACAACTACATAACTCAAACAAGACTAAATACCTAGTCAAGGGTTGATTTTGTAAAAAGTAATGTTTCTCTTAAACTGTGTGTTTTTTGTCTTGTGAGAATTATTATGTGACAGAGGAAGTGTAAACTTGTATTTTTGGAATGTCGCTATCACAGTTTGTTAAATATGTGGACTTTATGTTAGGTGTTAACACGTTGTTGTTTTTGGTATTAAAAAAAAAAAAAAAAAAAAAAAAAAAAAAAAAAAAAAAAAAGATTTTATCTTCATTTACGAATCGTAGTCAAAAGCGAGTTGCAAGATTGTGCAGTGTCAAGTTCTTTAACTAGTTCCATTTAAGAAAAGTAGTGTATATCATGTTTTCTCATGTGAGTTCTCTGCAGGGCTGAATGCTGAAGCTTTACAGGATTTCATTTGGAGGGTGTTGATTCCATTGATGAGGTTGACACAAGGCTATGATCGTGAGATAGTTGATAAGGTAGATGTGGCGTTGGCCGTTATATAAATAGATGTTTTAAAATTAGGCGTGACAGGCTGTTTGGGCAACATATCAAAATTGCAGTTTTTTTTCTGACATGTCTAAACAATTAGGATCGGGTTGGGATGACCCAAAATAGTTTTTGTCTATAATTTGTGACGGTTTCTAATATGATAATGAAAAGTATCTTTATCATTGCAGTAAATGCATTGCAAATATCGTTTGACCCGTTTCAAAGATATTTTTTTTGGTTTTTCCAGTTTGACCCATTAAAAAATTAAAAAAGAATCCTTATCAAGCAGACATTTACTCACTCCTTTAACTTTTTACATGATTCTGTTTTAGGCTATGGCTTCTTTCTTGGATGTTGTGATGGAAACAAATGCTTGGGTCGTCTTAGAAGAAACCATGGTTTCCTATTTTATCAAATTGGTTGGTCTGAGTATGGGATTGCTTCAAAATGAACAATCCGCTCTTTATAGGTGGACTGCGCGAGCTAACGGTCCTGAAGAGCCCACATTGGCCACTTATGAGTCTTTCCCGTTGTTCATGTCATGCCATATTTTAGCATCTATTTTAGATGTGTCTGTAAAAGGTAAACCTGTTACAGACGGCACACCTGGATCAATTATAGCAAATGGATGCGGTGATCATTTAATTACAGGAAACCTGCTTTGGGATATTTATAATGTGACTTTGCAAATGCTTTCACACAGCCCGGAACATCGGTCGTATGCCATTACTGTTTTCCTTCCACAGCTTTTGAAAACCTTTGTATCTGAAAAGGCGCTCGAGATCTCAGTTCATGGGCAGGAATTTATATTATCCAGGTAGGCATTCAATTCTCCGTGTATTATTTGTGTTTTAGATGACGTTTTACAATGAATGTATATCCATGTTTCTGTTTTCCTTCAGGAAGACTTTTATTACTAAAATTTGGAAATGCTGCAAGAGCTTATTTTTAATGGGCCCCTCTGAGAAAAGAGATGCGTACACTGTGCTCTCTTTGTATATATCTTATTTCTATAAGAATGACCAATGTGATGATGAATTTTTAAGTGGAGATGAAATATTTGACTTGAGGACTGAGAAGGAGTTTTGGGATGAGATGAAGAAAGGCTTGGTATATACCTGTTTCATTACATTCAGTCGTGCTTCCAGTTCCAGCTTTAGTATACTTTAGGGTGGGTGGGGGGGTGGGGGGTGGGGGGGGGGGGGGGGGGGGGAGATTTGTGTTTTGTAATGTACTTTTATTAATCAGATAATTAGCTGTTCGAGTGTCTGCCAACTTTTGATTATTGAGGAAGTGTTGGTACATATAATGAACAAAGGGCATTTTGTCAAAAAGGGAGACACCTCTTGTAAAATGGGAGTAAAAGGCTTTCAAGATATGTGACACTATTGGTAATTAGGTCATTTTCTTATAACTTTGCAAAATGAGTTTTGTTGCAGATGGTGTTGAAGTTAGTATACAAAACTGAAAATAATCTGATAATCAGATGCAAAATCTGTTTATCGAAACTTCAAAAACTGATTATTACCACTACAAGTTGCAATAATCTGATATTCTGCTTCAAAACGCAAATCCAAACACTTCCTAAAGATATTGGGTAGTTTTTCTAACACTGCTAATTGATAACAGGTTGACAAGGAAAGCATAGTGAGGAAACAATCACTGCATATTTTAAAGAGTACGTCTATGAACAGTAAGGGAAAACGGAAAGCTAGTATTTTGGAGACAATACCCAATGAGTCAAGTTCCAACTCCAGTGGTTTGACAAAAAGGGAACGATGGGCTAACAAGGAAGCCAAATCTCTTGGTATTGAGAGCCTGTGTGACTCAGTTGATTCAAATTCAAGCAGTCAGCTGAAATGGGGTGCATTTTTCATGTTATATGAAATGCTTGAAGAGTATGGTACTCATCTTGTTGAGGCTGCCTGGAATCACCAGGTCTGAACTAGAATTGCTCTAATATTTTTGTGTATAGATTTTGTAGCTGGTGTAGAATGGGAGAGGGTAATTACATTAGGATATTCGACTTCCTTATTGCCCTACAGTTTTATTAATTTTCTTTTTGTTTTGACTATTCTAATGTATATCATGACGATCTATTTAATCTTTTAGACCAAATTGTCATGGATACATACAAATATAAACTAAAGATATCACCAAAGTTTGCATAGTTGCCAAGTTTAAAAATGCACTGGAAAACAAGAATTTATTTGTGGTACAAGCTAGTTTTTTCCTCAAAATGAATTGGTAGTTTGTAATTGACATATTAATATTCATCCAATACGAGAGTGAGTTACTTCGAATAGTTTAATGATCTAATACTCATTCACAAACAAGGTTATTTTGCTTATATATGCTTGCATGCTCTCATGTTTCTGTGTCGGAATGCATTTATGTCTATGCACCATTGTATGTTTTTGCTATATATGCTTTCTTTTATGTCATTTTCTTTTCAATCCACACACATACAACGATACATAAAGTCTATTTTCTTGCACACACACACTTACCGGAGGTCTTTCCAGAAGCAGTCCTGTACCCTCAGGTAGGGGTGCGAATGTCTACATCTCACCTCCCCCTTACCTCGCTTAGGCGGGATTGAGTATTGTTGTTGTTGTAACTAATTAGAGGTAAAATAAAAGCACGAAAATGAAGTAGTTCGTAATCGAAATGATTTGGGAAAAGAATTGTATTTCTCATCGCACATATAAATGGTTTTTCGGGCCTTATATCTTGATAAGTTTCTTTATTTTATTTTATTTTATTTTTTCCCCCTTTCTATTTCTGTTGCTCATTTATTTGTGCAAATGATACTTAAAGTTTCATATAACAAATCCTTTTTTTCATACTTAAACTTGATGTTCAACTTTTGTGCAGATGAACTTGTTGCTTCACACATCTAATTCATCTGATAATCCTGTAAAGCCTGCCGGTAAAAGACTTCATCTTGATCCTATGGAAACACTAGAACACATGTTTGATTGGTTAGCTGTCTTGTGGCAACGGGGCCTTTGCCATGATAATCCTCAAGGCAAGCAATATGTCCATTTACGTAGTCATCGCAGAATTGGTTTTCTTTAATTTATCTAATGTTTAGTATCTTTATGTTTGTTCCTTAAATCCGCAGTACGGTGTTTGACCATGCAGTCAGTATACGGGATAGAATGGAAGAACCATGGAAATTATGCGAAGTTTGTGCCTAGAGAGTTTGTACTTGGTCCTTTTATACAAGGGTTAAATGATCCCGTGCACCACAAAGAATTCGGTTAGCTTTATGTTTTTCTTTTTTATATTTCACTTTCATTCGCATCTTTAATCGCCTCCATACCTCGCTCAGACGAGATTGGGTATTGTTGCTGTTATTGTATTCACATTTTTAACCGGTTCAAATACATTGCTTTCCAAACTTCTATAAGTTTTAAAAGCATTTACTAGTTTGATCTTGCTCTATTTATATTTGGAAAGTGACTAGGACATACATAATTACGTCAGTGTTTTTATTATCCATTTGGAAAGGGTAATTGTGTTAGAAGAGTCCACGGTTACTAGTCATGAATCGTTTTCTGTCTACTAAGTTTAAAATACTTAACTGACTATTGATTATTGCTCAATCTGTTATTTAAATATCTAGGAGTAAAGGGAGTCTACACTTCAAGGACTATTGATGGCGCTAGCACATTTTTAGAGCAGTATACCGTGTGCCTAAGTGGACGGTAATTTTCTATAAAAAAAAGTCTACTGTTATACCATGATATGTCATTATTATTACTAATAATCCAAAAGGGCAAATTGACATAAGTCCTCAATGAACTATCATGATTTGGTTGTAATGTTTTATAATAGAGTAATTTACTGATTTATCAGGGAACAGATGACTTTATTGAGCAATCTTGCATCTCTAGCAAAAACTTATTCTTTTGGTCGAGCTGGGCTGATGAGTCTGGTTGAATGTGTGGCGGCTGCTGCTGGGATCTCGAAACCTGGCAAGAATGAAGCGGAAAAGTGTGATGAAGCTCCGCATGTGATGAAATCTGATACAGATAGTACTTATTACAATGATAAGGCGGCATTACTTGATGTTTTCAGATTTATCATTGAGAGCAGCAAACAACATTTTAATCCTAATTATCGTCTTAAAGGTTCAAGATTGCTTATAACCTTATAAAATCAATATTTTATATACTGAGCATGTGTGCAGCAATATGTTAATTCTTCTCACGATTTTCCATAAAACGTTACTGTCAGTGTGTGGAAAGATTCTGGATGCAACTGTTTCTGTGATGTCATCATCTGATGTACCTCTAGAGTCTGTTCTTCACTTTATATCATCTTTCCCAGCAGACTTTTTCAACTATGGTGGTAAGTGAACATGTAATTCATGAATGTTTTGTTTGTTACAGTTATCCATTTCTTTCTCTTTGTTTTGGGCATGTTTACACCCTCTACTTATATGACTACCATTATTTTACAGGTTCATTAACAGAAAAAGTGCAAGAATGGCTCCGGGGTAGTGAAAAGCAGGGTTCTACATGTTCCCTTATCAATGTCAAGCTCATGAAGAACCTTGATGAGTTCCCCCAAAGCTTTGTTAACCACAGTCACTCGGCAAATGAGATTGTCAATTATGATGACGAAGATTTGGAAACGTGGGAAGTTAAAGCAAAAAGATGGGCAAGGGTACTGTTTCTTATAATAGAGGATGAACATCAATTAGATACTCTATTGCAGGTACTTTTGATAGCTTCATGGTTGATAATTTTATTTTTTTAATATTACTTCCACAACTGTGAAAAGTTATTCTATGAGCTACTGGTAGTAACTGCTATGGTCATGCTAAAGAGTGGAAATTCCGTTTTCCTTAAAATATGTTCGTGAATGATACCTTTTTAGAATGGCACTTTTTTCACACCTATATACCACCTATCTCACAATATATCTCACAAACAGCTCCAACGAGACTTGAACTCCCAACCTTTTGGTTGGTGAGCACACTCACATACCACTAGGCCAAAGGCCCGTGTTCGTGAATGATAATTATTAATAAATTATAATGTGCTAGCTGATCATATAGTTTAAGAGAATACATAACGGCTTTTTATTAACATATAAGAGCTGAAAGCTAACTCACGTGATTTCTTTTGTAAACTATCTTGTTTTTTTGTCACTGTGCCCCACAAATGAAGGATTGAAATACCTCAGGACCAATAATGGACATATAGGTATCAAGCATGAAACTGACCCAAAATTTTCTAACTACTTCTCTCATTGAATGCAAACATAGTGCAGCTAGTTTTCTATCCTTACTACTTGCTTTGGAAGTTAAATGGTAACTTTGTAAACTACCACATAACTAACTATATTTTAAGGGGGTGTTCACAAATATTTTCAAACAAACACCTAACTTCGGATTCCGATTCGGCAATTGGTTCATTTGATACCGGATAAAGATTGGGAGACCTAAAACTCATGACTAATTTTGTGCCTAACTTATGTGTCATTAGCTTATTGAGTTGTGAAGTGGACCCGGTTGCTGCAATCAATGAATTATTGTTGCCACACAGATTTAGGCATAAAATTAGGCATGGATTTTAGGTCTCCAAATACCTTCTCTTTGAGACCACCAAAAATACTTGAGACCCAGGGAACCAATCTGGTCCTTTAGATCAAAAAATGGATTATCGAGATTGTTTCTAACATGTGATTTGAAAATTTCGTAAATCAATATGTAAATGAAATTTCGCATACTCTAATCATATGTGATTTTGATGGTCTCAAACTTCTTTTTTGCCTAAAATGTACCCCCACCTTCCTTTGAAACATAAATTAAAAAAAAAAAAAAAAAAAAAAAAAAAATACTAATATGCTTTCTCTCAAACGTCAAAAGGCCTAATGAATTACTTGCTTTGGTAGATTTAAACACAAAACCAGTATTTGCGATAAGTGAGGTTTTTAGTGATGATTATTATGTCATGGAATCAATACAAATGAAATGTCATTTTGTTTTGTCGTATATATTGAGATTAAGCGATATGAGGTTAGGTATATATTGAGGTTAATCATTAAGACATACTGTAACTTTTTGCATGCTGATTAATTATTTAGTGAGTTCGCATATGTTGTGCTTGCTCATGCAGTTTATTCAATCATATGGCAATGAGCTCAGCAAGAAAAGTGGTTGCCTGGAGTGGTTACCAGTAAAGTTTTTGGTTCTCCTCTTGAGTATCATTCAAGAACTCCACGAAATGAAGAACAAAAACGTTCTAAATGGTGCAAAAAGAACCAATGGTTTGCTTGGAAAAGTCCATCATGCAGGGACTATGGATACTTCCATGATTATTAGGAAGTTCGCTAAATCGTTCACCTTCATACTGGTATAAATTGATATATACTACTCAATTAGACACTAATGATTAGAGGTGGCAATTTTGACTGATTTTTTACTTTTGAACAGGTTGATTTATTTAAGTTTTAACTTTAACGTGTCAAAATGGTAAAATAAAATAGTTAAAGGAAATGGGTCAAATGAGCTGAAAGCCCCAAAGTGTGTTCTCAATGCATATATATATATATATATATATATATATATATATATATATATATATATATATATATATATATATATATATATATATATATATATATATATATATATATATATATATATATATATTTTTTTTTTTTAAGTAAATTCTATTGTAGAATTTTATTATTGCTAATATAACGTAACTTTGGTAGTCATGTTTGACACATTAGTTATTTATACAAAATGTTTTATTTTCGGAAAAAAGGTGTGTCGAGTCGACCAAATCTAGCCCGTTGTGATCCATATGCCATGTTTTGACACATCACCCAAGCCGTCTGTCCCGCCCATTTTGTCACCTCTACTAATGAATAACGTTTCTCAGTTATTAACACAAGTTCTATGCAGGAGGAGCTGGTGTCGTATACGAATGAGTCATGTTCTGTTTTCTGGGCTAAGGAGATGGGGAATACAACCCTTCCTTCATCCATTAGAGGGAGGCTTGGAGGGCTTAGTCAAAGGCGATTGTCATCTTCAAACACTACTGCTGTAGTGCAAGCTGTATGATTTCTAGTGTACTATATATTTCTTAGTAGTCTTATTGCCTTAAAATGACACTCAAAGGAAAATTAAAATTTCTTTTAAAGTTTGTTACAATGATAGAACACATTGTTCGGATTGTGTAATTTAAATGCATCATCTAATATTTATGTCAAATTATAAAATTGTTAGTAATACTATTACTAATATTGTTATTGTGATTATACTATTATACTATAAACTATATAATAAAAAGGTGTAAACATATAATTTATAAAATTTTAGTGGTTGATATAGAGACATAATTTTGATTCTGAAGTTCTGAAAACATCAAGGATATTTAGGAACGTTTGCTATGTTAATTTCATCATTAGTTCCTATAATAATCAGATCATGTTATACTTAAACAAATGATAATCTGATAAACTATGTAATTGTTCAAAATCACATAATCAGCTTTCAAATCAAATCCAAACAGTATATCTTAATCTTACAGCAGGTTTTATACAACAACTTTATAAACTATTGTAATTGTTCAAAATCACATTATCAGCTTTCAAAACACACATCCAGACACCCCCACCATTGAATCTTGTTGCTTATATATATTGCAAGCTGATGATGTATGGGTAGTCGTGTTTCCTTTTTCACAAAATTTTTTGTTAGCGCTAGTCAACGAAAGGATTGTGATGATTTGATCACTGATCGAAACAAAATATTTAAGTCAATTGATATTTAAATATAAAGTCATCTCAATCTTCTGGAGACCCATGATGAAATTAAATTAATTTTAATGATATATAAGAATCATATTGCTTCTAGTCATGGTGTTTTGTCAATTATTCTTGTACAGATAACATCAGTCAAGACTCTTGCATCTATCTGCTCATATTGTGCACTATTTGAAGAAGTAGTGTCTTTGAATTTTGCTCTCGATACTCTCTGGCAACTCTCTTGGAAGATTATATCTTGCACAACATGTGACTCAGAGGTACGTCATGTTAGAGTAGTTTAGTTGTGTAATGATGTCACGAAGTTATAATGGTATTTTAAGTTTTTTATACGATACTAGTTTATTGTGTCCTCTATGCAGACTAAAGCAGAAATCTACCTAGGAGGATATGAATCATTACATCATATTCTGAAATCACTAGTGTTTATGCCTTCTTCTTCAGCATTATCTTTATTAACGAGACCCTGTAGCTTTTCGGCACCAGAATCTGAAGTCAAACACCATATAGATTACTTTGTTGAGATATATCTAGAGAACATCAATAATCTCATTGATGCTGGATATTTGACACGCGCACGAAGAGCAATATTAATTGAATTGAAGGTGAAGATCTACATAGCATATACTGTTCTTTTTGTTTAATTGGACACAGTGTATATTGCTAATAGCCTGACATGTCATGTATTATGTTATATCTTTAATTCCAGTGGATGTGCGTGGAATCTCTTTTGACGATCCCAAAAAGTGCTATTCAGAGAGGAGTTTACTTAGAGAATTGTGATTATCTTTTTTCAGATGCTGTGGTCAGAAAATTATTTAATGATTTAGTAGAGAGGTAAGCGGTCAGTACTAATGTATTTTTAAAAGATAAATTTTTCAGAGTTCCTTTCGCATTCTACTGATAAGGAGTTGATTATTGAATTGTATTTGTTTTTTTATTCTGTATGCTTGAACTGTTTGTATGTTTCCATGGTCTTTATTTTATATGGCGGACAAGACATTCTTTCTATTATAGCTTTTAAGACTAATCCGTTTCCATTATTTTATTATTATTATTTTTAATTTCCTTCTTATAAAAAATTTACAGCCTGGAAAATGCTGGTGAAGGTTCGGTTTTACCCATGCTAAGATCTGTCAGACTGGTACTGGATCTTTTTGCTTTATCACACAAAGGTTCAGCTGTTTCCTCATCTGGTGGCATCGGTGTCCAGGTTCCCCCACATTTTCCATTAATTCACGTCATTTAATAGCCATCTAAAATTCTATTTCTAAACAAATTGCCTGAATATTTACATCTCTCTTATCTATTGCAGATGATGTGGCTTTTGGTTCATTCTTCATGGTTGTTGCATGTCAGCTGTAATAAGCGAAGGGTTGCGCCTATTGCTGCACTCTTATCTTCAGTTTTACATGAATCAGTGTTTGGTAATATGGCCATGCATGAATTTGACAACGCCCCAGGACCTTTGAAGTGGGTAAGGTTTTTTTTTTTTTTTTTTTTTTTTTTTTTTTTTTTTTTTTTTTTTTTTTTAATGTATTTATTTATTTATTAATTTATTATTATTATTTTTATTTATTTATTTTTAAGAAAGGCCTTTGAAGGTTACATTGATAACACATGATTAGCTATTTATGTATCCCCCCGCTTATGCTGAATTAAACTATGGATTGACATTAATTTGTTCTAACTTAACATATTTCTGCAGTTTGTTGAGAAAATTCTCGATGAAGGAACAAGAAGTCCGCGTACTATTCGTCTTGCAACATTGCATTTAACAGGGTTGTGGCTCTCACATCCTAGTGCAATGAAGTACTACATGAAGGAGTTGAAGCTGTTAACTCTATATGGTTCTGGTACCGTCTTTTCCCAAATACTTCTTTTCTTCAAGCCATTCTCTTATTTATTCAAGTTGATGTCATATATATATATATATATATATATATATATATATATATATATATATATATGTATATATATATATATATATATATATATATATATATATATATATATATATATATATATATACTACATATAAAGGAAAAATGGTCAATCTTGAAAAAATGGTCAATCTTGAAAAGTGGAAATCTTGAAAAATCTTATTAAAGGAAATTATGAAATATAATTAATACTCTTGTTAAAACACCCAATTATTTAAAAGTACAATTATTTATTCACATTGTACAATCAATTAAAAACATATCTACCAAATTAAATACAACCAATTAATACAAATCACAAACCGGGTTGACCCGGGACGCTTCAAACCAGACGGGTTGAAACGGTTTAATTTGACCCGTTTTCGACCCAACCTAGAAAGTTGACCCGGTTTAAATCGACCAATTTTTCGACCGGAACGGTTCACCCGGTTGAACCACCCGGGTTGAACCGGGTTTCAAGACATTATGTTTAATTCCTAAATATTCAGACTTTTATTATTTTTCATTTATAACCTATAAACTTTTTGTTGCTATAAAAAATGTATGGTGAAATCTTGAAAGTTAAAGGTGATAGAAATGCATAGTATAATTAATACTCTTATTAAAACACCCCATAACTTTAAAGTACAATAATTTATTCACATTGTACAACCAATTAAAAGTATATATATCAAATTAAAAACAATCAATTAAAACACCCCTTACTAAAAAGTACAATAAAATTTTCACAGTGTACAATTTAAACAAGCTACAACATAATCTAAATATAAAATAATTAACAAACTAACTAATGTTATTTTACACATTATACAAATTAATAAAACACACAAAGCTTCATACAAGCTAACAAGTTGATGATACATATAGTTTTGAAAACTGGACCGGACCAACGGGTTCAACCGGGAACCGGTGTCGCCACCGGTTCGTCTAACTAATAAAAGCCATACGAAAACATATATTTCAAAATGAAACTATTAATACACATCGAAAACTGGGTTGACCTGGGACGCTTCAAACCCGGCGGACCCGGTTTAATTTGACCCGTTTTCGACCTAACCCGTCATGTTCACTCGATTTAAATCGACCCATTTTTCGTCCAGAACGGGTCGAACCGGGTTTCAAAACATTATGTTTAATCTCTAAATCTTCAAACTTTTATTATTTTTCGTTTATAACCCATAAACTTTTTTTATCACTAAACGATCTGTCGCTATAAAATCCCGTTGCTATGCACGGGTACTCGTCTAGTATATATATATATATATATATATATATATATATATATATATATATATATATATATATATATATATATATATATATATTAATTATTATTTTTGAGTTTTTCAACAGTTGCATTTGATGAGGATTTTGAAGCTGAAGTGACTGAAAATCATGATGCAAGGACGGAAGTGTCAATTTTGTCGACAAGTCCGGACCCGGATTTAACAGAGGTGGGTGTTTAATATCTCATATGAGCCACTTGTTTTGCATTTACATAAACAAAAAGTACCCATATAATACAATACATGCTTTTCTTAAAGGGTTCATGCACAACTAAATAGTTCCAGTTCTTGACCAAATTATTTAAATATTTATGGAAGCTTTGTGATGTTGGTTTTAATTAGGTATTTATCAACACGGAGCTTTATGCAAGGGTATCTGTTGCTGTTATGTTCAACAAGCTAGCAGACACATCCGATACAACTGGCTCACATTATGAAGTTGAAAGGAAACATGCTTCCCTACAATCTGGCAAACTGTTCTTGCTTGAGCTCTTGCAATCTGCGGTAAGGGGTTTTGTAACCGCCACTTGAATTAATCTCAAATTGTGGATTGATTATAGCTGAGGTGTACTAAAATCCTGGACTAACCAGCTGAACTTTTATGTGTTAATTGATTCTGTTCACTTTTTCTGTTAATATGTTATTAACATATGGTGTTGCAGTCCTAAACTGGATATACGTCTATGAATCTTTACAGGGAGGAATATTCATTCCAATTTACTAAGAAATGGGCGGATTTTCGAGTTATGTTTTTTTATCTAATATGTCAAATTTCAAAGTATTAGCTGAAAGGGAAAGTTGTAAAATGGGTGGAAGGTCACCCAAAGTGCATGTCACCTCTCAAATCTTTTCAATCAAAAAGTAGTTTGTTATCAAAATGATCTTCTGTTATATCATATATAACATGCTAAATATTAATAACAAAAAAAATTTCAACGGCGTTTAGTTCTGCGCTTTTTCCACCCATACAAGAAATTACCTGTTTTGACTTTGTTACCCCGCGCCTATTTTTGCCACGTCCATAAATGTACTTTTATGTTAAGACATCATATCATCTATGATAGACATTATAAGTTGAATATCGTATGGGAAAAAAATTCACCCGGTTTTGACAGAGTACTTTGAACCATTCGTCTGATTATCACGTAATGTGTTTGTATTGTTTGTTGTTTTTGGCTCTGAAAATATATGATCTTGATGATCTGAATTGCAGGTGAGTGACGCTGACCTATCAAAGGAGTTGTATAAAAAGTACAGTGCGGTTAGTTTCCAGCCTCTCTCTTTCTATTTGCTCTTGTTGATTCAACTTAATCTTAATCTCCAAACTTATATTGCATATTTAAAATAAATAAATAAATAAATAATCTCTTTGGCAGACTCATAGGCGGAAAGTACGTGCCTGGCAAATGATTTGTATATTGTCCCATTTCGTTGATCAAGAAATACTATCCGAAGTTATGAATCACTTGCATAGAGCCCTTTATGTAAGTAGATGATGATATTTACATGATAGAACACCAATATTCCTTAAGTGTTTATACATCCTAATGCTGTGTTCTTCCCTTCATCTTGATGCAGAATAACAACATGCCTGGTGTTCGACAGTACTTGGAAACATTTGCAGTCCATGTGTTTTTGAAGTTTCCATCATTGGTAAGAAAGTTACTAAGTAAACTATTTTGTACTAGTTGGTTTTAGTATTGACATTTTATTGGTATTGGAAATGTATAATAGTTAAATATTAATATAATAAGAACTGCTTGTAGGTTGGTGAGCAATTAGTCCCAATGGTCCAGAAATATGATATGAGAACTCAGGCGAGTATTTTAATTTGACATTATATATTTAATATACAAATTTGTGAAGTTCCATTTTGGAATATTAGTTCACAATATTTCACCTGTTGCAGGCTCTCTCATCGTATGTGTTCATAGCAGCAAATGTCATTCTACATGCATCTAAAGACACTCAATTAAGACATTTGGATGATTTGCTTCCTCCTATTGTTCCATTGCTGACCTCACATCACCACAGTTTACGTGGATTTACCCAGGTTATTAATTATTGTATGTACATATACATGTCAATGAAGCGATATTTCCTTTTATTATTTATTCACATGTAATAGTTATGCAGTTATTAGTATACCAAGTTCTATCAAAATTGCTGCCTGCCCTTGATTCAAGTGCCAATGAAACACTGTCCTTGGAGAAAAGATGCTTTGTCGAACTAAAATCTTATTTAGAAGATAACTCTGACTGTGCCAGGTATCATACATTCCTACGTTCAAATTTCATTACTGTAAATAAATCTTGTGCTTAAGAGGTTCTTTTGTTTGATTTTTTTTTTTTTTTTTTTTTTTTTTTGCAGGTTGCGAGTATCAATGGAAGTTCATCTTGATGCTTTTGATCCTAAGAAATCCATTACACCAGCTGGAATCTTCAGTAACCGAGTTGATGTAAGATACTTGCATTAGTTCGAATTTCCAAAATTCTATCTATTAGAACACCTGAAGGATGATCTATGCTAGATGTGGCATAATGGGCGGGTTAAAAAGGGCCGGGTTGGATAACTGGCTAAACAATGCATCTGTTTGTTATGGGTCAAAATGGATTGGGACCCACCCCCAAACACACATTTCTTTTACTTCCATACATAATCTTTGCATTATGTATGATAAAAACACATTATTATAATGCTTGAAATGAAACTATTTTAAACTTTTATGCATTCTGAATGCAGTTTGGCCGACATAGTGTCTTTGAACTTGTACAACCAGTTCCTAATTTAACTAATTATTAAAAAAATCAAACTATTTGACCCTTGGAGACAGAGTGATTTGACTTCATATGTTAGTGCTCAGTTTCATTATTCCAACATTTAATTTATCTCTTTTACAGGACACCGAGTTTGAATGTGCTAATGTATCCCTCTTAGAACGAGTAATCGACTTTCTAAATGTAAGTTCTATTCTGAAGATCTAGTTTTGTTTAGTTCCTTGCATGAATGACTTCTCATGCTTAGAATTGTAGGATGTCAGAAAAGACCTCAGATCTTCAATGGCTAAAGATGCAACACAGCTGAAAAACGAGCAGATACATATGCAAGGTTCCAGGTCAAACGGTCAACTTAAAGAGGAAACAACTGCCAAATTGCCAAATGATATGTCTTTGGATTTCCAGAAAAAAGTTATTATCTCCAAACATGAGACACAAGATTCACATTTCAGCTCCTTAAATAACGACAGTTATAATTCACTCTTGGGTATGTTTTAATGCTAGTTGCAGGTTCTTAGTTGCTAAACTTTGCATAAGTAATATAGAGAAGAGGTTATTGCATATGTTTACTTTGGTCCAAATGTCCAATTCCTGTTATAGTAAACCATCTTGTTTTACCATCAAAGTTACAAATTTTATTATCTAAGGACTAAGATAACCAACTACCAAAAATTTTCATCAAGTAATTTGAATCGGTGACTGATCTGTGATGACGTGGAAGCGTATGTGTTAGTAACTCTGTGGCATGGTGCTAAAGTGGCATCTGAAAACCGGTTACCATTGTTACTTACCTTGATGGGTCTCTTTTTGGTCTAAAGTAAAATCTAAAATGTTGGTCATACAAAATAAAATTTTCAATCAAATTCGGTTATCTCTGTATGCAATTAGGCTATACAGGAATACTAGCACAAGGTTAAACTTAGTAAATTGAGCAGTGAGTAACTAAATTAGTCTCCAATTGAGTGTAGATGTGGAGAAAGAAGATCAGCTTCTCGATCAGTCACTGAGGGCAAGAAATATTGCAATGGGAAAACTTATAGAAGGCCGGCAAGAAATCATCCTTGTAGCTTCACTAATTGATCGTGTCCCTAATCTTGCTGGATTAGCACGCACATGTGAGGTAATATAATCAGACCGATTTGTTTAATCTTGCTTTGTATGTCGGATTTGCTTTATTTAACTTTTTTTTTTTTTTTTTTTTTTTTTTTTCTGTTTGTATGTTACTCGCAGGTCTTTAAAGCAGCTAGTTTGGTCGTTGACAACGTAAACATTTTGAACGACAAGCAATTCCAACTCATCAGGTTTGTCTGTGAACACTTTAAACTTATTAGCATGCAGTATTTGACGAAACAGATGAAGTCTATATTCTTTTTGTAAATGGAGTGTTTATTGAAACGGTTTTCAGTTTGGGAATATTAGGAAGCCAACTCTAGTACTGAATTTTTGGGTTTGAAACCAGATGAACGAAATTCCGTTTTGTTGATTTAATTTGTAACCCTAAATTTGGTTTGTTTTAAGTCAAAGTTGGTTAACTCAAAACTGAAGCCTAATCTGATTTTGGAATTTGGTTTGGAATGTAAAACAAAACGGACTCCAGTGTCTTAATGCTCAATATTTGTTTCAGTGTGACTGCAGAGAAGTGGGTTCCTATAATAGAAGTACCTGTAAGCAATGTTACGGGTTTCTTGGAGAAGAAGAGAAAAGAAGGTTATTCTATCTTGGGTTTGGAGCAAACGGCTAATAGTGTCACTCTCGACCAATATGTCTTCCCTAAAAAGACGGTAAAACACAACTTTGTTCTGCCTTTTGATTTTACATATGGTGATATCAATTCCTTTATGAACATGCAAGTTAGAAATTACTTACACTTGCTATGATTGCCAAATGATTTGCTAAAATAAAGAAAACAGAGAAGTCAAGGACATAATAGATAATCATACATTATATTTAGGGGCAAAGTTTCTGAGTTTATATTGTTTTTTGCTAATTAGTTAACCATATATATTGTACACCATATGTATGAACATCTTTGCATAGATTATCATAGTACCAATAGCTACAAGCATATGTGACCATTAGTTGCTATATATCTTTTAGCAGGATTGCATATCTGAGCATCATCATTTGAAATTGATGGTTAATTTCACAAGATTCCTCACATTGTTTCATTTTTGACTTCTATGCTTTGCAATTTCTTAGGACAGATTTGTCTTTTTTTATTACTGCAGGTTTTGGTTCTTGGTCGAGAAAAGGAGGGTATCCCGGTAGAGTTGATTCATATACTGGATGCTTGCATTGAGATTCCTCAGATGGGAGTCGTAAGATCACTCAATGTTCATGTCAGTGGTGCAATTGCTCTATGGGAATATACTCGGCAACAAAGATCATGAAAAGAAAAACCCCTCAAGTTTGTTAAACAACTAGTTTTAGATGCAGAGAAACTAAATGTCGAAATGATTTGAAGCCTCTTTCTGGACTTGTCTGTACTGAATGAACAATCTAATTAACGGAAATTTACCATTCAAACCTATTGTATGAAAAATGAATATCTACCTATACTTGTATTGGCGCCATCACTTTGGAGAGAAATACTTTATTTGTATTCTTCGTTGCAGTCTTTGTGTTGGCGTTGCAGAACTTGAACATGGATACCCATTCAAAGCAACCTTGATGCTTTTTCACCTTTGGCTTTTCTTGACTTAGGATTATCTACCAAAAAAAAAAAAAAAAAAATCAAATTAAATAAACCTTTATCACATTTTGCTTGAAATCTCAATTTTTCGTGATCATGGTTTTGATTGTTGGATTTCTGTGTTTGCAAATTAACTTTAATGCTGGTTTGTAAAAGTAGTAGTTTGCTCACCTGAGGCGAAGATGGCTGTTTCTTTGCGGTTGAAACTACCAAAGACTTGCTTTGATGAGGAGATGAAGATGCACCTGTAGATTTTGCAAGCTCTCTTAGGCGATGCGAGTAGCTAAGAAGCTCGGCTCTTCTGTTGTACCATCCACCCTTCTTTGACTTTTCGATATGCTTATTAATTGATGATCCTCTCTTTATTGGCTTTTCCACATAAACAGTCACGAACACGGCCTTCTTTTTGAAATATGGTGCCTGCACATCCATATTAGACACCAAAAGAGAGATTTACCATATTGCTTGACTATATATGTGTTTGCAGGCCAAGAAAGATAATGCTGCATGCAATCATTGGATTGACCGTTACAGAAACAATTTGATAATGTCCATGTAAGTTATCAAAATTAATGAAATCTGTTTTATTCCAATTCTTTCGCAAATTATTTTCCATCTTTAGAAAGGTTACAATGTCAGACTAGGCAGATAAGTCAAGTATCTCTTTATGATTAGAAAAAATCACTCAAGTAAAACGTAAAAAAGATAATCCATTTTTTAGCACATAGGGATTAAAGGCTCACGCTCTCACGTGTGCGCAAACTCAAGCCAATTGCTTATTCTCAAAGTAAGCCCAATCCGATAACAATACTCTCCCCAACTTAGGATGGCCGCGACTGGATACACACAATTGTCATCCAACCGTTATGTTACGGTGCTTGATGTGTGACAGTAGGACATACACAACCGTTGGACGGACATGTTATGTACGAATTGTACGAGACCAAGGAGAGCATGACACTTGTTACTGGCATGTTACTGTCAACGCGTGACATGTCCACAACCGTTAATAAATCACAAGGAGGTACCACAAACCCTAGATATCTCCTAAATATAGAGGTATCACACACAAAAAAATGGTTCACCTTCTTTTGTAACATTTCACACTTATTGAATAAGTTGTCCACACACTCTCGTTAGTTGGTTTAGTGTTACCTCGACTACAGAGAAACTCTTCTCACGGTGTCTTTACCGTTCTTAATGGTTAACTAAGCAACGTAACTAACCTAACCCATTCTAATCACTTTTTACAAACCATATGTAAACACTAGCTAATTCGTAACTTCCATAAGTTGAACTTGTGAGGTCTCAGTTTTTGTGTATTTCCTCATCAACGGATGTATGATGTTCGGTTTAGTGGGTTACTAATGTTATTGAGATTGTCATTTTTTTTATTAGATAATAGTTGGCCAATAAATGTTTTTTGTGTTTTTACCCTTAATAATGATTCTAACTTTTGTAAGCGTTCTAAACAGTTTCAAATAAAACAACAAAAAGGGCATTTCATTTGTTGAATACTACATTAATTACACCTATCATTATTTTCAATTTCTTTTGTTAGGGTACAGTAACATGACGTTTTGTTTTGCAAATCAGTAGAGTTTTCTTACAAAATATTTCAGTTGTGGTGCTCGTTTTAGTCTTCTTGTCTTTGCCAAAAAGCTCCACTTCGCAACTATTCAGCTTGCTTCTCCGCTGTCAGATAAACCATTGGAAAATGGTGAATAACAATTGTAATCATTGTCCGGCATGTATACTGATTAACCACCCATCATCATGTTTTAGAATACAACCAAAGCAAAAGATAGTTGGCAACTATAAGCGTTTGTTTGCATATTGTCATTACTCACAACAATGTTAGTTTTTGATGGGTACATGGCTTCACATGCTCTTATGTTTGTATGAATAACTTTAACAACACAACAATGTGTTGAGCCACTTCTCGCACATAATGCAGGAAGTATTCAATATTTCGTACTAATTCAACAATTCAATGATAGTAAAAGTATACATGTTCATTAATACCAAACCAACAAACTTCACTTTCACATGTAACCTCCAAATAGACTTTGCTATAGTTACTCGTTAATCATACATTAAAGCTGTACTATATGCAACAAGAATCCATCCATTTAAAGTACACAACCCTACAAAATCAAAGTGACCCATATATTGACTAACATCAATTGCTTCAGCCCTTTTCTGTTTATGCAATAAAAGATTAAACCATACACATCTTCATGGAAGATACACTTATTTCTTTTATAAAAATTTAAGAGCATTGATTAGGATGCCTAACTCATATGACTAATAATATGCCTAAACATATGTGTCATCATCTTATTGGGCACAGCAGAGGAACCCACTTATTCACAAACCAATAATTTACTGACACATCTATTAGGCATACAATTAGGCACATTTTTTAGGCCTCCAAATCATTTTCCTAATTTAAATTTAAAAAGTTGGCACATTTTGATTCTTGACGAACGAGATTAGTCCTTCTCATCCTGCCATGTAGCTTGCCACTGTTTGTCGTAATAGGTAGTCTCATCAAGCAGTTTTCTCAGATTATCCAAATCCTCGTTCTTCCGAATAAACAATACACCAGCTACTGCTACGAATAAAAGTGTTTTGCAGAAGAAGTTTCCCATTTGATCAACTAGTCCGACCCCTGTTAAGCTATCAACAAAGTAAGCCATGAAGAACCCGATCATTGCAGCCCGGCCTATAAAATATAGTTAAATAGACAATAATAAGATGTTGATTAAATTTGGTTTTTTTGTTTTGGGTTTCTGTTTAAGAGAGATGAAGGGCTAACCGTTGAGTCGTTCAGCTTCAGGAAGATGAAACCTCTTCATCCATGCCCACCAGGGAATAATGGAGGTGTCGAAAACTACAGGGAAGTCGTTATTGGACGATTCTGGGTTGTCTTCAAGCCATTTCCTTCTTTTAACCTCTGTAAGATGTTGATAAGATTCATGACTTGATTAGCTTCATATATTGTTAAAATGTGGAAATTTGAGAATTCATATTAGTATCATTTTCATCTCCATTAAGTAGTAGTAAAAGGCTAATAAGATACTTATAGGTGACAATATAATGCTATTTCATCAACTTAATCAAGTTAATGCTTTTTCAGTGATATGCAGTACCTTACTATGGGGGTGTTTGGGATTGCTTATTGAAAATAAATTATGCGTTTTGAAAACGGATAATCAGATAATCAACTGTTCGGAATAAGTATTTATATTTTTACCCAAACAATTGAAAATGTGAATCAAGAAAATCTAACCAGCATCAATAACAGCATCCCAGTCAGTAGCACCATTTTCCTGAAACTGGTTTAAATCCCAAGTCCCAGAAACCCATTTCGCATCTTCAAATTTCACCTCCATTTCCACTGGAGCTCCATTTTCCGGTGGTTTTTCAACAATGGCGACTCCAGACCCATTTTCAGAAGCTTTTATTGACCCCAAAAAGATGGGATTTTTGGGTTTAAGAGAAAGTAATGGGTGAGTTGTGAGGTGGGCTTTGGAGGATGAAGGGAGATTTGTTGTTGTTGTTGTTGTTGTTGTTGTTGTTGTTGTTGTTGAACAAGAGTATAACGCCATTGATGATGATGAACAAGATACTAATCTGGCCCTCTAAAATAATCGATGGTGAAAAAGGTCTTAAAAAGAGGGATGGGGTTCCAGCTAAATACCAACAAACATTCAACAACATTATTGTCACGGTGATAGAGATAGAATATATCATGTGCATAATTGTGCTGTCTCTATCAATTAATTTGGTGCGCAAATCAGCTCCCTACATTAAACGAACTCAAATTACCATTCATGTTAGTTGATATAATAATTTTATAAATTTATTATGTTTACCAAAATTACTCATGTTTTAAATAGAAATGAAGTTATTTAAATAAATATTTGTCTTCATGTAACACTTTTAAGCTTGTGTCACAGTGGCACAAGTTAAACAAACCAATATTTGTAATAGTAATTGGTATTTTTAACTTTTAATTTTAACATGAAATTTATCTTACTATTGCGGGTGAGTCCTATTTTTATAGGCCACCTGGCAGCCTTCTCAACCATTAGATCTTGCAATTTTCAATAATGACCATCTTAATTCAACTTTTGATATGAACCCTGTAGGATATTGGATATCATAACACAAGGATTATTATTATTATTTTTTTTTTATTTTTATTTTTTTTTTTAATTTTTTGGGAAAATTACTAATTATATTTACCTTTCGAAATATGACATTACAATACAATGGCAGGTAGCCGGGCAACAAGTTGCGCCGCTACCCCCTTTTGAATAGCGAACCATATTCTACTAAAAACAAAGTTTGAAACCTTAAGGGACGAAGAAGTGCTATTAACGACTTTCTGAACCCGATTCAGAAGTCGCACAGTTTCAGGAGCGAGAACACCAAAGGTATCAAAAGCAAACGGGACAAGGAATGATTTAAGCCTAAGTCGAATTCTAGAGATAGAAAGAGATGATGTCGTGATATTCTAAAGAGAGAAACATTATGTGTATTAGATTAGCAAATGAACATCCAACCCTTTCCCTTGCATGGGAAAGGGTATTTATACTTACATGAAAACGCCCCTACATGGGCTGTAGAGTAAGCTGACAGTGGGTAAAGACCCGACCCATTTCACAAATACTTACTATATCTAAACTACTGCTATGATAACGTAACTAATACTACTAAGCCTACGAGCTTGTACAATGATGATGGATACTCGGGGTGACCTAGTCTTTCATATGAATATTTATATTCCTAACAATCTCCCTCTAAGGGAGGTCACCCCAGAAATTATAATTTGAATTCTAGCATCCTATTACATGACAGTTAGTTCCTAGCTCGTAGTCTTTGATTCTTCAAACAACAACATTCTTTGTACTTTCAGCAGTGAATTCTTGACAACTTTTCTTGAATCTTGGATGATCTTTGATGCTTCTTTGAACTCATCAATGGTTTACTATTCGATTATTACTAAACATATAAGCTTATCTGTAGAAGGTTTTCTTTATGTTATTATAGGTGATATCCAGGTCGATATGTGAACCGTTGTTGGAAAAACATGCATTCGCATAAAAGAGTAAGCATAAAGCTGGTTTAAAACTGGTTTCAAGAAAGGCTTCAAAACAATCTATCAAGCATGCAGTCGCTATACAGGTTTGATGTGCTTGATGCGTGTACAAGTTTTAAATTTATAAAGTCGAATTATCGGATCTAGCAAAAGCACATACGAGCAAGTGAACTCGTTCGTTATAGCAAGATTATGATGGTAAGTCAGGATCGTTCGCAGGGATTTGTGAGTGAATCTAAACATAAGTCTAAAAAGTAAATCTCAAACGTAGTAATAATGATTAATAAGATAATTCAAATGATTAAAAACTACACTTGCTTAGACTAGTTTATTACTCTTTGATAAGCATGATTGTGATAACTTCCTTAACATGTTGGATATGATAATTAGATGGTGTTTTAATCTATTATTTTTACAAGTTAAACTTTCTTCAAGATTTTAGTTTATAAAAACAAGCATTAAGTTTAACCAATCAATTCAAGATTAATTCAAGGTTCATAAGATTGGGTTAACAATCTTAAACACAAAAATAATCCTTTGTTTAATCAAATACTCTTAAGAAATGGTCAATACAAAAGGTAACTGTTGGGATATAAAAGATCAAGGTACTTCTGTATTTCAAAGTACTGCTGTGTCAAAGTGCTGCTTGAAGATCAAATTCAAAGTACTGCTACATATTGAAGATTATTCAAAGTACTTTGAAGAGAATAAGGACTTAAGTGCAATATTGATTAAAGGATTATTATGTAATATTGTATGAATATTCTAGAATTAGTTAGGGATAATTACTTGTCGTTCAAGTAGATAATGTAAACCGACTTAAGGTTATCTATAAAAGGAGCCTTAAGAGGTATTAGTCGATATAAGTTTTAGTCGAAGTTTCAAAAAGTCTTGGAGCTTTACAAGTCGATAATAGTTAGGGATTGTTAGTGAATCTGTGTAACAAAGCAGGTTCAAGTTTGATTTAATATAAAAGTTCTTCTTAAGCTTTGTGTTAGTAGATTCCGCATACTTTACAAGGTCAAAACATTGTTTCAATATTAATAGTGTTGAGTTTACTCAATATTGTTAAACCCTTACAAGCTACAAAGTAGTTTGGTCAGAGTATATCGATCCAACAAGTGGTATCAGAGCTTGTGTTGGAAACTCTGATTAAGAAGATAATCTTTTAAACCGATTCTACCACAAACCCTTCAAGATGTCGACAGAGGCTGCACCTGCTCCATCCATCACTGCTGTTAGAATTCCTATTTTCAAGAAGGGAGAATATGATTTATGGGCCATGAAGATGAGGCAGTACATTGCTATCACAGACCATGCTTTATGGGATGTGATTGTCAATGGCAATATGGTACTTGATGAACCAGTAGATCTCCCAGGACAACCTAAACCACCTAAACCAACCATCCTAGTTGCTACAAAGAGAAATCAAGACAAAGCTATCAACATATTACTGTCTGCCATTCCTGATGGCCACCTACTGAAGTTTCATGATGCTCAGGATGCAAAACAATTATGGGCTGCAATTAAGAAAAAGTTTGGAGGTAATGATGCTTCCAAGAAGATGCACAGGAACTTGTTGAAGCAATAATTTGAAACTTTCACTGTTGGTGAAAGAGAAGGTCTTGATTCTGCTTATGAAAGATTCCAAAATCTTCTGAGTATGCTAGAACTATATGGAGCTGAAGCATCAGTTGAAGATACTAACTTGAAGTTCTTGAGAAGCTTGCCATCCGCATGGCATGTAGTTGCTACTATGATCAGAGGACAACCAGGTTTGGACACAATGGACTTTGATGATCTCTACAACAATCTGAAGGTGTATGAGCATGAGATGAATGGTACTACAGGTTCAAGCACACATCAGAAACCCCAAAACATTGCTTTTGTATCTTCTGAAAACAGAAGCAGTACTTCCAATAAAGGTATTGCTTATTCTGTCCAAAGTACTGTGACTGAAACTCAGCTTCCATGTACAACAATGGTCACTACCACTTCATCACCATCAAACACTCCCACTTCAGATGATGTTCTATGTTCATTCTTTGCTCAACAAGCAACTCTACCTGTAACCTATCAAGAAGATGTCTTGCAAATAGATGATGATGCTATGGAAGAGATTGATATCAGATGGCAAGTTGCCATGATCACTGCAAGGATCAAAAAGTTTATGAATAAGACAGGAAGAGGCATTAATTTCACAGCTAAGCAGGGAATAACATTTGATAAGTCCAAAATTGAGTGCTTCAATTGTCAAAGGACTGGTCACTTTGCAAGGGAATGCAAATTTGCAAAGTATCAAGCAAACAAGATGATTGAACAGCCCAAGACTGAAAGAAAAGAGGTTCCTATTACTGAACCAAAACCAAAAGCTTTAGTTGCTCAAGAGAATCTATCAGAGATTGATTGGTCTAATGAGTTTGATGATGAACCTGTAACCTACTCAATGGTTGCATTGGAAGATTGGAGCACAGCTTTTGATGAAGAGCCTGGATATGCTGCTTTGGAGTCAAGAGATGGTCTAGGAAGCTTTGATTGGAGCATGGAATTTGAAGAAGATCCTGTTCAGCTTGCTATGGTAGCTACTTCACCAAGTTCATCCGCTATCTCTGAGGTATGCTCTAAGTGTAATGATATGTATCAAAAGTTACTTAGTGAATATGTAGCTGAAAGGGATAAATTTCAAAGGGCTAGGTCTGAGATAGCTGGCTACCAATTGACTTTAGAGTCAATGGAAGCCAAAATAATTACTCATGAAAACAATGAAGTAGCATGGGCTGAAAGATATAAGCAACAAGACTACCAAGTAAAGTTGAGTGAATGGAAACTAGGATGTAAGGTGTCTGAACTAGAGAAAGTTACTAATGAGAGGAATAAGTTGTTAGAAAAACTTGCTGTTTGGAATGAATCAGGTCTGTCACATGTTCAATTTGTTGAAAAACAAAGAACATCAAACATTAAAACTGGCCTAGGTTATGATAATGATAGCACAGAAGGTATTCCATTTAAGAGTAAAGAACTAAATCTTACAGTAGATACCTCAACTAGTGATGAAGAATTCATAAATTTGGATGAAAATACTTCTAGTGATGAGGAATCCCCTAATCCAACACCTCCTGAATATAAGAATGACAAGGGATATAATGCAGTTCCTAATCCCCCAGGTAGTTTTCAACCACCTAGGAAAGATGTCTCTTGTTATGGGGTAGATAACCTAGAGTTTAGGAAAAAGCTTAAAGGTCAATCAAATCCTGAGACTTTAGGAGAATCTGTTAAAGCACCTAGGGTTGATGAGAAAAAGTTTTCAAAACATGTAGTACCTTCAAACACTTCTCAAAGTACTGTTGATCACTCAGCAGTGCCTCTAAGAAAATATTTTCAAAATACTGCTAATTTTAGAAAACCTTTTGGAAAAGGATTTGGGAATATTGGTCCAAAGGTCTGTTATGTATGTTATAGTCCTCATCATTTGATTAAGGACTGTGATTATCACTCAGAATACTTAAGCAAATACCCAAAGACCAGATCTGCAAATCAAAATCACAGAGAGAATAAGCCAAGGGATAACAAACCAGTTTGGAATTACACAAATTGGGTTAACCATAGTAATTTCTCAAAGGACTATAGGTACCCTCATCAGAAAAGACCATTCTCCAAACCCATAATACCTTCTCAAAGTACTGATAGAAAGTTCCCTAACCAAGGTGCTGATAGCAAAAAATCAAGTGTAAGACCTAGGAGATTCAATTACTACAAACCTAGAAGGCCTTACAACACAAGAAAAGATGCTAGAACACAGAACCCAACTCCAAAAGTTACAACTAAATGGGTTAAGAAAGAAAGTACTGCTGGGGTAGAACCAGTACTTTCAGAGGCTAAGGGTGAAAAAGGGAATATTGATAAGAATGAACCAAAAGTTTCGGAAACAAAAACATTAATTATTGATCATGTTTTTAAAGAAAGTGGTGATTACATACTCAAAGAATTTGAGTATGTCACTCCACAAGGGGAACACAAGTCAGTAATGGCTTGGGTTCCTAAAAGAAACTAACCTTTTTCATGTGTGTGCATGGCAACCCAGAAGAGGAGCTTAAAAATCATCTTATTGTTGATAGTGGTTGCTCTGGGAGTATGACAGGAGAAAAGGAGCTCTTGTCAGATTTTAAAGCTTATTTTGGAGGAAAAGTTGCATTTGGGAATGATCCTGATGGAGAAGAATCACTGGCAAAAGAACTATCAAGGCTGGAAACATTGATTTTGAGAATGTTAGATATGTGAAGGAGCTTAAATTCAATCTTTTGTCAGTCTCTCAGATTTGTGATAAGAAGTATCATGTGTTATTCTTTGACACAGAATGTCTTATCCTTTCTCCTGAGTTTAAGTTAGAAGATAGAAACTTGGTGATGCTGAGAGCACCAAGAACTAATGATGTGTATAGCATAGACTTGAAGAACATCAATTCTGCTGAAAAAGCAACATGCTTGATTGCAAGGGCAACAATGGAGGAAGCACATCAATGGCACAGAAGATTAGGACATGTGAATTTCAAAAACATAAACAAGCTGGTCAAAGGAAATTTAGTTAGAGGTTTACCTTCTAAAATATTCAAGAATGATCACTCATGTCTTGCTTGCAAAAAGGGTAAACAACACAAGGCTTCCTGTAAGAAGATTGAAGAGAAAACCATTAGAGAGCCTTTGGAATTGCTGCATATGGATCTGTTTGGACCTGTTTCAGTTGTTAGTTTGAACAAGAAGAAGTACTGTTTGGTTATGACAGATGACTGTAGCAGATTTAGTTGAGTCTTTTTCTTATGCTTCAAAGATGAAACTTTTGATGCTATTCATGATCTTATAATAGCACTTGAAAATCAGTTAAGACTCAAGGTTATAGGCATTAGATGTGATAATGGGACTGAGTTCAAGAATCAGCTAATGGATGACTTTTGTGCTAAGAAAGGAATTAAAAGAGAATTCAGTATTTCCAGAACTCCTCAGCAAAATGGAGTTGCAGAAAGAAAGAATAGAACTCTAATAGAAGCAGCAAGGACAATGCTTGCAGATTCCCAATTACCTGTTCCATTCTGGGCTGAAGCTGTAAGTGCTGCTTGTTATGTGTTGAATAGAGTATCAGTGACAAAACCACAAATGAAGACACCTTATGAGTTACTCATGGGAAAGAAACCTAGCATCAAGTTTATGAAACCTTTTGGATGTTCCCTGACTATTTTGAACATTGCTGATAATTTGGGAAAATTTGATGGGAAGTCAGATGAAGGATACTTATTGGGATATTGTACCAATAGCAAAGGATTCAGAGTGTACAACAGGGCTACAAAGAAGGTCCAAGAATTTCTTCATGTTGATTTTCTAGAAGAGCAAGAAAATCATAAAGGTAAAGGTCCTGATTGGATGTTTGATCATTATTTAATGTCTTCATCCATGAATTATGTACCTGTTAGGGAAGAAAATCAAGTTGCTCCCACTGAAGAAGCAACACAGTACATTGTTCATGATGTTAATTCAAGATCTGAAGATAAGTCTACTGATAAAGTTAATGATGAGAAGAAAAGTACTGTTGAGCCTCAAAGTACTGTTGAACCTCAAAGTACTATTGATCCTCAAAGTACTGCTCCACCAAAGATCACTGATCTGATGAAGACCAAGCCATCCAAGATGAACTTAATAGGATGCTTATTCAAGAAACAATGGCTAAGTCCTATGAAGATGCTCAAAGGAGAGCTTTTGAAGCAAAAAAGAAGAAGGCTAAAGGCACTGACAGTACCTTCCCCCATAGTATTGCTGATCCATTTGAAAGTACTTTTCAACCTTTAGACACTTCAAATTGGATACATGCTGATGCTTTGCATGATCCAAACATGCCTGCCTTGGAAGATACTGATGATTTGAATGATCCAAATATGTCTGCCTTAGAAGATACTGATGATGAATTGGATCAATAAGGCATTTTCTCAGATTCTAATGAAGATCCTGATTTAACTAATTTGGAAGATAATCTTGAAGTCTCACCAACTCCTACTCTAAGAATTCACAAAGATCATCCTGTCAGCAAGATAATTGGACCCTCAGCTTCAGGAGTGCTCTCAAGAACTAAAGCTAAGAATATGTCTCAACAACATACTTCTTTACTTAGCTTTATTTACAAGCAAAACAGGGTGAATCACAAGGCTCAGAAATTGTGTTTATTTGCTTGCTTTCTGTCTCAAGAAGAACCTAAGAATATAAAACAAGCATTAGCCAAGGAGAGTTGGGTTGAAGCTATGCAACAAGAACTCTTACAGTTTAAACTTCAAGAAGTATGGGTATTATGTGATTTACCTGATGGTAAGAGACTGATTGGAATAAAATGGGTCTTCAGGGTAAAAAGAGATGAAAGAGGAAATGTAATTAAGAATAAAGCAAGGTTAGTAGCTCAAGGATATAGACAGGAAGAAGGAGTAGACTATGATGAAGTATTTGCTCCTGTGGCACGGATTGAAGCTATAAGGCTATTTTTGGCCTTTGCATCTTATATGGGATTTCCTGTATATCAAATGGATGTTAAAAGTGCTTTTCTATATGGCACTATCACATAAGAAGTTTATGTCAAACAGCCTCCTGGTTTTGAAGATCCTGCACACCCAAACAAAGTCTACAAGGTTATCAAGGCACTGTATGGCCTTCATCAAGCTCCAAGAGCATGGTATGAAAGACTCTCTAATTTTCTATTATAGCATGGTTATAGGAGAGGAGCTATTGACAAGACTTTGTTCATCAAAAGAGATAAGAAGGATATTATGCTTGTCCAAGTTTATGTAGATGATATTATTTTTGGTGCTACTAAGCAATCTATGGTGAAGGAATTTGAAGATCTTATGCAAAAAGAATTTCAGATGAGTTCAATGGGAGAATTAACATTCTTCTTGGGCCTTCAAGTGCAACAATCAAGCAGTGGACTCTTTATAAGTCAAGATAAGTATGTTGCAGACATTCTTAAGAGATTCAACTTCACAACTGTCAAGCCAACTTCTACACCTGTCGATACTAATAAGCCTTTGGGAAAAGATGAAGAAGGAGCAGATGTTGATGTCAAATTATACAGGTCTATGATTGGATGTCTAATGTACTTAACTGCTTCTAGGCCTGATATTACTTTTGTTGTTTGTTTATGTGCAAGACATCAAGTTCAGCCCAAGGTATCCCATTTGAATGCTGTCAAAAGAATTTTTAGGTACCTTAGGCAACAACCTAAGCTAGGATTATGGTATCCTAGGGAGTCCTCTTTTCATCTACAAGCCTTTTCAGATAGTGATTATGCTGGAGATAACTATGACAGAAGATCCACAACTGGAGGGTGTCAGTACCATGGAAGTAGATTAGTCTCATGGCAATGCAAAAAGCAAACAATTGCAGCAACATCTTCCATAGAAGCAGAGTATGTAGCTGCTGCAAGTTGTTGTGCACAAGTACTTTGGTTGCAAAATCAACTTTTGGATTATGGATTCAACTTCAAGAATACTCATATCAACATTGATAATGAGAGTACAATTTGTATTGTGAAGAATCCAGTTTATCACTCCAAAACAAAACACATTCAGATTAGGCATCATTTTATCAGAGATTGCTATGAGCATAGGCTTATCAGTGTGGTTAAAGTCCATACAGATGATAATGTAGCAGATTTACTCACAAAGGGCTTTGATGTTTCAAGATTTACTTTTTTAGTTGTGAGTATTGGTATGATTAGTAATTAAGCTACTTTTGAGGGGAGGCATTAGTAGTTAGTCATTATTTGAGGGGAGGCTACATGTATCATTCAAAAGAAAAGAACTTTATTCATTATTATTCAAGAGGGGTTACATTCAACAGTTCCACAAGATACAGACAACCTTGACACAGACACAACCAAGACACAAAGAGCACTACACCAAACACCAAACGCCAAACCTAACTACCAAGCCCAACACACCCTACTCCATTGGCCTTTTTCCTTTGCCCTCATAACTCTGCTTTCCCTTTTGAGCAGTCTTTCTTTTGTCATCAAAAGAAGCTTGCTTCCTTGGGCAAGCCAGGCCAAGAACTTGCTTGGGAGGTCTCTCTTTTCTTGGATTAGGCCACTTCATATTCTTTATGGCTGATTCAAGGGCTTGGGTCAAAGCATGTGGAAGTTCATTAGCCAGAGATGAACCAGGAGCAGGGACATACTTTTTCTTCTTGGGCTTTGGATTAGTAGTGCTTGCTGCATCAGTAATGGTAGAGGTTGCTACACTCATAGATGAGGATGATACATTAGGAGAAAGTAACCAATCCATCCTGGATCCTCAAAATCAGAATCAGAATAGTAGCTGATCTCTGAGTCTGTGGAGCCATCTGAGTCAGAGGAGATGTACACCAATGGGAAGTGACTTATGGTTATCACTAGGGTTTTTGTGGTATGTTGCAAGTGTTGATGAAAGAAGAGATGAAAGAAGTATGTTGGTGGAAAGTTACTTTTATAGGCAAGGAAAGGTATAAGGGTAATTAATGAAGTTCATTGAATTCTACTTGCCTTGGTAGCTTTGGGAATTTATTTGGGAAGGTATTAATTACTTCGGGTTGACTTTCAAAGATATTTTGGTCAAACAGTCAACACTAAAGATATTTTGATTGGAAAGTACTTTGTTCAATGTACTGCTTGGTTTTTCAAACTGAAGATACTGCTCCTTATTCTATGGAAAGTACTGCTTGCTTATATGAAGGCTACGCTGACGTGTCAGAATACTGTTCCAACGGTCAAATATACGGGTAACAAACTTTCGAAAGATATGGGGAAGTTCACTTCCAAAAATAACGGTAAAATAATTAATTAACCGTGATTTTTTGTATATTATCCCTTTATAACTCATATCTTTTTCTTATTTATACACCCGTATTCATTCGCCATTCTCATTTATTAAACCCATCAACAAACACAACATGATTGCAAACCTTGAGAAAACGCAGAGAAACATTGACTTTCATGGTATTATTGATTTTCTCACCGGAACCACCATCAGTTACTCACTCTTAGTCAACCCAGAGATTATTGGACCTTGGATACAGGCGTTTTGGGCCACAGCAAGGGCTAAGATTGAAGATGGAGAGGATGTTATTCATGCTACAGTTGCTGGAAGAGCAATTCGTGTTACTGAAGCAACTATCAGGGAGGTTTTATTGTTTGAAGATGAAGGAGGCTCTGTTTTGTTTGCTAAACAAGATATTTGGAATGCACTGAGGGATATTGGGTATGAAGGACCTTTGGACAAGCTTACTTTTCAGAAAGCAATGGTAAGTCCTCATTGGAAGTATCTTATTCATGTTTTACTACATTGCTTAAGTCCAAAGAGTACTGCTTGGGATCAATTTGGACATGCCATAGCCTCTGCATTAGTTGGCCTCATTACCAATCAATCCTTCAACTTTTCCTACATGATCCTTGATGGTATGATCACACATATTAAGGCTGGATCACCTTTTCTGATGTATCCTAGATTCATTCAGCTTATCTTAGAGAATCCACTAGATGGAATCCAAAAACCTCAGGATTATGTACCTACTATTAGGATTCCACCTAAGGTGTTTACCTTTATGTTTCACAAGGGAGTTAAATTTTCTGGTAACAATACACCTCTCAATGCTTACATGTTAGAGGTAGCACAGGCTGTTAGGGATGATGTTGATAATGCTAGTGGTTCTGCTAAGTCTGATGATGCTGGTCAATCTGATCATTCTGAGCATTCTGCATCAGTCCATACACCTACACCACCTATTGTTTCCCCTCAGCCTGATGACATAAGTGAAAGAACTCCCTCAGTTTCTGCTTCTTTGGAAAAACCTATTTCTGCTGAAGGTACTTCTCCACAAAGTACTTCTTCACAAGGTACTGCTTCAGAGCATACTCCAGTCCCTTCTCCCACAGGTGAGTTTCAAACACCTGAAGGAGATGAGGGATTTGAAGGTCCTTTGAATAATTATGCTTTGACTAGAGAGTTGGAGAGGATGAAGAAAGCTATGGCTGATCAGACTGCAGACATCAAAAGTTTAAGAAAGAAGTTCAGAAGGTTAAAGAAGTGTGTATGGCCTCTTGTACAAAATTTTAGGCTTTATGTGAAGGAAAAGAAACAATCTCAAAAGCAAAAGTCTAAATCTTCCAAGAAAGCTTCTAAATCCAAGAAGAAGCATAAGAAGTCCTCATTTATAAAATTGAGGAGGAATCAAGATGATAATTTGAATAAAGATGATACTGAGATTCAATATTCAGAAGATGCTCACCTTTGGCATTATCCAAAAGATCCAAAGAATTTTGTGCCAGAGGAAAAGGCTAAAGAAGATGTAAATATTGCACAAGAAGAAGTTATTGAGGAAGATGCTGAAGCACAAAATATTCAAAGCACTCACAATCAAAGTACTGATGTTCAAAGTACTGTTGATGAAAGTACTGGTCTGCAAGGTACTGATGAGCAAGGTACTGCTGCTATGAATGTTGATGAAATTGGAACTTCTACAGCTGAATTAACAAAGAATTTTGAAGATGAAGTTGTTCCTTCCAATCCTCTACAGCAAGAAGAAGTCAAGGTGCATACAGCAAGTGATGATGAAACTATAGCTCAGATTATGATTAATTTGAATAGACCTTCAGGAGGAATACTTATTTCTGAGCATGCACAACAAGTTTTTGAATCTTCTTCTGAATCTGAAGAATTAGATCCTAAAGACAAAGGGAAAGGGATCATGAAGCAAAAGGATATTAAGAAAAAGAAGAAATTTACTCTTGCACAGCTTAGAGAAATAAAGATAGCAGAGGATGCAGAGGTTGCTAGAAAGCAAAAAGCTGAGTATGATGCAGAGTATTTAGAAGAGATAAGTAAGCCAATTACAAGAAAGCCAATGACAATTGCTCAAGAAAGAAACTGGATGATTAGTTTCTTGAAAGGAAGAGGATACAAGAATTTACAAAAATTAAGATATCCTGAAGTGAAAGCTCTATGGGATGAAGTACAAGAGTCTATCAAGAAAGAGTTAGAAAATTTTGTACCCATGGATGCTGATAAGGAGAAGAAGTTAGAAGAAATAAGGAAAGAACAAGTTGAGCAAAGAAAATTAAAGAGGAAGAAAGCAGTTCAAGATGATCAATTGTCAAAAAGACTCAAAATGATTCATGAAGATACAATTGATGAACTGAGAAATTATTTCATAGTGGTTGATTTTAAGAATAAGAAAACAGAAGACTCTGGAAAGAAATCAAAGATTATCTCATTCTCTGTGGTTGAATTAAAATAAGGGAATTATCTTATGTTCAATAGAGAAGATGGAAGCTTCACAGTATTTAATATGTTATGGGATGTTCTGCATTTTATTACCAGAGAAGATCTATATGATTTATACTTTCAAGTGCAGACATACTATGAGGAGATTGAAGCATCAGGTGTGGGATTAATCTTACTTGGAGACTTGATAACCATCTGGGAAACAAAAGAAACAAGTGTTGATACTCTGTGGAATGATCAAGTGGGAAATTACAAGATGGAGATTCTTTGAGTCATCAGGAGTTCATTCACTTGAGATGGAAGATGGTACCATGATTCACATGCTTGCTGAGAGAAGATATCCATTGATAAGAGAAATTATGCTCAAGATGTTGGATCATGGAATGGAGCTTGAAGATGAATCTGATGTAGCTTTGGATGTGATTAAGCTATTTATCAGATGGACTAAATCTGAAGAATAATATTGAAAAGTACTGGTATGATTTGTTTTGTATAATAAGTATTTTTTCAAAGTACTGCAAGACAAACAGTACTTTATCAAAGTACTGCTTGCTGCATAAAACCAGTATAAGTCCTTAGTAAAATAAAATAAAAAGTTTTTGATGTTTAAAGTAATGTAAATAAAAGGATTTGAAGAGAAACACATGGTGTTAGTATTAATACTGCACAACAAATGGTAATCAACTCACCATGTTTAACAGACAAGAAAGAGTTTGACTCGTCATGAGGGTACGGCTCTGATGTGATAATCAAATCCGTTTTTAGTTGAAAATTTACTAAAAATTGTATGGTTTTCAACTCACCATATCTGTAAAAGTGAAGAGTTGGCTAGCCCACAAGGAAAAATGGCTTGTGGTAAAGGCTGTGGAAAATCCATTTATGGTAATTAGTTCACCATGATTGAGATCAAAGAACTAACTAGTCCAAAAGCAAACAGCTCTTGGTAAAGACTACTCAAATCCGTTGATAGCTGATGATTTGCTAAAAATCATATGGTTATCAATGTACCATGGTTGTTCAAACCTAAACATTGGCTACTCCAGAGTTAATGGCTTTGGTAAAGAGACATCAAAATCCAATAGTTTTCAATGATTCACCTCTCACAGGAGTTTACACACCTGGAAGTGATGAGAATAGTATGAAACTTTAAAAGATTTGATGAATATTTTGCCAAAATGTTGCTGAGTAGCTGTGGAGGATTATTGCAGAGAAGATATCAACTGTTGCTGATAAAGAGTACTTTGACACACATGACAGATAAAAGATAAAGAGATAAAGAAACAATCTTTCTGAATGATTAAGATATTGAAGATCAAAGATAACAAAGAAACTTGAAATCAAGCAAGTGGAGTTCAAGTTAGGGGAGGATTGTTGGGAAATAAAAGATCAAGGTACTTCTGTATTTCAAAGTACTGCTGTGTCAAAGTGCTGCTTGAAGATCAAAGTCAAAGTACTGCTACATATTGAAGATTATTCAAAGTACTTCGAAGAGAATAAGGACTTAGGTGCAATATTGATTAAAGGATTATTATGTAATATTGTATGAATATTCTAGAATTAGTTAGGGATAATTACTTGTCGTTCAAGTAGATAATGTAAACCGACTTAAGGTTATCTATAAAAGGAGCCTTAAGAGGTATTAGTCGATATAAGTTTTAGTCGAAGTTTCTAAGAGTCTTAGAGCTTTACAAGTCGATAATAGTTAGGGATTGTTAGTGAATCTGTGTAACAAAGCAGGTTCAAGTTTGATTTAATATAAAAGTTCTTCTTAAGCTTTGTGTTAGTAGATTCCGCATACTTTACAAGGTCAAAACAGTGTTTCAATATTAATAGTGTTGAGTTTACTCAATATTGTTAAACACTTACAAGCTACAAAGTAGTTTGGTCAGAGTATATCGATCCAACAGTAACCGATCATAGACAAAAAGGTTACAATTAATTGCAAAACCGCAAAAGATATTTGGAACTCTTTACTAATCACTCACCAAGGTAATAGTCAAGTCAAAGATAATAAAATAGATCTTCTTGTACAACAATATGAACAATTTACGATTCCGGAAGAGGAATCAATTGATAATGCTTTTGCTAGATTTAACACTATCATCACAAGTTTAAAAGCACTTGATGAGAATTTTTCTAGCAAGAATTTTGTAAGGAAATTTCTTAGGGCTCTCCATCCGAAGTGGCGTGCTAAAGTGACGGCTATTGAGGAGTCAATTAATCTATCAACTCTACAACTTGACGAGCTAATTGGAAACTTGAAAGTGCATGAAGTGATAATAAAGAAAGACTCCGAAATGGTCAAAGGAAAAAGGGAGCAAACCAAGTCAATTGCATTGAAAGCAAAAAGGGAATCTAGTGACGAAGAATGCTCAACCTCCGAAAATGAAGATGAAGAGTATGCCATGGCCGTAAGAGACTTCAAGAAATTCTTCAAAAGACGAGGAAGATATGTTAGACAACCGTTTGATGAAAGAAAAACATTCCAAAGAAACAAGGACGACAAAATTAGCAAGAATGAAAGAAAGTGCTTCAAGTGTGGAGATCCAAAGCATTTTATTGGAGAATGTCCGAAATTGTCAAGAAGTCAAAACCACAAGGCCTTTGTAGGAGGAGCATGGAGTGATAGTGACAATGATGAAAAAGACACAACAAAAGAAGAAAAGTGTCTCATGGCAAGGTCTTTCGATGAGGTACGTTCCAAAACCGAATACTATAGTGATGATAATTTATCGTTAGATGAAAAAGATTTAGATAGCGAATATGGTAGATTATGCAAACTAGGACAAAAAGTCATAGCTAAAAATAAACTACTAAAACACACTAATAATAAATTAAAGGATGAAACACTTGAATTAAAAATGATACTACAAAAACTAGAAAAAGGAAAAGAAAGTATTATAGAATGTAAAGAATGTCTAGTTGTTAAAAATGAGAACAAACAAATTAAGGAAGAAATTATTAGATTTGAGAAATTTGAAAATAGTAGTCAATCACTTAATAAAATAATTGGCTCTCAAAGAATTGCCAAAGATAAAACCGGTTTAGGATACGACTCAACCGAAGCATCAACTAGTAAATCTAAAAATGTAAAGTTTAAAGGTGAAACTAGTGAACTAAAACCTTTAGAGTTAAAACCAAAGTATATACTTTTGAAGGAGAGATTAGTACCTAGTGCAAGTGATGAAGAAATTAAAAGCTTTCGTAAATCGTCTTTAAACCCGAAGTAGAACCCCTTAAGCCAAAAATAAGATCTAAAACTCCACCACCTAGAAAACCAAATAGTCCTCATCCTAGGTCTAAAACTCCTCAACCTAGAGTAAACCAAAATAGACGAAACTTTCACAATAATCAACAAATGTGGAACTTAAATCCTTGGGGAATGATTCCACCATACATGCACCCAAGTCAAATGCATAACGTCTTTGGACCAAACAACTTTGGTCAAATGAGACAATGGGACCAACATGATGAATTCGTCATACCTTGGCAAGCTTGGTTTTCTATCCGCTTCCACATGATCATGCAATCTCTTGAAGACTTGTTTGTTGAAGACAAAAAGGTACACGTCTCTTTTAAATTTCCATGTCAAGATTGCGTGCTTAGTCTAGTGTCTAGTTTATTGTTGTTATAGCGTATTTTGTAATTACTCTTAGCTATTTTTCTTATTTATATATTGATGAGGCGAAAAATGATCCGTTTTTAGGGGGTCATTTAAGCCCGAATCCGAATTTATTTGATCAAATATTGCCCTAAATCGTTCCTTTTGTGATTTTAGGTGTTTGGAGAGTGAATTCTGGAAAAGAGGCTATTTTGGACGTTTTTGGAGCATAAAGTGAAGAAAACAACAAAGTACCAAATCCAAGCTGGAATTACAAGGTGACGGCGTCAAGGATTTACTCTTGACGGCGTCAGAAAGGATGAATATTTTACCGAAGGTTGTGAAGGCGTCAGATGAAGATATGACGGCGTCAAAGTGACCAAGATTAATTTACCGAGGGTGGTGACGGCGTCACATAGGCCGTCACGATTGGATCTAGGGCGTCCGAGGAAGTATATGGCGGCGAGTTGACGGCGTCAGATTTTACTCTTGACGCCGTCAGGACGATTTTCCTATATATAGTTTTCTAGTTTTTTCATAAAAAAAAAAGAGAAGTTTTGGTGAAACCCTAAAGACGATTTTGGTGCCTCTTTTACAGGTTTTTCAAGGGTTCCAAACCCTTGAGACCTTGCATTGTAATTGAGATAAGTATACTCTTAATTCAATCAATATGTCTATGTGTTGGTTGTCTATCTTTTGTTCTTATCTTAATTCTACTATGCTAGGCTAAATTTCCTTTGTGTTTGCTTAGATCTAATGAAACCTAGATGTTGATTATGTGTTGATTACTTGTCTATTCTTGTTTTGAATGAATGATATTATATGTTAGGCTTAAGAAAACTGGCAGATCTCCAAATGGTAACATGCTTGAACGTCTTAAGAAACATGAACCGAGGCGTACTAGGTCTTTATTGGTTGTATTTAATGCATGAGCCACTGTTTACAATCCCTATAGTTGTGCTGGGTCATGGTGTAGGAGGAGATAAGAGCTCATAGAGTTGGGGAGTTATGTATGCCACTCCACGAATGGTATTAAGGAATACAACCCGTCATTCATACAAGTGTAACAAGTAATTAACATGTAAAAGATATCTAGGGAGTAATGAAGTCTAAGTAAACACAATTTCTCCAACCACTGCTCACAACCTTAGTTTAATATTAGTTTGTTTTCATTTTTATTATTTTATTTTGATTGCATCTTAGCTTTGGGTTAGTTGAATAGCAACTAATTCCGCCCAATCTTCCAAAACCCGAGATTTTATTTGCTTTCATAAAAATATAAAAATACAAAAATAATCATCTCTCACCTCTAGAACTATTAATTAGGTTTTCTAATCCTAGCGACACTATTCCTAAGCTGAACGATCAATCCCCCGGTACTTGTCACTATACTATACTACAACGATCAGGTACACTGCCTGGTGGGGGTTGTAAGCCTCGCGAGATCCCTCGAGAGGTAAAGCAAGGTGCGATTCCCACGCATCAAGTTTTTGGCGCCGCAGCCCGGGAAATAGTTATTGTCTAGGTTAGGATTTCTTTTTATTAGGTCTACTTGCTAGATTCCTTTCTAGTAAGATTTTATTTTTATTTTTAGGTCTTCTTTAGTCTATCTTATTTCTTCGTGCTTTTGTTCGTAACTCTTTACCATCCGACATCATGGAAGGTGGTAACATCTTTGAACCCATCATCCCACCACAACAAAACCCACCATTAGAACCCCTTAGGCCCCGAACCTTAGGAGAGTATTCCCGACCTAGCCACCAAGGCTACCGAAACACCATTGAGCTCACCGGAGCCAATGTGACCCCCTTGCGATCCGACACCATCCGGTTGGTGCAAAGCGGATGTGCATTCCATGGACTTCGTTCCAAAGATCCAAACCAACACCTTAAGGACTTCCTTAAAATCGTAGATTCCATAGACCTAGGTGTTGAAACTAGAGAGACTACCCGTTTACGCCTATTCCAATTCTCTCTACGGGATCAAGCTAGTCAATGGCTTGAGCGTTTACCCGCGGGATCCATCACCACATGGGATGATCTCACCACTCGTTTCCTTGCTCAATTTTTCCCACCGGGGAGAACTACTAAACTTAGGAATGACATCTTGATGTTCCAACAACGTCAAAATGAATCTCTTTATGAAGCATGGACTCGTTTCAAGGACTTACTCCAAAAAGTCCCTCATCATGGCATAGATTTGTGGCTCCAAGTCCAAATTTTTTATGACCATATCGATATCCCCACGAGGCGAACCATTGACCAATCGGCCGGTGGTAAGCTACGTGATCTTAGTGCGGAACAATCATGGGAACTCATAGAAGATCTTGCTCTCTATGACAACGAAAGTTGGAATGATCCCCGTGATTTGAACAAAACGGTCAAGGCAATATCTTTGCCTTCGAATAATTCAAGCACTCCCGACCGTAGGATCATGGAACTTGAGGACCAAGTCAAGTTTCTCATGAAATCTTACGAAGCTCCGAAGCATTCAAGCCAAGTGAACAAAATCACTTCTTCATGCGAATTATGTAGTGGTCCCCATGACACTCGTGATTGTGTGGAACTCCCCGGAACAGCTTTTGCGGACTACGCATCCACGCGTACCGACGAAGCAGGAGATAAGTGGTACACTTTCAAGCCCGAGCCAAACACATACGGTGATTCATATAACCCCTCATGGAAAAATCACCCAAACCTTAGGTGGAAACAAAATCAACCAAATTCATCCAACCCACCTAATCGTTACCAATCAAACGGTCCACCATCCAACCGTACCTTCAACAACAGTCCTTCTAACAACTATGGTAGTACCAACAATCTTGAAGGATTGATGTCAAAGTTCATGGCATCTCAAGAAGCCCGCATAGCTAAGTTTGAAGCCGATTTCAAACAAAATCAAAATGAGATGACCAATAGAATTGACACATTGTTGAAAGTTCTCAATGACCGAGAAATGGGAGCACTCCCAAGTGACACAATCAAGAATCCGAAACTAACCGTTAATTCCATATCATCCGTTTCGTCACCCGCTTTGTGTCCACAATATTATTCGGTCAAATCAACGAGCAAGTGTTTCAAGCAAAACCAAGTTCCCCAAAAGGACCAATCAACTAAAACTCCCACTATAGAACCGGTCAAAAGTATTGTTGAAACACCTCTTACGCAAGACCTTGACGATGAATTCAAAGAACTTCACATTGAACGCCCCGTCATTGATGTCTTAGCGCGTGCTCCATACTATAGCGCCCTCCTAGAAAAATATGAGAAGTGTAAGCTAGGCAAAAATGGGACCGCTTTCGTTCAAAACAAGTTACCTAAAAAGCTTGATGACCCGGGTATATTTGTTTTGCCTTGTAAGATAGGAAGATCCGAAGCTTTCGACACATTAGCCGATTTAGGGTCAAGCCTCAACTTGATTCCCTTATCCTTATTCACCACTCTTAAGCTAGGAAAGTTAGAAGAAACGGAGGTATTGATAGGGCTAGCGGATGGGAGTATAGCTCACCCGGTTGGGATGATTAAGGATGTAGTTGTTCACGTAGGAAAGTTGACTATATTAGCGGATTTTCACGTCCTAGACATGGTTAGTGACACTACATGCCCATTATTAGTTGGAAGAGGATTTTTAGCAACCGCTAGTGCCATGATAGATTGCAAGGAATCTAAGATAGCGGTAGGTGAAGGCGATACTTGGTCGGTGTATAATGTTAAGAAGCATAGTTATGATTGTGATGATGAACCAACACCGCATTGGGTAGAGATGAATAGGAGACCATCTAGATATGGACCTTGGATAGAAAGGAACTTCATAGGACCTCAATGCCCATTTTATCTAGAAAAGGATTTCGTTGAGAGAACACATTCGGTTGAACAACTCATAGCTAGAGATGAGGAGCTAGATCCCTTTGAGGACCCCTTAGTCTTTAGAAAAATGATTGAGTTCTTAAGCGTAATGCCTATTAATATAGAGTTGAATAAATGGAAAAGAGATGGAGATAAGTATGAATGGAGGTGGGACAAGCCACCTAAAGAAGGAGACGGATCATGGCACATGAGAATGACTTTATATGATCCGGATGGAGAGATGTTCGAGAGGTCGTACCATACTAAGGAAACCGATAGAGAGTTGAAACCTAAGTTCGATCCCAAAGATGTCCTCAATGAGGAACTCACCCGAATCACGTAGTAACCCACAACTTTGAGTCTAGCTACAAGACTCGTAAATAAAGAAAAGCGCTTCTTGGGAGGCAACCCATGTTTTGTGTGATTTTAATTGTTTGATTGTTATTTGCTTCCGTATGCATGCTTTATTTTTATTGTTGGTTGATCATGTTTCTCAATTAAAATGTGGAAATACTTTATTATGTTGTTTAGCCTAGTCTTAACTTCAATCTAAAGGTATTTTTTACAAAAGATAAGTGTAAGGGGAAACCCCAAATATTTTTTTTTAGAAACAAACCGATCATGATTCTCCACAATATTTAATGAACATGTGTATTCGTATTGTTAGAGTCAAATGCTTGTATTGAGTCATGATGTAGTTTTGCAGGATTTTCCAGGAAGTAGGACAAAGTTTTTCCAGAAATTTTCCGGAAACTTAACATAAAGATTTCTGCAGGTTCATTCTGACGGCGTCAGGCAATTGCTCTTGACGGCGTCAGGAGTCAAAAATCTGGAAATTTTACCGATTTTGTTTTTCTAACGGAGTCTTATAAGTTTTTGTGAATTATTAAGTTTTATAATCTCCAGGAAATCTGCAAACTTCATTCCACAAGCATTATATCTTATTTTGTTTTCTAGGATTTAGTAACTTATATAGGATGCCGCCGATTTTACGCGAGGTTGCCTTGTCTACTTTTGTCAGGATTTACAGGTTATTTGAGACAAGAAGATGATTTATATTCTGGAAGGGAAGCTTTGATTGTTCGTTTTCTTGGAGGAAGATTTAACCTGGCCAACCTAAAATCCATACCGAGCGAATCAGGGGAGTATTTGAATTCATTCTCTTTACTTTTAACTTTTACATTCTTTACTTGAACATTGGGGACAATGTTCATCTTAAGTGTAAGGGGAGGGTAAAAAGATGATACCTTACATATGCACTTTCGCTTGAGTTTGTTTTGTTTGATAGTAGATGAGTAATAAAACTATGAGAAATACTTGTTAGTGCAATTTTAGCGCCAAATTTAAAATTTTTTACAACATTTAGGAGTGAAACTTTAGCCATAGCAAGCGTCTCATGGATAGGAGGTTGTATGACTAGCACATAACCGTATATTCAGAAAAATTTTCCGCCCAAAAATGTGAGGTTCGCCTTTAGATTTGATAGGAAAAGCATTCATTATTGGTGCTTATGAGTGTACCGGTAGCATTTAGATTCTAGAACTTGCGTTAGTGATGCATCCCGAGACCGCTAGTGAGACTACATTCGTGTAGTAGGATTTACTACATGATAAGAGGCATTAGGATCACCCTTGTGTTAAACCCGTATTACGATTACTTGACCATTTAAGTCATATTACTTGGCTAGTTAAGTCAACTAATTTTTCCCACACCCTTAGCGTTGTACTCATTTTTAGTACACGATACCCCTAGTACACCCCTCCGAGCCTATCTTTTCGTTTCTAACTTTAAGCAGTTTACTTAAAGGAAGAATTTGTTACACCCCACTTAAATGTACACCCAATTCGCCTTAGCCTTCCGTGTATGCGCTCATTTTTAGTGCATTATTGTTATTTGTTAAACCCTAAGTTAACTTTCTAATTGATTACATGGTTGCTAAGTCGAGTCATATCCTTGTACATATTGTTTTGGGACGATTGGGACTCATGGGTAAGTACTTATTTTATGGAGTAATGGGGAAGAACAACACTTATTACCCCCATATGTACGTTAATCTTAAAAGTGCTCCAAGTGTTTTGATTTTCTTAATTCGAGTCATTAGAATAGTTTAATGTAAAGTATGTAAAGATTCAAGTGTAAGGGGAATGCTCAAACCCCTATGATGTATTATTTTGGATGGTAGGGTAAGAGTGTATGAAAAAAAAAAAAAAAAAAAAAAAAAAAAAAAAAAAAAAAAAAAAAAATCGAAAAAATCAAGAAAAAGAAAAAAAAAATAGAAAAAGAAAAAAAAAATATATATAGAGAAAAGAAAGAGAGAAAAAACATACGGACTACCATCCCGTTTTCATTCTATGTTCATTTTATGTTTTTAGTTATTTTTCATTTATTAGCTTAAGTCGAGTCTAGTCTTGGCTTAGCAACGCCATCTTGTACATGTAATTAACTAAGATTGTTAACTCGCCACCAGTAAAATCCCTTTTATCCAACAAAACCGTGTAATTCATATCCCTACACCTAACGTTATAACCCTTTAAAAAGACCTCTTTGATAGTTTATCCTAGGTGCTTACACCATGTGGTGGAGGTTTGATCCTTTCCCAAGCCTATGGTAATCTATTTTGCTATGACAGGTAGTGAGAGATATCTTCCATTTCCATAATGTTATATTACTTTATTACACCCGAGAGATGTGAGTATCTAAACACTATTTGTGAGGTGCTTGTGTATGACCTCCGTGCTTGTCTATTGGTCTTTAGTGGAACGATTATTTGTTGTAATTACTTTTATATTAGTGTTAAATGACCCCTAACTTGTCTTTTGAGTAGAATAAAAGCTCATTTGCTTGAGGACAAGCAAATCTCAAGTGTAAGGGTATATGATGAGGCGAAAAATGATCCGTTTTTAGGGGGTCATTTAAGCCCGAATCCGAATTTATTTGATCAAATATTGCCCTAAATCGTTCCTTTTGTGATTTTAGGTGTTTGGAGAGTGAATTCTGGAAAAGAGGCTATTTTGGACGTTTTTGGAGCATAAAGTGAAGAAAACAACAAAGTACCAAATCCAAGCTGGAATTACAAGGTGACGGCGTCAAGGATTTACTCTTGACGGCGTCAGAAAGGATGAATATTTTACCGAAGGTTGTGAAGGCGTCAGATGAAGATATGACGGCGTCAAAGTGACCAAGATTAATTTACCGAGGGTGGTGACGGCGTCACATAGGCCGTCACGATTGGATCTAGGGCGTCCGAGGAAGTATATGGCGGCGAGTTGACGGCGTCAGATTTTACTCTTGACGCCGTCAGGACGATTTTCCTATATATAGTTTTCTAGTTTTTTCATAAAAAAAAAGAGAAGTTTTGGTGAAACCCTAAAGACGATTTTGGTGCCTCTTTTACAGGTTTTTCAAGGGTTCCAAACCCTTGAGACCTTGCATTGTAATTGAGATAAGTATACTCTTAATTCAATCAATATGTCTATGTGTTGGTTGTCTATCTTTTGTTCTTATCTTAATTCTACTATGCTAGGCTAAATTTCCTTTGTGTTTGCTTAGATCTAATGAAACCTAGATGTTGATTATGTGTTGATTACTTGTCTATTCTTGTTTTGAATGAATGATATTATATGTTAGGCTTAAGAAAACTGGCAGATCTCCAAATGGTAACATGCTTGAACGTCTTAAGAAACATGAACCGAGGCGTACTAGGTCTTTATTGGTTGTATTTAATGCATGAGCCACTGTTTACAATCCCTATAGTTGTGCTGGGTCATGGTGTAGGAGGAGATAAGAGCTCATAGAGTTGGGGAGTTATGTATGCCACTCCACGAATGGTATTAAGGAATACAACCCGTCATTCATACAAGTGTAACAAGTAATTAACATGTAAAAGATATCTAGGGAGTAATGAAGTCTAAGTAAACACAATTTCTCCAACCACTGCTCACAACCTTAGTTTAATATTAGTTTGTTTTCATTTTTATTATTTTATTTTGATTGCATCTTAGCTTTGGGTTAGTTGAATAGCAACTAATTCCGCCCAATCTTCCAAAACCCGAGATTTTATTTGCTTTCATAAAAATATAAAAATACAAAAATAATCATCTCTCACCTCTAGAACTATTAATTAGGTTTTCTAATCCTAGCGACACTATTCCTAAGCTGAACGATCAATCCCCCGGTACTTGTCACTATACTATACTACAACGATCAGGTACACTGCCTGGTGGGGGTTGTAAGCCTCGCGAGATCCCTCGAGAGGTAAAGCAAGGTGCGATTCCCACGCATCATATATATACGTATACATATTATTATTATACATACTATATGCTCTTATAACCTAGAAAACTCATTAGTTGATTTTCTAGAACTAGAAATTGTTCGTTTACGAACTTTTTCTTTTCCCATTCTTTGGCCTTCTTGAACTTTAATGTTCAAATATACTCATGCTGATGTAGAGAAATGAGTTGAAGAACCTATGGATGAAAAAACTCCCGTCATCTTTTGCATCCTTCTCCCTCTCTTTTTCTCGTCTTATAAACCCATATTATTTACATATATTTATATATATACATACATATATACCTTCCACATTTTCCATCGTCGACTTGACGGCTTGATTAATTTTATCCAAAATTATCAAGAAAATTTTAATTGACGAAATGTCAAATAAAAACGTCAAGTAATTCTCTTCGTGCGAACTCTCTCCAACGTATTTTTGATTAAAAATAAATCTAATATAATATATATATATATATATATATATATATATATATATATATATATATATATATATATATATATATATATATATATATATATATATATATATATATATATAGTTACTTATTTTTATTTTCTGAATCAAAACCGTGAAAAATTCAAATTTGACTGGGCGGCCCCCTTAAAATTAAGGGGACCGACAGTGCGAAAATAGGCGGCCCCCTTAATGATTAAAGGGGCCGGCCATCTGACGTTTTCCACTTATTTTTCCTCCTTATTCCACTTACCAAATACTCCATTTTCTCTCCTCCCTTCACTCATGTTGTTGCTGTGACGAATTATAAACCCCAAAACCATCCAAAATCCATTCTCAAATCTTTATATCAAGGTCAATTAACAAAGGGCAAACACTTATAACACAATTAGCAACAAGTATTGTAAGTTTTTCATAACACATTTCTCTTAATTTCATCTAATTTGGCCATAATCATGATTAAGCTTTTTATTTCAAAATCTTCACATTCAAGTTTCTTTCAAATTGAGTCTAGGATTTCCATAACTAAATGCTTCCCTTAGGATTCGAATGTATAATTAACACTAGAAACTAATAATTACAAACCCCTTTGTCGAAAATTTTTGAAAAAGTTCATACACTCATTTTCAAATTTTGCTTATACATTGTTGAATAATGCTACAAAAACTTGTTAAAACATATCACATTATGGTTTTATAACTTATTAATCACAAAAACAAATTTTTCGGTGAAGTAAAAATATTTTATTTGTTTGATAAGAGGGTGTTTGGATCATGTACAAATAGTGTCGAAAATTATTCAATATAACCTCTACAATACATCGTCATGAATATGAGTATAAAACTAGTATTTTAGGGTTGTCAAGATATATAATTCATATATATATTGACATTTTGGTAGTAAATTTTCTAGATAAGGAAGCGTTTGGTTTAACTAGAAAAATAGTGTTTTTGAGTCAAATTATAAATCATTCTTTTCGAAACAAATCATTTGCATAAGAAACTTGTTAGAAATAGCTAGTTATACAATCTAATGTACATCTAGCAAATTTTCATGATATATTAAGATGTTTAAAGGGGCGTTTGGATTATCCCACAACAACTTGATAAACATCGTAAAATATATCTAACACAAGTTAAAAATAAAAACAAGGAACATGGTAAACTACTTCATAAGTTAAAGGTCTTTAGAGTCGATGTACGTTTACGTTCCACATATGTCATAAAAATATAAACATTATATTTTAACGTTAACTTTGTTTTAATTTTATTTTGTTGTTATTATGTTTAGGTGAAAATGCCCAAAGTTATTACCGAAGATATTTCCTTAACCAAAAACTATATTCCCAAAGTCTCTCAACTTCCCTCCACCTCTCCTTCCATTGCTCATTTCAATCGTCAAATTGAAGATAGAAATATTCATGAAGGTCGTGTCGTACATCCCTCTTACTATCAATCCGACTTCATCGATCGTATGTTCACAAATATCCGTTTTGAATTTATCTTCCAAATAAATGAACCCATTATTCTTCGCTTCATTTTCGACTTCTATAGCCAAGTCAAGGTCCAAACCGATGATTTTGGGTCTATTTTCATCTCGTTCATGATCCAACATGAATTCATTACGTTAACTCTTGCACAATTCGGTCAAATCCTCCAAATTCCTTTCACCGGTCAATCCGTTTTCACAAACGAATGGGATCTTGGTGCCCTTCAATATTCTCATCCAACTTTTGGTCCTTATTTCTTCGAAATTCCTTGGTGTGGCTACTGGATTTTACCAGATGGGCGGCACCCTTAATTAACACGGGCGGTCCCTTTAATTTTAAGGGGGGCAGCCATGAATTAAGGGGATCGGCCACCTGGAACAGTTTTTACACTGTTTTCTTTTGCAACTTGTGATTCCTTTTGCTAGTCCCAGCTACTATTTCCCTTAAAAACTAAACTGATTTTGGAATCTAACAATGCAATTTCAAATTAATTCTACTTCTAAACATGATTCCATGCTATATAACCCTCATACACCTTTCATCCACGCTCCATCATCATCACATTCATCAACCTAAACCAATTCATCATGTCATCACCAAAAACCACCACCTCCAGCAAAGCCAAGTAACAAAAACTTGTTATCATCCCACCAAAACAACTCTTTATTGATCTCACTAATGAAGACAATACCACTCCATCACCACCACCTCAATGTTCATCTCCTAGTGCTCCAAATGCACCATCCAAAACACCATCAACAAATGGAACCTCCACCTCTTCCATACCATCATCATCATCCATCAATGACTACATCAACACTCACCTATCACCTCCACCAAGAATTCCACCACCATCACCTCGTGAAAATGCAACCTTAGACATCACTCTTTCATTATCACCCATCACACCTCTTGATGCATAATTTTTCACCATCACCACTCAACCAACCAAACTTCAACCCCATCCCATGGAGCTTACTTGAAGCCCATGGTGATACTTACCTTTGTTGCATCCATAACCGTACCATCATCTTTGGCTTAAGAGATTAAATAAATTACATGTTTTCATACATTGAAAGCTTCTTTCCTCAACCTCAACCAACAACATCCACACCTCCACCACCAACATCAACCACACCTCCACCTCCATCAACATCAAACACACCTCCATCATCTCCACCTACAACATTGCTCCTCCCAAACTAAGCATGGCTCATATTTGGAAAATAAAAATGTTTAAACCATTTTGATGAACAAGCTCTAGGAAAAACATTTCTATTAGAGTTTTGGTTGCTTGTAAGCCCTTAAGGCTTTAGTGTACTAGTTGTATTGTTCATGCATCTTGGATGCATGTTGCTTGTATTTTCATCAATTTAATGAAGTGTTTTCTTCCATGCTCATATTGCTTGTTTATATATATATATATATATATATATATATATATATATATATATATATATATATATATATATATATATATATATATATATATATATATATATATATATATATATATATATATATATTTGTTGCATGCATATATATTGTACGTTCTAAATATTTTTGCAAGAATTTCATATCTCGACTTGTCTTGTAACCTTAAAACGAGTGGGAGTACACATCAAGGGGGAGCTCATCCGACTTCGGTACAACCTTTTTGATGTTCACAAAAAGGGGGAGAAGTGATATAAACTCACTAAATACTTGCATATATAATAATTTTTTATTTAATGAGTTTAGATTTTGTAATCATCAAAAAGGGGGAGATTGTTGATATAAATAATGCGTAAAAATGTTATTAATATTTCTCGATATCCCTATGTTTTGACGATCACAAAATATAAAATCATTAAACGTAAAATCATTACGTAAATAAGTATTTAGTGACAAAATATCATTATATCCAACTAACTCACTTAAGGTATGAATAAACAAGTGCCTAATACATTTTATGATCAAAGAAAGGTTTATTTACTAATTACAAATTATATAAAATAGTATAAACATTTTATATATTTAAGAAAAACATTTTTGGTAATTAAAGGAAAATGTTTATTTCACAATAAATAAATGAATTCAAATTTTTAACCAAATTCAGTTAAATTTTCACCAAATAAACTTTCCCCAGAAAAGACAAAGAAATTAGGCCGTTACAGTGGGCGGCCCCCTTAATTTTAAGGGGGCCGGCACACAATTAAGGGGGCAACATACGCTCATCTGTCAGAACTCTTTGTCTATAAATACTGGTTCAAATCTGAAGTTTTTCCTCACCTTTTGCACTAAAACTTTCTGTTCTAATTCTCTCAAAACACCTTTCTAAATCCTTTGATCAAAAACATATTAGTTTTTGTTTCAAGTGATCTAATCCCTCATTATTCAAAGTGCAAGAGAAGAATACTCCTTTCATCTCAAATCAAGAAGTATTGAAGATTAGTTGTGTAGCTTGCATTTATTGTAAAGTTGTGTAGTGATTGTAATTTGTAGATATAGGTGGGTTTGTAAATCTAGTATTGAAGAAGTTGTGGTGTGAAGTAAAAGTAGTGTGTAGTTGTGAAGTAGTGGTGTGTATAAGTTGTGAAGATTGGTTCTAGCTACTATTAGGACTCGACATCTAGCTTAGTGTCATTAATTGGTGTAAGCGAAAGTTGTGTAAGGTTTCTCCGCCAAAAAGGGAGTTTGTTGACATAGTGAAGAAAACTCTCGAGTAGGTGACTCGAGGAGTGGATTAGGGCGAAGAGGTGCTTCGTAGCCGAACCACTATAAATATCGTGTGTTGTGGTTTGATCTCTCTATCCCTATCTTTTCTTTACTTTCATATTTACGTTATAATTATTTAGTTAGTTAGATTAAATTGTTTTTATTGTGCAAGTGTTGAAATTCACATAAATAAGAATTGAAGTTTTTATAAAACAAAGTTTTTAAAATTCAAATTGACGTAAAACTATTCAACCCCCCTTCTAGTTTTCCACAATGGTTATAAATCTAGTCTCTTTTCTATTCGACAATTTCAACACGCTTTTAGTAGGCTATAACCAATTACAATTCACAAAAAGTTACACCTACACATGCATATAGTAATCGGTTATGTGTGTGGCTAGCATTCTCATATTATAATATTTCATGCAGTCGATTACACCCTTCAAAATAAGTCAGGTCACAATTTCAACACAACTCACACACGCAAGGCTATAGAGTCAAAAATATGTGTTTTAGTTTTTGATAATTCATGCACGATGGCGAGAGTTTATGAGGGTTTACTATTCGATTATTACTAAACATATAAGCTTATCTGTAGAAGGTTTTCTTTATGTTATTATAGGTGATATCCAGGTCGATATGTGAACCTTTGTTGGAAAAACATGCATTCGCATAAAAGAGTAAGCATAAAGCTGGTTTAAAACTGGTTTCAAGAAAGGCTTCAAAACAATCTATCAAGCATGCAGTCACTATACAGGTTTGATGTGCTTGATGTGTGTACAAGTTTTAAATTTATAAAGTCGAATTATCGGATCTAGCAAAAGCACATACGAGCAAGTGAACTCGTTCGTTATAGCAAGATTACGATGGTAAGTCGGGATCGTTCGCAGGGATTTGTGAGTGAATCTAAACGTAAGTCTAAAAAGTAAATCTCAAACGTAGCAATAATGATTAATAAGATAATTCAAATGATTAAAAACTACACTTGCTTAGACTAGTTTATTACTCTTTGATAAGCATGATTGTGATAACTTCCTTAACATGTTGGATATGATAATTAGATGGTGTTCTAATCTATTGTTTTTACAAGTTAAACCTTCGTCAAGATTTTAGTTTATAAAAACAAGCATTAAGTTTAACCAATCAATTCAAGATCAATTCATTGGGTTAACAATCTTAAACACAAAAATAATCCTTTGTTTAATCAAATACTCTTAAGAAATGGTCAATACAAAAGATAACCGATCATAGACAAAAAAGTTACAATTGATTGCAAACTACTACACTTTCGACCAATTAGGCGTTTAACAATCAACCCGATTTGATTAACAAAAGCATTCTCATTACAATTACACTTTAGTTTCTTTGTTTAACAAAGAATAATTTTGGTAAAAAACAATCATTCATAGACAAATGATTATAACTAGTTGAATAACAATTAATCTTTCGACCTATGAAAAAACTATCAACTAGTTAAACTTGATTCAACAAATGTCACTATGAAACTTAGGTACAATTGGGTTTTAGAATTAACTTGAAATTGAATTAAAACATGTTATCACAATCATAGATTAATCATTAAGTAATAAACATCATCAAAGCAAATGCATAAAGTAACTAGCCACTCATAGCAAACATGAACATAAACTCATAATATTGAACATTAGAAACCATAATTAAAGTCTTACAATGATTGAAATGTGATTACAAATGATAAGGTAATGATACCCCAAGTGTTGGTGTTGACTTCTTGAGAGTTTGACTTCCAAAGGTTGACTTTTTGGGCCTACAAAGTTTCTTGGACTTTTATGGACGAATTTGAGAACTATGAGAGTAGTAGAGAGCTATTTGATGATTGATTAGTAGTTGTGATAATTGTTGTTTCTTGTTGTGTATCTACAAATGATTTCCAAAGCTCTATTTATACTACTCATCAAGCCTATGGTCTTAAATGCTGCAACTTGGCCTCCAAGGAGTTTAGAAGGACCTAGAATGCCAAAAAGAAGAGCCTAGAATCATGCAAAATGAAGTCTTCAAAATCTGTACGAGAGCTCCATCCGATCGGTTGCGGGATGCATCCGATCGGATGGTTTTGGTCATTCCATCCAACCGATCGGTTGGATTACTGTCCGATCGGTTGGTTGAGTCCTATCAGCACTTTTCTTGAACTTGTGATTTTGGCTTGGATCTTTCTCGTGGTTCTTAGTTCTTTGACCAAACTTGATTATTTCTTATCTTGGAACTTTGGAATGATGAAAACTTGGATTCTTCTTCATGATACGCTCAAACGGATTGGATCTTGACTTGGGAATCTTTGTACAATTGTAATTCCTTCTTTTCTTTACAAATCTTTCACTTACTCTTCCTTTTTCCTGTACCTGGTTATATATATTTTGCAAACACACTTTGATATGATTAAGTAGCAAAAGAATATAAAAATAACCAAATAACATATACAAAAGCACGAATAACGCTACTAAAAACATGCACAATTTGAGCGTTATCAAATCCCCAACACTTAAACTTTGCTTGCCCTCAAGCAAATCTAGAAGCAAAAACATTATCCACATGGTACTCAAAGATGTTTAGGAAAAATGTGATACAAATCTATCAAGTACAAGTACAAGTTAGACTCATCATTTTAAGTTTTTATAAATGAAGCATTGAGATGTTTGACAATACCCAAATGATTTTCTTACTTTATGAACATTACTAATCACCTCACGAATGAAACCTAGTTATTGATTATTGATTTTTGTCTCTTGTTTAATTAGTTGTTTTCGCGTTAGGAGTAGGAAAACTAGCTTTATCTTAGTATATTAGCTTGAACGTCCGACTAAACGCCCCACTACATTGAGATAGTTGGTTGATTCATTGTATTTAATGCGTGAATTGCGTTTGCTAACATTGGTTAGTCCCAACGAGAACAAAATGCATAGTGTTAGGGATTGACGACCCTTAACGATTGATATTAAGGAATACAACACTATAATTACAACAAGGAAGCGATAATTCGACTAATCAATAGGAGATAACTAGGAAGTAATAAGATTCTAAGTAAATACACTTTACCTATCAATTTTTCTCTTCCGTATTTTAGTTTAATTATTAGTTATAAAAAACCAAACTCTTCAAACCCCGAGATTTTTAAATTGCTTTCTATAAAAGATAAAAATACAAAAATAATCCCTCAACTCTTAGACTTATTCCGTTATACACTTCGAGCCTACACAAACTATTCTCGTAGAGAACGATCAATCCCCCGTGTCTTACCTATACTACACTACAACGGTCAGGTATTCTGCCTATGAGGATTGTAAAACTTCTTGTGTTTAAATTATCTGCATCAGTTATATTGGTTTTGATTAGAAATATATATAATTTTCTTCTTTTATTTATGAATAACTTTATTACTTATGTAATTAAAATTTTTACATTTTATGAATCATTATAGCTGAGGTTTTTGTTGAAAATTAAATACTTGTAAGTTATGATTTGTGAATAATTATAATAATGAGGCTATGTTCAACTCGTGAGATGCACGGATAGTATCTAAGTTTTGATAGCTAAACGGTTGGTACTAATTAGGTTTCCACTATTTAAAATAGTTACTTCACTTTAAAAGAGTACATCTGAAGATGTTTTTTTTGCAAGATGTTATATTTAAATGAGTCTTTTCATATGTAATCTTTTAATATGAGTAATCTTTTCAAGATGTTATATTTAAATGAGGCTTTTCAAAACCAGTATATGTTATTATGTTTCTAATCAAAAGAGTATATGTCAAGAGACTTTTTTCAAGATGTTACAAACTAATTTTGGAACCACAATGAAAATTACGCAAGTACTTCAGATTTCCTTTTAATTTGTTTGCAGCAAATAAATGCAAGTATTTACTTTAACTCATCTAGACAAACGGATAGTCTTCATTTAATCCACCTTAATTACAAATAAATGAACTCATATTAATCTCTCTCTCTCTCTCTCTCTCTCTCTCTCTATATATATATATATATATATATATATATATATATATATATATATATATATATATATATAGTTTTGCGTTCATGTGGTGTACAAGCTTAAAATAGATAAAATAGGTACACATGTGGACCGTTGGATCAACATTGATAGATGAGATCAAAATAAATAATATTAATTAATAAAATATTTACTCTAAGGGTATTAAAGTAATTTTATTTTTCCCATTATCTGATTTTCTTTAATTGCAATCCCCTCAAACCACGTTTTTCACAATCCCTTCTCAATCATCATCAATACTCTATAACTAAAATCAAACACCCCACAATTCCTTCAAATTAGTTATCAGAAATCTCCAATATCACTACAATAATTAGATATGGCCAGTGGATCGATTCATACGTTACTTTTGATCATTTTCTATATAATGACAATAATTCACACGACATCTTCATCCCAAAATCATCATAGTCGAATTTACCACTATGTCGAATTCAACCGATAATGATTCTATGCCAGGTATTATTTTTCAATTGGTATTCTTTTTTGATAGATTATATTAAGTTGTTTGGTTGTATTGTAACTAAACAATTAGAGTGTAGGTATATTTTAGATTATGTATGTTTTTGTGTTTTTGTATAGAGTAGGATTGAATAGTTTATTTGTAGATTTTAGATATTGAGTAGTAATGATTAGGAATGATTATTTAATGATTCACGGAAATCATTAGTTGTTTAGTTTCTTTGTTCACAAAAATCACAGCCGAGGGTGTTTGTTTGGTCCAACGAGACCACCACAAATGTGGTTGTAGCTTTTTTTGTTCAGTGTGGTCACGACACCCCTAAGGGTCTCGTGTTTAAAATATTTGATAAGAAGTGGTTTAGCAACTAGTAGAAAAATATTTCATACCAAGGGTTGAGTATTTAGTTAAAGATGCAAGATCGTCCAACTCATCTTAAAGTTGTTGGGCAACACCAACCGGATAAATATGAGGTAAACTAAGTAAGAAGGACTGCGTATCCATGATAAATTGTTCTTTTTTGTATACATGAGAAACCAGATGCGAGGTGCTGAAACATAATCACCCTCGAATCATAGTTGGTTGTGTGTATTAGCTGAAACAACTTTAGGTGGTTAGGTGTATTATTGTTGTAACACCGCTTAAAATCATTATCACTCTTCTTATTATAGTGATTTCTAACATGTTTGACTCAACAAATACATTTGAGGTATTTTCTTAAAGACACCACCAAGGGGTGAGTATTTTGTTGTTAACTTTGGGTCATCAAGTGGGTACTAAAACAGTCTCAGAAAACAGATTTTTTAGTTGAGTTTTCTTGGGTTCGTGTTTGTTTGTCGAGCTTATTTTTCCCATTTATGGCGCGCACATGCGCAAATAAATTTGTTTGAAATCCTATGTTAGCAAAGTGTGTCAAAAACATGATATTGTGCTTGTTAAGTGCCTGCCTAACAGTTAGTGTGCGTTTCTTTATAGCATGGCCTGAAGCCCAAAAACAATTATACGAGTGTCTTTGGTTAAGTTTCTGGCTGAAGCACATGGTATTTACATAAAAGCTAGTCTATATATCTGTTTTGAGATATTCATTTAGTCACTTGATTGAACAAGGTAGTGTGTACTTCGTCTTAAAAAATGTCATTTTTTTATGTATTTAATTGTTATGTGTATTTGTTAGTTTGTTATTATTGACTTTAAGTGGTTGTGTTTGCTAAGCTGTTTGTTGGTTGTGTGTATGAGTAGAATAATGCACAGGAAGGTAAGCAGCTAACTATATGTTTCATATATGCTTTGAAAATATGCCAATAGATGAGAATGTGTATTACTTGTATTGTTTATTACGTGTGTTGAACTAAACTACTTATAGATGTTGTGTGTTGTGGATAATTAGATATAATTGTGTATTAGCTGCATATAGTTTTGTATTAGCTACGTATTGATTGGTTTAAATATTCAGACGAGACCACCACAAATGTGGTGGTAGCTTAGGAATCATGGGTTTAGTTTCTTGTTTTTTACCACCACAAATTGGTATAACAATTGTCTAATGAGTTAAATTGATTATTTGGTATAAGAACATTAGGAATCATGGGTTTAGTTTCTTGTTTTTTACTCGATTAATACATAATGTTTATTTGATAGCAGATGAGCCATCAACTCCAAGATCAACTGATAATGTGCAAGACAATATTGTTGACGCTGAAAGTGTTCCACAAGCTGGGAGTTACCAACCAACCCCGCCAGGTAGTAAATTTTGGATTCCTGAAGCTAAAAAAAACCCATGGAAGGAACAGAGTTTGATACAATTGAACAAGCTTCAACGTTTTACAAAGAGTATGCAAGGGAAGGTGGTTTCGAAGTTAGGAGGGGTGGGCAATCTAATAGGAAAAAAAAGAAAATCCTGATTTGAAATACTTTTGTTGTTCTAGAGAAGGTGTGAAACAACCAAAGAAAGATAATTCAAAGACAGATACATCAACATCTAATATCATAGAAGTAGTAAAGGTGATTAAAAGAAGGAAACGAGCACCCCAATGTTGTGGATGCAAAGCTCTACTTCGTCTTAGGAAGACCCCTGAAAATAAGTATGTTGTGTAAAAGTTTTTTGAAAAACATAACCACAATTTGGTTCATGAAAATGATTACAAGTATCTTCGGGCTGCGAGGAAACTTACTTTTTCTAAACAGAAGTTGTTGCGCCAGCTTTCCGAAGCTAATATTGGTCCCACAAGAGCTTGGAAAGTAATGACACACATGTATGGCGGGTTTGAAAACATCGGGGCTACAGATGTTGAGTGCAGGAACTATAGGCGGGGTTTGGATAATTTCATTGGTAATCGGGATGCGCAGATGGTTGTCGAGAAGCTGTTGAGTAGACAAGAGTTTTTCTCCGACTTTTCTATTGAATACAAGCAAGACAAGAAAGATAAAACCTTGGTAGGGTTTTTTTGGGCAGATGCACAAGCAAAGTTGAACTATGCTGCTTTCGGTGACGTCGTCTCGTTTGATGCAACCTTTAGGTCAAACAGGTAAACTGATACATTTACTACATATTATAGTATAGGCCATGAATGCTTCTTAACATCAGTCTCGTCCATGTGATTTTAAGTTTTTACCATCAAATTTAGGCATTTTTAACATAAGTAATCATGTATGGACAAACCATTAAGGCAAATTGAATTCAACTAACTTAGGTCATAAACGGTTCCTTCCAGCATATAGTCATTTTAATTGTGATAGTCAATAGCCTATAAATCACCTCATTACTTTGTAAATAAACATCATTCTGGTCATGTACACAAAAATTGATTATAGCATATAGTGATTTTATTTAGAAAGGTTATTGATTAACTTTTTGTATGTTTTATCTATGGTCATCTCACAAAAATTGATATGTATGCCCAACACAGAAACAATTTGATTTTATGTAAGTTTTATCTATGCTCATCTGAAACTCGTGACTAATTTATTAATACTTTGAGACGTTACTCATCTATTTATTCACCCTTAATCTTCTCCTTTAATTTTTTCATGTGACATTATCTGGTTTTTAAGCATATCTTTAATCATGGTTTCACTCAGTACCCATGTCTACTATCCTAGATTTTAGTTTGTTTCCTGTGACTTAGGGTTGTGTAGTACTCAACTGAGCAACATTGTAAACAAAGGTTCCTCAGGTGTTAAGGCACACTGAAGGTGTCTTGTTGATTTAACTGTACCATGCGATCCCCCTACTGAATGTGAGCATTAATGTTATAAGCTGAGTAACTTAAATATGTAGTTTAAGCTCTAAAATTCGTTAATGTAGTGCTTCATTTGAAAACTTTTAATAGCTTTTAATATTTCATGAATTTACAAGCCATAAATAAAATGAATGGAAATGAAATTGTTGCCACTCTAATGGTTCATATTCCAAACTGTCTTTAACATTATAAATGAACGTTTGTTAGCATAGTAATAAGTATTGTAGTTAATGATAATAAAGCTAAAAGGAATGTATAAAAATGAAATTACCACTCTCATGGTTCATATTCCAAACTTCCTCCAACCATGTACTAATTGCATGATACAAATAAGAGATTAAATTCTTAAATACTGTATGGCCTTTCGTTTGCAAAGAACTAGAAAGAATAAGCTAGAAACAATAAAGTGCATTTACAATTATATTAAATACGAGGCATGCAGAACCCGTGCTACGCACAGGCTTTTAATTTAATTGTTAATCGCGCGTATTGTTTTTGTGTATTGTCGAGTGGATTTGTATTTTTAGTTTAGTATGTTGTATGAAACGTTTTTAGTTTGTTGTTTAAAAATATAAAAATGGTTGATATTTTTTTGGTTTTTTGGTCTTTATATTTTCTAAATGGGGTTGTCGTTATTAAATTGTCATACGATCGATTTAATTTTCTTTGATTGTTTTGGCCTATTACGTAACCCATCAATAATTTTGCATTATATGATTTTCGCATGGTAATATGAAGCACACTGGTTTTTTCTTATTTGTTATAGTGTAATTTGCGTTAATTATTTTTGTGATTAGGTTCATAAGTTGTGATTGTATTACATCTGTTGTAAGTATGCCATTAGTTGTTAGGTGATTTTTATATTTAATCTTTTTATAAAATATTAGTATTTATTTATAAAGTTTATGATTAAAAACTAAAGTTAGCTTCATCTCATTTTATTGTACAACTAATTTCATTAAAATTAATATTGAAGTCTAACTAATATTAATAAATTTTATCAATAAACTCAATTCCAAATAGCTAACCAAATGAATATTAATTAACACACTATTAATAATTTCTAAAACATTTTGGACTCCACTATTATGTCTTAAACTTAATTTTTTTAATTTACAAATGGGTTCGAGCAAAAATTTTGTACTTTTTCTTTTATATTCATTATTCAAGTTGCATGCTTACATATACTAATCACGCTAAAAAGTATCATTTAACCATTTAAATGTTGCTTTACATATATGCTCGTGCACATTTTCTTGAATCAATTCGCACATATGAGCTACATCAATAGAAAACACACATAAATTACTTGTATATGAAAATGCATTAACATAATACATATATCTATATATATTGCATTAAGTTAATTCATCAATTATTCTTGAAACCTTTTCAACTTCATCTCAATCAATAACCAACTTTTAATTCTCTACTAATTACTAAATATCATGTGATCAATTCCGGCAAGCCTTGCACTTCCATCTCGATGTTGTATATACTTCACATTAAATGCACCGGTTTTGTTTTTCGATAAAAGTTTGAACTTTTGCTTATGTTTAAAACTCAACTTTTTTATTTGATATTATAATTTACAAATGGCTTTAAGTCAAAATTATGTATTTTTTCCTTTCTATTCGTTACTCAATGTGATATTTTTAATATGTTGTATTTTGTTATTATGGCAAACTCATTTAATGGGCGTAAATATTGGTTTCTTACTAATGATTCTACATATAGAAAATGAAAACACTTTGCGATGCGCGGACCTTATTCTTTTCAATAATAATTCATTTGCACACAATAAATTCATTCTAATATTTCTCAAAGAGCATTCGAAAGCAACTACTTACATAAACTAATCACGCTAAAAATTATCATTTAACCATTTAAATGTTGCTTTACATACATGCTCGTGTACATTTTCTTGAATCAATTCGCACATGTGAGCTTCATCAATAGAAAACTGATGAGGCGAAAAATGAACCACTTTTAGGGGGTCATTTAAGCCCGAATCCGAATTTATTTGATCAAATATTGCCCTAAATCGTTCCTTTTGTGATTTTAGGTACTTTGGGAGTGAAATCTGGAAAAGGAAGCAATTCGGACGTTTTTGGAGCATAAAAGTGAAGAAAACGCCAAAGTCTTAATTTTCCAAGCTGGGAACAGTGCATGACGGCGTCAAGAGCAAATCCTTGACGGCGTCAAGAGCAAATTTCATAAATTTGCATGACGACCCAGAAGAGTTTTGACGGCGTCACGTAGGAAGGGCGTCAAGAGTAAAAGAGTCGTGACGGCCTGGAAGTACCCAAGTCTTGACGGCGTCAGAAGTGGATCTAGGCAGTCCGAGGGGAATTTTGGCGGCGAGGTGACGGCGTCACAAGATTACTCTTGACGCCGTCAGCCCTATTTTTCTATATATAGTTTTCTATTTTTCACACATTAAAGAGAGAAGTTTTGGGAGAAACCCTAAGTACGATTTTGGTGTAACTTTACAGGTTTTTCAAGGGTTCCAACCCCTTGATACCTTGCATGATTAATCAAGATAAGTGTTCTTCTAATTCAATCAATATGTCTATGTGTTGGTTGTCTATATCATGTTCTTGTCTTAATTCTATCATGCTAGGCTAGATCTCTTTTGTGTTTGCTTAGATCTAATGAAACCTAGATATTGATTATGTGTTGATTACTTGTTTATTCTTGTCTTGGATGAATGATTTATATGTTAAGCTTAAGAAAACTGGCAGATCTCCAAATGGTAACATGCTTGAACGTCTTAAGAAACATGAACCGAGGCGCACTAGGTCTTTATTGGTTGTATTTAATGCATGAGCCACTGTTTACAATCCCTATAGTTGTGCTGGGCATGATGTAGGAGGAGATAAGAGCTCATAGAATTGGGGAGTTATGTGTGCCACCCCATGAATGGTATTAAGGAATACGATCCGTCATCCATGCAATTATAACAAGTAATTAACGTGTAAAAGATATCTAGGGAGTAGTGAAATCTAAGTAAACACATTTTCTCCAATTACTGCTCACAACTTTAGTTTAATTAGTTTATTTTCATTTTTATTATTTTATTTTGATTGCATCTTAGTATTGGGTTAGTTGAATAGCAACTAATTCCGCCCACTCTTCCAAAACCCGAGATTTTAATTTGCTTTCTAAAAAAATATAAAAACACAAAAATAATCATCTCTCACCTTTAGAACTAGTATTTAGGCTTTCTAATCCTAGCGACACTATTCCTAAGCTGAACGATCAATCCCCCGGTACTTGTCACTATACTATACTACAACGATCAGGTACACCGCCTGGTGGGGGTTGTAAGCTTCTCGAGATCCCTCGAGAGGTAAAGCCTGTTGCGATTCCCACGCATCAAGTTTTTGGCGCCGCAGCCCGGAGAATAGTTATTGTCTAGGATAGAATTTCTTTTTATTAGGTCTACTTGCTAGATTCCTTTCTAGTAAGATTTTATTTTTATTTTTTTTAAAGTCTTCTTTAGTCTATCTTATTTCTTCGTGCTTTTGTTCGTAACTCTTTACCATCCGACATCATGGAAGGTGGTAACATCTTTGAACCCGTCATCCCACCACAACAAAACCCACCACTAGAACCCCTTAGGCCCCGAATCTTAGGAGAGTATTCCCGACCTAGCCACCAAGGCTACCGAAACACCATTGAGCTCACCGGAGCCAATGTGACCCCCTTGCGATCCGACACCATCCGGTTGGTGCAAAGCGAATGTGCATTCCATGGACTTCGTTCCGAAGATCCAAACCAACATCTTAAGGACTTTCTCAAAATCGTAGATTCCATAGACCTAGGTGTTGAAACTAGAGAGACTACCCGTTTACGCCTATTCCAATTCTCTCTACGGGATCAAGCTAGTCAATGGCTTGAGCGTTTACCCGCGGGATCCATCACCACATGGGATGATCTCACCACTCGTTTCCTTGCTCAATTTTTCCCACCGGGGAGAACTACTAAGCTTAGAAATGACATCTTGATGTTCCAACAACGTCAAAATGAATCTCTTTATGAAGCATGGACTCGTTTCAAGGACTTACTCCAAAAAGTCCCTCATCATGGCATAGATCTTTGGCTCCAAGTACAAATTTTTTATGACCATATCGACATCTCCACGAGGCGAGCCATTGACCAATCGGCCGGTGGTAAGCTACGTGATCTTAGTGCGGAACAATCATGGGAACTCATAGAAGATCTTGCTATCTATGACAACGAAAGTTGGAACGATCCCCGTGACTTGAACGAAACGGTCAAGGCAATATCTTTGCCTTCGAACAATTCTGGCACCCCCGACCGTAGGATCATGGAACTTGAAGGTCGAGTCAAGTCTCTCATGAAATCTTACGAAGCTCCAAAACCCTCAAGCCATGTAAGCAGAATCACTTCCACATGTAAATTATGTAATGGCCCTCACGAGACGCATAACTGCATGGAGCTACCAAAACATGCTTATAACGAATTCACATCGTCACACGTGGGATGAGGCCCTCGCACTTCTGACGAGGCCTATGAAGAATGGAAGGATAAACCTAATTTCAGAGGATACCAAACGCGGAGCGTATCCTTCAATGACTCCTCACCCCTCGCTTGGTCCGAGCATTTTCCCTCACAAAGCACTCCTAGGCAGAGCTGTGAAGACGTCTTGCGAAAGTTCATTCTATCTCAAGAATTACAGCTCTCCACGCTCGAGGCTAAATTTAGACAACAGCAGGCCGATGTGAATAACAAGATTTGTAATCTGTTAACTGCTATCAAAGAGCATGTTGTCAATAAACCTATTCGCGTTGATGAGGTCAAATCTGCTACCGTCATGAGTCCACCAACCTTCCCTGTGAAAATCAAAAGTCCGAGCAAGTTATTCAAACATCTATCTCCTAATGGAAAAGAACCTGTCAAACCCCTTGGACCAATCCACTTCGTAAACACCATCACCACGATATCTACTTCAACATCTAGCCCAACCCAGCAACAAACTAACAAATTCAGTCAGACAGCTAAAGATGAGCCCTCAAGGGTTGATCATGATTCAGCAAGAAAATCTACCAACTCCCCCGAGCAATACACCGCGCAGGAATCCGGCAAACCAGATGAAGGGAAGGAGGAATCGGAAGAACATGAGAGAGATCCAACCATTTTGGGTAAATCTATTATAGAAGAACCCGAGAGAAAAATGGAGGATGTTATTAGTGGGAGTAGCGATAGGACTAAGGAAAATAACCATAAAGTTTTCAAGATCTCCTGCACCGTTAAGGAAAAGCTCCTAACCGAGAGTCATGTAGATCCTAGCTCTCCAGTCAACCTAATCCCCCTTTCCTTATACCATGAGACTTTCCCAAAACGCATTGCGTGCGAAAGGGTAATGAATAATTTATCAATCAGGGTCGGAGAGCTTGTTTACAATACTAACCTCGTCGTGGTCGATGATATAGACCCTCTCACCAATCAACCGTTAACCAACCTTGTTCTGGGGAAACCATTTATCAATGAATCAGGAGTAATCCTTGACAAGATGGATGGAAGTGTAATGTTCACCAATGGTGTTAGAAAGGTGATTTTTCGTGGGGGAAATGAAGAGGTTTATGAATATCGTCCTTCCCTTGAGGGGAATCTATTCGGATTCAGGAATGGAGAGTCGGGGAAGATAAGGAAGCGTGATCCGAGTAATCTCAAAATTCCATGCATGATCGGTCACAAGCATTTTGATAACGTCTACATCAACATATTCATGCCTAAGAATGTTATGTCCCTGTTCCATTACAACAATATCTGCAGATGGGGAATGATTTACAAAGGAGAGAAAGTGGTTGGTAAAGATCATGAAATCCAGGTGTTCGTAGGAAACATGGCATTTACTATGGAATTCACAATTGTGGATAACATAGAAGACTATGTCGACCCCAGGTTATCACAAGTAGTCTTAGGAGCATCCTTCTGTGAAATCACTAATTTGATAGTGGATGACTTGAACGGAATCATGACCTTCACTGATGGGATTAGGAGGATTTCATACCAAACGCCATATAAGAGAAAAGACCTTAGGGAAATCGACTGTGACGGGCTTGATAAGATGAGCTCCCAACTTATCTTGTGTGATGAAGACGTTAGAAGAGGATGTGAGAACATTACTGATTTATCTTGTGGATTCTTTAAGGATGTTGGCAAGCTTGATTCTAAGTATCGAAATGATGTCTTCGAGTTTGAAGACCCGAAATACTTGAACTATGAAAGCGAAACTGGTTTAGAAGACGACCTAGAGAGTGGAACCAATGATGAAATCACGTAGTAACCCATGACCTTGAGTCTAGCTACAAGACTCGTAAATAAAGAAAAGCGCTTCTTGGGAGGCAACCCATGTTTTGTGTGATTTTATTTGTTTGATTGTTATTTGCTTCCGTATGCATGTTCTATTTTTATTGTTGGTTGATCATGTTTCTAAACTAAATAGTAGAAATACTTTACTTTGTTGTTTGGCCTAGTCTTAACTCCACCTAAAGGTATTTTTGCAAAAGATAAGTGTAAGGGGAAACCCCAAATATGTTTTTAAGAAACAAACCGATCATGATTCTCCACAATATTAAATGAGCATGTATATTCGTATGTGTTAGAGTCAAATGCTTGTATTGAGTCATAATGAAGTTTTGCAGGATTTTCCAGGAAGTAGGACCAAGTTTTTCCAGAAATTTTCCGGAAACTTAACATAAGAATTTCTGCAGGTCCATTCTGATGGCGTCAGGGGTTTACTCTTGACGGCGTCAGGAGTTAAAATCTGGAAATTTTACCGGTTTTGTTTTTCTAACGGAGTCTTATGGTTTTTGTGAATTATTAAGTTTTATAATCTCCAGGAGATCTGCAAACTTCATTCCACAAGCATTATATCTTATCTTGTTTTCTAGGATTTAGAAACTTATATAGAATGCCACCGATTTTACGCGAGGTTGTCTTGTCTATGTTGTCAGGTTTTACAGGTTATGTATGACAAGAAGATGATTTATATTCTGGAAGGGAAGCTTTGATTGTTCATTTTCTTGGAGGAAGATTTAACCTGGCCACCCTATTATCCATACCGAGCGAATCAGGGGAGTATTTGATTTCATTCTCTTTACTTTTTCACTTTTACATTCTTTACTTGAACATTGGGGACAATGTTCATCTTAAGTGTAAGGGGAGGGTAAAAAGATGATACCTTACATATGCACTTTCGCTTGAGTTTGTTTTGTTTGATAGTAGATGTGTAATAAAACTATGAGAAATACTTGTTAGTGCAATTTTAGCGCCAAATTTAAATTTTTTTACAACATTTAGGAGTGAAACTTTAGCCATAGCAAGCGTCTCATGAATAGGAGATTGTATGACTAGCACATAACCGTATATTCAAAAAAAATTTCCACCCAAATATGTGAGGTTCGCCTTTAGATTTGATAGGAAAAGCATTTACTATTAGTGCTTATGAGTGTACCGGTAGCATTTAGATTCTAGAACTTGCGTTAGTGATGTATCCCGAGACCGCTAGTGAGACTACATTCGTGTAGTAGGATTTACTACATGATAAGAGGCATTAGGATCACCCTTGTGTTAAACCCGTATCATAATTACTTGACCATTTAAGTCATATTACTTGGCTAGTTAAGTCAACTAATTTTTCCCACACCCTTAGCGTTGTACTCATTTTTAGTACACGAAACCCCTAGTACACCCCTCCGAGCCTATCTTTTCGTTTCTAACTTTAAGCATTTTACTTAAAGGAAGAATTTGTTACACCCCACTTAAATGTACATCCAAATCGCCTTAGCCTTCCGTGTATGCGCTCATTTTTAGTGCATTATTGTTATTTGTTAAACCCTAAGTTAACTTTCTAATTGATTACATGGTTGCTAAGTCGAGTCATATCCTTGTACATATTGTTTTGGGACGATTGGAACTCATGGGTAAGTACTTATTTTATGGAGTAATGGGGAAGAACATCATTTATTACCCCCATATGTACGTTAATCTTAAAAGTGCTCCAAGTGTTTTGATTTTCTTAATTCGAGTCATTAGATTAGTTTATTGTAAAGTATGTAAAAATTCAAGTGTAAGGGAAATGTTCATTCCCTATGATGTATTATTTTGGATGGTAGGGTAAGAGTGTATGCAAAAAAAATAAATAAATAAAATAAAATAAAATAAAATAAAATCAAGAAAAAGAAAAAAAAATAGAAAAAGAAAAAGAGAAAAAACATACGGACTACCATCCCGTTTCATTCTATGTTCATTTTATGTTTTTGTTATTTTTCATTTATTTGCTTAAGTCGAGTCTAGTCTTGGCTTAGCAACGCTATCTTGTACATGTAATTAACTAAGATTGTTAACTCGCCACCAGTAAAACTTCCTTTATCCAACAAAACCGTGTATTTCATATCCCTACACCTAACGTTACAACCCTTTAAAAGACCTCTTTGATAGTTTATCCTAGGTGCTTACGCCATGTGGTGGAGGTTTGATCCTTTCCCAAGCCTATGGTAATCTATTTTGCTATGACAGGTAGTGAGAGATATCTTCCGTTTCCATATTGTAATTTACACTTTATTACACCCGAGAGATGTGAGTATCTAAACACTATTTGTGAGGTGCTTGTGTATGACCTCCGTGCTTGTCTATTGGTCTTTAGTGGAACGATTATTTGTTGTAATTACTTTTATATTAGTGATTAAATGACCCCTAACTTGTATTTTGACTAGAATAAAAGCGCATTTGCTTGAGGTCAAGCAAATCTCAAGTGTAAGGGTATATGATGAGGCGAAAAATGAACCACTTTTAGGGGGTCATTTAAGCCCGAATCCGAATTTATTTGATCAAATATTGCCCTAAATCGTTCCTTTTGTGATTTTAGGTACTTTGGGAGTGAAATCTGGAAAAGGAAGCAATTCGGACGTTTTTGGAGCATAAAAGTGAAGAAAACGCCAAAGTCTTAATTTTCCAAGCTGGGAACAGTGCATGACGGCGTCAAGAGCAAATCCTTGACGGCGTCAAGAGCAAATTTCATAAATTTGCATGACGACCCAGAAGAGTTTTGACGGCGTCACGTAGGAAGGGCGTCAAGAGTAAAAGAGTCGTGACGGCCTGGAAGTACCTAAGTCTTGACGGCGTCAGAAGTGGATCTAGGCAGTCCGAGGAGAATTTTGGCGGCGAGGTGACGGCGTCACAAGATTACTCTTGACGCCGTCAGCCCTATTTTTCTATATATAGTTTTCTATTTTTCACACATTAAAGAGAGAAGTTTTGGGAGAAACCCTAAGTACAATTTTGGTGTAACTTTACAGGTTTTTCAAGGGTTCCAACCCCTTGATACCTTGCATGATTAATTAAGATAAGTGTTCTTCTAATTCAATCAATATGTCTATGTGTTGGTTGTCTATATCATGTTCTTGTCTTAATTCTATCATGCTAGGCTAGATCTCTTTTGTGTTTGCTTAGATCTAATGAAACCTAGATATTGATTATGTGTTGATTACTTGTTTATTCTTGTCTTGGATGAATGATTTATATGTTAGGCTTAAGAAAACTGGCAGATCTCCAAATGGTAACATGCTTGAACGTCTTAAGAAACATGAACCGAGGCGCACTAGGTCTTTATTGGTTGTATTTAATGCATGAGCCACTGTTTACAATCCCTATAGTTGTGCTGGGCATGATGTAGGAGGAGATAAGAGCTCATAGAATTGGGGAGTTATGTGTGCCACCCCATGAATGGTATTAAGGAATACGATCCGTCATCCATGCAATTATAACAAGTAATTAACGTGTAAAAGATATCTAGGGAGTAGTGAAATCTAAGTAAACACATTTTCTCCAATTACTACTCACAACTTTAGTTTAATTAGTTTATTTTCATTTTTATTATTTTATTTTGATTGCATCTTAGTATTGGGTTAATTGAATAGCAACTAATTCCGCCCACTCTTCCAAAACCCGAGATTTTAATTTGCTTTCTAAAAAAATATAAAAACACAAAAATAATCATCCCTCACCTTTAGAACTAGTATTTAGGCTTTCTAATCCTAGCGACACTATTCCTAAGCTGAACGATCAATCCCCCGGTACTTGTCACTATACTATACTACAACGATCAGGTACACTGCCTGGTGGGGGTTGTAAGCTTCTCGAGATCCCTCGAGAGGTAAAGCCTGTTGCGATTCCCACGCATCAAAAACGCACATAAATTACTTGTATATGAAAATGCATTAACATAATACATAGATCTATATATATGCTTATCTATAACAATCACCTAAATATGTATGAAACAAAGAAAATAGTTGGTATCCCAGTCTTTGGTTCCATTTATCTGAGCATGCATTATCTTGTGTGAGTTTCATGGTACCTGCGTATTATAACTAAATTAAGAAAAAAAGAAGGTCGAGTTAATTACAAAGATCTAAAAGATGTGTGAATCATCTCCTAAATGTTGCAAAAGAGAATTTACATACCGCTACCAACAATCAAAGATCTAAAAGATGTGTGAATTTGTACATACTAAATGTAATTTTGGTCGGTTTATATAGGCATGAATTAGGTTATATCATTAATTATTCTTGCAACCTTTCGCAACCCTTGCACTTCATCTAACCGACTTTAATTCTATACTAAATGTCATGTGATCAATTCGGGCAACCCTTGCACTTCATCTCCTTTCATGATTGTATAGTTATTATGAGGCTGCATTGAATTTCGAGCATTAGCTATCTTGTACTATATGCAATGGGACTCTATCTTGAGTATCTTGATTACTCCACATTAAAATAAATTCGATACAAAAAATGGAACCTAAGATTACCCCTTCCCACTAATTACAACACATTCTCACTTTCATGTCCCTACCACCATTCCAAATTAAAACTCATATTTTCATGAATAACAACATCAAATTTTATACATATTTGTAAGATCAAAATTAAAACAAATAATTTGTGAACTTCAATTAATACCATATAGTAACCATTGGTAAAGAGACCCTCAAATCCCTATAAAAAACATAGGTTAAAATAAATTCTCAAAATATTAATTTTGTCTAGTTATACTTTCCATCAATTCAACTTTGATTTTGTATTATTTCTAATGTCATGGGGTGGATACATTGCAACCTCTTAAACTGCTTAAGTAGAAGGAAAAAAAATAAAAGCAAGATTCAAGCCACCATTAATATTCATCAAAGCTTTGTCACACTAATTATAAACCTTGTTTACATATGATTTTCATTTTCTTGCATGCCTAATTTTTTGACAGTTATTTCATAAATGTGGAGATATTATCCACTCCGTCTCCATCTTCCACTTTGTTTTGTTATCAACATCTTGATATACCCCGTTAGCGTCACTAACCACTTATCAATACCTGCAAGAATAACATTAATAAACCACTAACCAACCCAAAATTTTAAAATAGGTTAGCAGATCTAACCCTCGGTTCCTTCTAAGGTAACAACACATCCATTTGTCTTCCATAAACTTCAAAGCTAGACTATCAACCGACTTCACATGCAAGAAAGTTAACAAATTGATTACCTTTGCACGTATACCCCCTTGCGTTAATCAAGTCAATATTTCTACATGAACCATTGCACGTAACATTAATATGCATAGTACACTTTCATTGGACGAGAAATTTTACATTAACCAACTAAATTCAATTCCATAGGTGAGAAGCTACACCTAAAAGAACTTTATCACACTATAAGAAAAAATATGGAAAAACTATTGACTAAAAAAATGATCATGTCAATATCTATTTCAAAACTATTTATCTAATTAGCAAGCTTGTTAATTCACAGATCTTGAGCCATAAAAACAGATGGGGTACATACCAAGGTTACGGTTATTGATGTCAGTGAGTTCAATGCCATCAATTGCTAGCATGCTATCCATTTCATTCTCATCATGTGCCTAGAAACAAAAAGTAGAGATCAAAAGGAAATTGGTTAGTTGGTGTTGCACTGAATTTACACACAAACAATAATAAACTAACAGCAAACATGTGATTCATACAAAATCATCAAACTACACACAAATTAAAGTTTCACACACACACACACACACACACACACATAATTAACAAAGACAAAATGGTGTTATTTATAGTATTCAATGATGGTGGTTGATGGGTTTGTACATTTATTTGAAGGCAAATGAAAGGAGCAAATGATTAAATGAAAATAAAGGCTAGCAACACTTCGTATGGTTTCAATCATTTATATTTGAAACACTAAATATACCTCATATGTACTTACCACTTAAGCATGAACATTAAATCAAGGTACTTACGCATGAAGCCTCTGCCTAATGAAACTCTATTTTCTGCATTTAATTCTGAGCATTAGGTAACTTGTACTCTATGCAATCTTGATGCCTCCACATTAAATTAGAGGGCCTAATCTTATAGTATTATAGATAGATATGTAGTTATCATGCACTAAGAGCTTATAAATACCACTTTCTTATGAGCCACAACCACACTTTTCTTGCCAATTGAAAGCGGCCAATGCTGATGTTTCGGTCAAAGTAATGATTTGTCGCAAGTGGGACGTAACCAACGTTGAAAGGAGATGCCAATTAGTACCAATTTCATTGTTTCGGATGAGAAGGTTTATATTTTACCTATAGTATATTTTTTGTGGTATACAGTACATAACATTATTACATGTCGTCTAAGCAGGGGGAATGTGATGCATTGTACAACAAAGAACAATATATCACATTGTTTCATTAATAAGCTAGCTACACAAAGGTTCCATCTACTTGATTTGGGATTTTAGTGTGGGACCAAAGAAAGAAGAATACCGAATCATGAAGAATGACACTCACATGCTTGAGTTGCATGGATCGACTTCAGTGACCAAAGTTGCAAGTGATAGTTCCAATTCGTTGGACTCGAAAGTCTCGAACCTACAAATAACATATACTTTGTTGGTAAGGTTTTTTGTCTCCCTGAAATAAATTTATCATGCAATTGAGCACCGATTAATAAATCACACAATATAAAACACGCCTCTAGATGTCGTAAGTTTTGTTACGAGTGTCGGAAAATCCATGCAACAAAAGACATGATCCAAGACCCTTGATTTTATTCTGACAAACCAACGGTAATGTTGCCTCCTATTGTAAATAATTTAAGTTAGGCACTCTAACATGTGCAACATCAACTGCATGCTGAGCGTAACTTATTTTTGCAGGGGGCACAAATCAAGGTAACGTTATGGCAGAAATTGGGTGATGACCTGCTAGAAAAGAATTCCCAGAAGCATGGTATCTACGCTATTGTGCTTACTTCAATAAATGCAAATATAACAGTACCCAAGCCTTGGGTCGATTGGGTCATGGTGTTGGCAAAGATGGAAGCAACTTCTTCGTTCAGTGGTTCCCAATAAAGAAGAATGAACAATGTTATTTTTTGTTGACCAGTTAAATTAACCTCTAAGACTAATACTTGAAAAAAGATATAGAAAGTTAGAGACAAAGAAAATTACATTTACTACTTGCTGATAAGGTGTTTTCTTTTAAAGTAACATTGATTGAACTACAATAGTAAGCTATGAGGATTATTTTCTTAAAAGTAGGATGACTTGGAATAGTTTTGGGAGTAGTAGTTTGCACAAAATCAAAGGCTATTGCAAATTTAAAACCCTCGATCAAGTGAATACAAATTTTTCTAATTTTTCATGAGTGTTATTTAATTTTATCATAAGAAACTTTTAAAACTTTAAAGTAACAACGTACGGTATTCTCAAGTAAATTGGACAATTTTACATCTCACAACTGTATATAAAATGACCTGAAATCGTATACATTAATCCATCTCTATTCTCTGTGTATATTTTGAAGTATTTGGATGAGTAAACGTATCATAAATGTGACTATTATTCTTAATTATGATATAATGCAATGTCAGTTTTTGACTTTAAAGAAGTTTACATGCATAAAATTAGCCATTAGTATATTCTTTTCCACTAAAAGATTGAGTTACATAATATAAATGTAAGTAATTCAAGTCCATATATTAGTAATTCTTTGCAACATAAATGTAAGTCTTTAATCTGTATTATTATTTTCATACATTTGAAACTGTAAAAAAAAACTTACCACCTTCATGTTCCTTCTAAAGATTCACCATAAAAAATAAATTATAATAGTCTTAAAGGTGATTATTCTTTCCTTTGCGTACGATAAATCTTCTAAGTACGGTTGAATTTTTGGTATTATGTGACGATGCATCTAACAAAAGCGATTATATTTCTAAATGTAAAAAATAGAATTATGTTCATGAGTTAATAAAAAAACACATCAAGTGATTTAATCAACTACATACACAAGTGAACGACTTATTATAGTTATATTCATTTTCTTCAATAAATATTAAATATTTAGATTGTTTTATAACTTTAGAAGGTTAAGCTCATGCAATTGATATGAACACTATTTATATACAACGTAGTGTATCGTACGAGTTGATTGTTGTTTAAAATCAACCAATTATGCATGCCCCATTTACTCTGACCATGAAAGGATCCAACATGCAAAACATATTTTGTGAGAAAGGGGGACTCCTTTGTTGTAGTAGATGTAGGTTGCCAAAAATTGCTACTAATTTTAGTTTGTGGGGAACCCATTCCAGGTAGGTTGCGAGAATTTGGGGAATGAGTGTGCCTATTCATTTGAGGTGAAGTGGGAAAACCAAAATTTCTTTTTGAAAAAGTACTTATTTATTCAGTCAGTATACTTATTTAACTAATTTTACTTAATTACACTTAACTAATGTAATTTATATCATGAACCATTATACCCCAATAAGAATCCAATATCTTTACAAATTATATAAATACAATTATTCAGACAATGTTATATTAATATATTAGTTTTTAATACATGGTTACAAATTTTATTTAATACCTGGTTACAAATTTTATTTACAGGTTGTTTAATTCAACCGGTGCCACTTTAAGATATAACGTGGCTATGGTACATCAATTTGGGTGTAAGAGACAAAAGGAAAAGACATGAGTTATGTATAGCATAAAATATGTGTTTTGAATAACATGTTTTACGTTATGATGATGAAAGCTTGTCATGTGTTTGATACCCTTTTCATGAAACAATTCTATTTACAAAAGCTTACTTAAACAAACTTCATTTATTTAGCCGAGTACCCCCGATCAAAACTAAACATAGAAAAACTAAATACGCATAAACTTTGCAAAATCGATGATTCTTTATAGTGAACAAAGCCCGTGCATCACACGGGCCATGCTGTCTCGTAATAAAAAAAATGAAAGAGTTGCCAAAAACGTATTACAACAAATGAACCAATGGAGTGCATGTATTCTTTATTAATGACATTAATCTTTAAAACATGATGAATTCATAGTTGAATCAAATACATTATGCATCAAAAAGAATTTATGGAAGCAATTTAATTTATGCACCTTCACTTTTTTAGATTTAAATAATTAGTGTAGCATTGTTATTATCAAATATCATATCTAAAGCCTTTGCATCCAACTTAATATGTAACCTTTTTTTTTATCAATAACGTATTTAATACATGCTTGCATCAAACTGTTTTTAAATCCTTTTATGCATCAAATTTTACATGATTCAAAGTACACTCTTTATTTCAAGGATCAGAGAGCATCGGTTTTTGAACCTTAATGCATCGTCTATTCGATCATGGTTGGCTGGTTGGGTATCAAAGATAGTAGGCATGAAAAACTTTTGCATGAAAAAAGATACATGCATCAGAAAATATATAATTTGCATCGAAGAACATATTGAATCAAAAAAATGTACGTGTTCAAACAAAGGATTCATTGAATTTATAAAGAACATCTATTACAAAAGCATAGTCCTCATTCTCGTCTTATCATTATCATCGTCAACTTCACCATGGACTAATCTATCAAACATAGTTATCATCTTCTTGCATCCAACTAATTTGTGATGATCCGCTTTATCATCATCATCATGATGTATCATCGATTCATGCATTATCACTTTCAACGAAAGGTGCATCATCGTCATCATCGTCGACTATCAACTTAGTCACGGATTTAAACATTAATCATCGATCATCATAATTTCCATTCATGTCATCATTAAGTTTATAATATTGATCATTAGCAAACGTAAAACTAAGACAACACAAAAATGTATATTAAAACCCACATAAACATAAGAACGGAAATAAAAATGACAAAAAAGCCATTGAAATAAAAACAAAAATTGTAGATACAAATGGAATTTTATAGACTTGGCCATTTTTGTTGATACACATTATAGCATACAAATATACTTATTGCTTTGTTCTTCCGAAGTGCATCATGTATCACCTCCATTACTACAAAAATCCAATCTCATATAAGTAAATGACATGCACATGAGAAATAAAACTTTTAGTTTGTTTTTGCTTATTATGATCGAATAAAGTTTTATATGAATCCGGTGTGGCAACCAAAACAACTTAGGACTTTTGCTCTCAAATGGTGTTATTTATACTCAAATGATGGTGGTTGAACGGTTTGTGCATTTATTTGAAGGCAAATGAAAGGAGCAAAAGATTAAATGAAGGAGACTTGAAGAGATGACTTCAAACATGTTGTACCGCACATCCTTTTGTGCACAATTACTCTTGCACATTAAATTTTGAGGTTGCTTCAAACATGTTGTATCGTACACCATTTTGTGCAGAATTTCTCTTGTACATTAAATTAATCCATTCAATCTTTAGGTATTATAGATATCTCTATATCTTTGTAATTGAAGTTAGTAGCTCTGTAAATGATGTTAGTAATTTTCTGTGTGTTTTACGATAAAGAGGAATCACTTAACTTCAATAAAACAAGAAATCCAAGGGCTGGAAAACCCTTACAAAGCTATGAAATTCATCACTAGGGTTACCTCTCCAAGATGTTACATGAATAATGGAAAACATACAAAACATATATATAGTTTTACAATTGTGATGGCATCACATTATGGTTGTGATGCAGTCAGCCACATCATCATTAGGGCTTCGTCCTTAGCTGTGTCGCCATTGTGACGTCGTTACCTTGTAATATGTGACGTTGTCAGCTACTGTTCCTTTTGTAGTGACACCGTTAGCTCTAGGCCGTCACTGATATCTGAACCATCACTTGTAAAATTTTCTCTAAATCATCCTGTTGAAATGCAAGTGACGGCGTCACATTGGGATTGTGATGCCGTCAAGCCTCCTTTTCCTGACGAATTCATGACTTGGTCGTTTTCTTCATTTTCTTGTCCAAATAAGCCAAAATCATGCTCGTTTCTATCTTTTTTTTTCCAAAAGACCTACAACTTGAAAAGAAATGATTTAGGGTAATAATTGATCAAATATATATGAGTTTTGAGACTAAATGACCCCATTAAAACACACGTTTTAAATCCTTATCAAATATCCCTACACTTGGATTTGCTTTTCCTCAAACAAATGTGCTTTTATCATAATCAATTTACAAGTTAGGGGCATTTAGCATTGTTTAAAAGTAATTACTACACGACTCATTCCACAATAGTCATAACAAGCAAGGAAATTATATACTAGCACATCTTATAAAGTGTTTGGATTTTCACATCTCTCGGGTGCATGTACTAACGAATTACCCGTGACACTACCTTTGCACAAATGATGTAGCTACACATGGCGTTAGTGCATAACGACTTTAAGGTTAAGTTGTCATGTCCATTCTTGCCCTAGAATTAGTTTCCAAGCAAGATCCGTTTTGTGTTCGGCCAATGTTTTCCTAAGAAGTTGATTTTCCAGGCGATGTTGTTTGGGCTTTCGGCCTTGTGGACTGATTATAATCGTATGGGATTTAGCCATTTGAGCTAAGACTCATATACGGTATCATCATCTTCAACCATGCGCTATAAAATTCTCCAAATTCAAAGTAAAAATGACACCTTCTACTGACACTCATTCTTCTAAAAATATTAACATCGACCACATCCTTCAAACTTAAATTACATAACTTTCTTTTATAATAAATTGATTTATTTTGCGCAATAACTTAATTTATTTACATTACTGAATGTATATATTATATTATTATATATGTTTGGAGGATGAATAGTAATTAGGGGTGAGCATGGTTCAATTTTTGCGTTTTAGAAACCCTTGGGTTCAGTTTTATTTTCGTTTTGATTTTTTGGTGTTTGGTTTCTTTTCAATTTGATTTTTCAGTTTCAATTTGATTTATCGATATTTGATATTTTCATGGTTGAATTTGTAATGCATCATTAAAAACATTTCCATGTTTCAAGAACAAAGAAACACTCAAAGACGAAAATAAGAAACTAATTATTGTAAAAAGAAAAAATATGTATTTTAAAGTGATAAGTTAATAATAAAAAAAATGACTACCAAAAATCAAATAATAATAATAATAATAATAATAATAATAATAATAATAATAATAATAATAATAATAATAATAATAATAATAATAATAATAATAATACCAAAAATCATTGCTAGTGCTCATCTCACACCGCTGATCAAGCCCAGGGGTGGTATCCGTCCAATCGCTGTAGGAACTGTTTGGAGGCGTTTAGTCTCCAAGGTTGGTGCTTCTATGATCGGCCACTCATTAGACAGTGTAGGACCTTAGATATATCAACTTTATCACAAATATAGCACTAGATGAAGTAAAGATGGTGACTTGATAAGATATATGTGTGGCTTTAAACTTGAAAGAGAATGATAAGATGAAGAGAACTTTTATTAAAAAACACACACAATACACACACAAGCACACACCTCAAATGAGCCTTTGAGGTGTTTATATAGTTCTTAACATGATGCCTTAAGAGGCTTTCCATGGGCTTGGTCTTGGGCTTGGTTTCCTTTTACATATAAAGGCTTTCATTACTTAACATATGTCATATTAGCTTACCAAGACCAAGGCCCATTGACTATTCTAATAACAAAAACTACGACACATTACAACGTTACAATAAATGAGAATGACCATCACTTTTTAATATAATTTTTAATGCTAACAATCTCCCCCTAAGGGGTGGTCATTCGAATGATGCTCCACGTGAGTGGGTCTTCCGTGTTCTTTGTCTTTAACTTTGTGTGTCGTTGTAGAATAGTCTTTAGTCTTTGTTCCTTCATGCTTTGTGATCTTTGATAACTGATTTTTCATCGTTCTTTGTTCCTTTGTGATGTGGAGTTATCTGCCTTTCGTCACTTATGCGTCTGTGGTGGTTGTTTGCCATTCCAACATGCTCATACATCTTTGGACTTTGATATTCATATGCACGTAGTTCCCTTTCTTTCACTTTGATCTTTAGTCTTTATACTTAGTAGATTCTTCTTTTTGGCGTAGAATCTTTCTCTGAACTTTATGTTGTATAGATCTTTGAGGGAGCTTTCTTTAACTTCCAGATGTATGTATGAGCACGTGGAATCTTTCGCTATGAAGATGAAGTGTCCCTGCATATAAACAGTTAGCAATAAAACATCCGGTACTTACAGATAAGAATTAGAGATCATCAACAGCATAGTGTGAAGACTCCTTCTAACCCTTACCAAGGCCGTTCCCATGTCAGATACTCTCGAGAGAGCTTACAAGACCTACTTAGTAGCTCAATGACTGGGTGAGTCGCTGGGGATCACTCCACGACTGTAGACCGTATGAAACCACCGCGAACACTAAGCGTAACCCATAAGAAGTTACCGAAGTGACCTGCTGTCAGGGCTGCTTGATGTTGACCCTGGCAGGAATTTCCATTCAATCATTGAGAATCACAACAGTGAATCCTCTCATAAATGTTCTGGCAGATTGCTAAGATCTGCGTAGGACTCTAAAGTTTATATCTGGCGTCCTTAATGATGAACAACCAGTGTAGAAATATCATGTGTTCCTAGGAGATCTTTTGATGAATCTCGGGGCTCTAGACTCGATAAGTGCACATTTGGTTTCCTATGCAGAGATTAGGGAGAGGTCTCCTGCTTCAATATCAACCATCTCTAAGAGAAAAGTCGATAGATTACACCGGTTCCCCATGAGAATGAAACAAGCTCTTTTAAGAGAACTTGAGTGGTTAAGAAGGTTTAGTGCAGTGCGTCACTGGGTCCATGACGTCTTTGTCTTCAATACCGGTGTCACCTTAGTAACAACCAGTAGCATACGAATTGTACCCGGTGTCTGCCCTAAGGCTGAACATATGGAGGGCTATTTCTTTTCACCCTTTTTCATAACTTTTCTTTTTAATTCTTCAACCCCTTCTTTCTCCTTTCTCATTTTCTCATTTTTTTTCAATCATACCTAAGGACTTCTAATTCTAATCTATTAGATTTGTCCTTGGGTAGACCCCTCCGGCTCTGGCGGATAATAGGATGGTTTTTCCTAACCTTAGTCACCTTATAACTCCATGACTATCCTATCATTGCCATGAAACCATTTATGAAAAATCTCTCAAGGTGTTTATGATAAGAAAACACATTTTGTTGAGACTTCGAGAGTTTTGCATTTCTTTTGAAGGAGTCCCCCTTCACATGTGCTCATGAATATTTAAAAAATTTGCACATGCGAGAGGAGTTTGCATTTTTAAATTGATCCACTTTCAGTGAACATGACCGATTCGAGACACGCTTACATCACTAGTTAGACTAGCTTGAAATTATTACCCGTCCTGGTCAAGTCCAAAGAAAGTCTCTCGATATGGTACATTCTACTCAGACAAGTCCTATTCGAGACACGCTTACATCACTAGTTAGACTAGCTTGAAATTATTACCCGTCCAGGACAAGTCTTTTCGATTACTGACATTTTAAGCTTCGTCAATTCATTGGTACTTACTGAGTCGAGCTCTTTTGAGATTCAGCCATAATCTTAAACATCTTTGATCACATTTTAATCATGTCTTCTCCCCGTCAAAAATAGCATATCGTGATATTTTTTATATCAACTGATTAAGAAAAAGCTTTTGGAGAGAAAGACAAATTTGTTTTTGCATGAAATCGGAACATTTTAGTGTTTGTACTCCCCCTTAATGATAGCATATTTAAAATTAGTTAAGGGTTTTGAGGGAGTTTTCTTGAGCACTCATTTTGAGAGATTTTGAAAAATCTTTTGAACAATCTTGAAAAAGTGCTCAAGAATTTTGTTGGAAAACGAGTTTATGCTTGAAATCTTTTTTCGTTTGTTTAGACTCGAACTTTTTTGAAAAAGAGTTCGTCATTGAACGTACGAGTCCTTGATTTGAAAATAATCAGAAGTCATTGTTGAAGTACGGGTTTCGTACTAATGTATACGAAAGCCATCGTAAAGAAAATTTTGAGAAACGACATGTTTTAGAAAAACATTAAAAAGAACTCCCGTTCAAGCATCTGTACATGTCCGTATCATTGTTGAATGACATTTCTAGAAACGTACAGAATGTTGATTTATACGAGAGACATGTTGTGAGAAGAATATTTTTGGATTTTTTGATTTTATATTGTTTTTGGATTTTTGAAATTTTATATTTTTGTATTTTGTTTTTGTTGGTTTTTTCAAATTTTGTATTTCGTTTTTTCAAAAATTATTTACAGCGAAGCGATTTTGAAACCATTTTTCAAAAAGATTCGAGAAGACGTTCTAGCTCCTCAGGAGTTAGGCTTCGCATGCCAATTCGTCGAACTAAATAGTCAAACCGTTCTTTTGGAAGGGCTTTAGTAAAAAGATCGGCGAGTTGGTAATCAGTCTTAACGAAAAATAATTCAACAGTACCCTCTTCTACGTGTTCATTGATGAAATGGTAGCGGACTTTGATATGCTTCGTCTTAGAGTGGTGTACGGGATTGCACGAGATGACTATGGCACTTTTTGAGTCACAATACATAGGTATTCTGTCAAAAGTAAAGCCATAATCTGTGAGCTGTGTCCGCATCCAAAGAACTTGGGCACAACACGCAGATAGAGACACATACTCGGCTTCATCGGTTGATAGCGCAGTACAATCCTGTTTCTTTGATGAGCAGCTTACTAGCTTTTCACCCAAAAATTGTGCTCCACCTGATGTACTCTTTGCTGTAACTTGATCGCCAGCATGGTCTGCATCTGAAAATGCTGTTAGATTAAACCCCGAATCCTTCGGATACCAAAGTCCCATGTTAATGGTGCTTCGTAGGTACCGAAAGATCCGGTTAACCTCTTTGAGGTGAAGTTCGGTAGGCTTTGCCTGAAACCGTGCTAACAAACAAACAGCAAATTGAATATCGGGTCGGCTAGCAGTTAGGTACATGAGAGAACCGATCATGCTCCGATATTTCTTCGGATCGATAGGTTTTCCAAACAAATCAGCATCTATTTTTGGTGAAGTGACCATTGGTGTACCAACAGAATCACAATTTTCCATTCCATGTTTTTTCAAAATCTCTATTGTATATTTAGCTTGATTGATAAAAATACCACGAGGGGATTGATGTATTTGTAAACCAAGAAAGAATTTTAGTTCCCCCATCATGGACATTTCAAATTTGCTTTTCATGAGATTTTCAAAATGTTTTGAATGGTTAAGATTGGTTGATTCAAAAATAATGTCGTCCACATAAATTTGAACGATCAAAATGTCATCTTTGAATTTTTTGATAAACAAGGTGTCATCAACCGTTCCTTTTGTGAAATTGTTTTTGAGCAAGAAAGATGATAGTTCGTCATACCACGCTCTTGGAGCTTGTTTTAAACCATAAATTGCTTTCTTAAGCTTGTAGACGTAGTCTGGATGATCTTTGTCGATGAATCCCTCTGGCTGACTCACATACACTTCTTCTTTCAGAGTTCCATTTAAGAAGGCAGTCTTAATATCCATCTGATAGTCTGTGATGTTTTTGTGAGCGACATAGGCTAAGAAAATCCGGACTGCTTCAAGTCTAGCTACAGGCGCGAATGATTCCTCGAAATCTATCCCTTCTTCTTGTGGATAACCTTTAGCCACGAGATGAGCTTTGTTGCGAATAACAGTCATTTCCTCATCCAGTTTGTTCTTCCACAACCACTTGAGATCAAGAACACGTATATCAAGTGGTCGTTCAACAAGTTCCCAACTGTCATGTAAATCATATTGAAGAATTTCATCCTGCATTGCTTCTATCCAAGGGTATTCTGCCATTGCTTCCCGAATGTTCTTTGGTTCTTTGAGGCTGATTGAGCAAATGTAAATGCACAATTCGAGATCGGTGGCAAGTTGTCTCCTTGTCTGAACTGGCTTTGAAGGTTCACCAATAACATGTTCTATTGGATGGTCTTTTGTCCATTGAAACGTAGAAGGGTACCTTAGGTTTAACGAATGTGTATTAGATGGTTCTTGTATCCTTGAAGAAGATTCAGCAGAGTCTGTTGCAAATGGGTTTTCAAATACTTCTTCTTCTTCTAACGCAACATCGTTTGAATTATTTGTAGGTTCTTCTTGAAAATTTGTGTTTTGGTTTTGCTCATCAACTCTTGGTAGAACAGTTTCAATAACTGGAGTTGCTGGAGTAGATGTTGATGATGCTGAGGGAATTGGTGCTTCAGCTTCGATTGTAGTAGATGCATCTTGTGATGGTGGTGGTGGTTGATGGTTTTGAGCGGGTGCAGCGGAATGTTGTTGAGATGCATTTGTCGAAGTTCCACCATAGTATTCATCAAACATTAACTCGAAGAAATTTTCCAGTTCTTGTTCTGAAGGTTTATCCTTGTTTGTTGACTGAGCTCCTTGAGGCACGAGTCCTGAACTGATGTGTCCAGAAGTCTGCTTGTTTGGTGCGGGTCCTAATCCGTTTTGATTAGAAGCCATTGGATTAAGCGCGGGTTCTAGAGCGTATCTCTCAGAAGCCATTTGTGAAATCTCGTCAAACTTCACATTCATCGTCTCCATTATCTTTTTCGTTCTTCTATTATACACCCTGAATGCCCTCGAGTTTTCTGAATATCCAATGAAGATGCCAATATCACCCTTAGCTTTTAACTTCCCTAGATCTTCTCTATCATTCGTCGGATAGCACAAAGCGCCAAACACGTGAAGGTAAGAGATGTCAGGTTTACGGTTGTTCACTAGCTCATATGGGGTTTTATTGAATTTCGGATGGACTAGGGATCGGTTTTGAGTAAAACAAGCAGTGGCTACAGCATCAGCCCATAAGAATAGTGGTGCACTAGAAAAAATCAGCATTATGCGAGCAGCTTCCACAAGAGTTCGGTTTCTTCTTTCAACTACCCCATTCTGCTGTGGAGTTCTAACAATTGATGTTTGGTGAGTAATTCCAACATCTTCAAAATAGGTTCTTAACTCCTGATTTGTGAATTCTGTGCCATTATCTGTTCTTACAATCCTTACTAGAGCTTGAAGTAAAACTTGAATACGCTTCAGAAAGGTGATGATGATACCTGGTGCTTCGTCTTTTGATCTCAAAAACTTTACCCAAGTGTATCTTGAATAATCATCAACAATAACAAGAATATACTTCTTCCCATTAATGCTTTCAACTCTCATTGGGCCACATAAGTCCATGTGCAACATATGTAACCTTGCTTCCGAACTAGGTACGGTTTTGGGTTTATATGATGCTCTTTTACTTTTTCCTTGTTCGCATGATGGACAAAGGTGTTCCTTGGTGTATTTGAACTTAGGAAGTCCGGTGACGATGTTGTCTTTGGCTAACTTGTTGATCGTGTCGAAATTGAGATGGGATAATCTTCTATGCCACAGCCAGGACTTAGTTTCGGTTGCCCTTGTCATAAGACAAATTGGTGATGTAGAAGCCATTTGGTTGATGTCGATAGCATACAAGTTTGTACCACGGTTACCAGTTAAGAGATCATCACCAACCAAATTTCTTATAAAAACCGTGTTTCTCCTGAATGCAACTTCTAAATCTGCATCACAAAACTGCCCAACTGAAAACAAATTGTGTCCCAACCCTTCGACGTAATAAACTCGAGTGATTAAAAAATTCCCAAACTGAAGATCTTCATAACCCTGAATAGCTGCTACATGATCATTTCCAAAGCGTACAGTTCCCATGAATTTCCAGATGAAATTGATCAGCAGCTTTAAATTCCCGGTCATGTGCTTGGAGCAACCCGAGTCGACGATCCAAAGACATATTTCGATAACCTACCAAGAACAGAAGAGTTTGTATTTGGAAACCGTTTTGAATTTGGTTCCATTTGGTTAGGGGTAAAATTTGAATCACATTCATAGAAGGTATCTACTTGTCCATTTTGAACAACTTTCAATTTGCCTTCCTGAAAAATGAATTCTCTACCCATAGGTTTCCACATACAAAACTTAAGGTAGTTCCTAGGCATTCGTCTACTAGTGGTAGACCTAAAGCGTGCAACTAATCTTTCTATAGATCTAGATCTAGCACTAGTTCCCTTTGGAACATACTTATGTTTAGGCGTAACATTCACATTCTTAGAAACACATTCATCATGAACATCATTAATTAAACATTTCTTGCATATTAAACAAACAGAGTCATTACATGCATTAGAACCAATACTTTCGACATTACATTCAGATTAATCATGTTTCTTATTAAAAAGCGATAAATTCCTAGGGTGTTCTTCTACTTCTTCAACTTTATTCTTGCTACTACTCGTAGAGACAGGCGAGACTCTATTGTTCCTTGTATTGCTCCTAGGCTTTAGTCTGCTGCTCCTAGAGGTGCTTTCTAATCCTGTAGAAGGTAAGGCACACGTGCTAGGATTTATATTGTTGTCCTTTTTAGCATCACTAGACTTTTTAGAAGTATCCTTTTTGCACGCATTTGTCTTAGGAGTGGAGGCAGAAGCATTAGTGGGACTAATCCTAAAAAGGCCAGGTGCTAACACTTTAGGAGTTTCGACAACCGCTTTTCCTTTATCAACAATCTTATCATTTTCACTTTTCTTGGGCAAGGGTGTTGGAGTGACTGGTATTGTCAAATCCTTTTTCTTATCGACTTTTGGAGCAAACCGTGAAATTGACATTTTTGGTTTTTGAACCGTGTTTGAAACATTTGATTTCTCCGAAGTCAATGGTTTTGCAAATTTAGTTTCCTCACCCTTTCCTTTTTGACTTTCAAGCTGAGCCCTCAAAAGATCATTTTGCTCTTTCATGTTCTTTAAGGCACGCTCATACGACAATTTGTCATACTTGCATTCTTCCTTTTTTCGATCAAGTTGTTTAAAATATGACACATTTTCTTTTTCAATCTTTATAAGAGCATTTTCATATTTTGAAACAATTGCGGAGGTCTCAGCTCTTAGTATTTCATCGTCTTGTACAGAATATGTTTGTAAAATGATGGACATAATATCAGTGGTCATAACAGCTTCGAAGAGAGAATCATTTAGGTTTTCCAAAACATTCATGTTTTCACGAGTTTCATTAGCTTCGTTTACCAGGGATTTGTGGTCCTTGACAAAGTCGGTTGTTTCTTTTAAGAAAGCTTGTTCAAAATGGATTACCCTAGCACTGATGTTATTCAGTGGGATAGTAATTTCATTTTCAAAAACCTTTTTCTGCTCAATATGAAAACTAGAATGCCAGTTGTTAATACTGATTTTAGTTTTAGAATTAACAATATTTTGAAGTTCTTGAATTCTCTTTTTAACGTCATCCAGAATGTCTCTAGCCTCACTTGTATTAAAAGTGTTGTTAGAAGACATTTGTTCCATTTTTGAAAGAGATTTGGAAACAATTACTTTCTTAGAAAACATTTTTGAGAATGGTCATTTTATGGAAAACACAGATGGTTCTTTTTGTGGAACAAAAGTAATTCCCGAAAGTTTGTTCAATTTGTTGTAATCAATGGGTTTCAAATCCTTTTGTTTCATTTTATTTATGCTCTCTTCGACATGTTCTATCGTTTGCACAGAATCCCGAACGACGGGAGGATCATGTTTGGTGTAAATCACATTACCATTATACAAAACATTCTGTTCTTGCTGAGCTTTCTTGAGATTACTGGGGGTGTTGTTACCAAGAGCCACTTTATGTTTCGTAGGGTAAATCGGATTAGTTTGATTTGAAATCATTTTCATTGTTTGATTTGACTGACCCGACTTAACCACTAATTCTTCTAAATGTGCAATCATGTGTTCTGACTCTACGATTTCGGCCAAAAGTTTGTCTTCTTTCTTTGCAAAGTCCTTTTTCAGCTCGTCCCTTTCGTTTTCAAGATTGGTATAAGCTGATTTTTGTTTAGAAAGTTGGTTTTGTAAATCAGAAATTTCCGCGTTTAAAGATTTTATCTTTTTGAAAGAATTAACATCAAGTGTATCAAACTTGAGTTGCAATTGTTTTTCCCTTGAAACGGAATTTTGATAACCAGTTTCTAATTCAGACAATCTTTTGTTATGAAATTCAAAAGCTTTAACGTTTTCTTTGTAACTCTCAAGCTCAGCGGTCAATTTAACATTCACGGCCTTAACATCGCAATTGACCTTTTTCACATTCTCAATTTCAATACGACAATTATTCAATAATGATTCAAATAAAGCACGTGTTTCCTCATCATTCTCAGCATGCTGTGAAATGAAGCCTTCATTATGATTCACATCTGGAGTTGCTGAAGGAGTATTGCTACTACTTGGCGTGTCCAGGTATGTATCATAAGTGGGTGCTAGCTTCTCAGAATGGTGTTCCTCATGAGGAGACATATCAAATATATCATTATTGTGACATGTGTTGAAGTTTGATACCTCAGATGGTGCATTGGTGTCATAAACAGGAAGTGTGTCAGAACCCGTGTCATACTTAGCTTCCTGAATATTTGCCATAAATATGCAGTTCGCATCGATATCCTCTCTATCTTCCATGTCATCCATAAGAGCCATAAAATCATTCTCCTCTGCGTTCAACTGAAACCCTGCCTGAACCTTTTGTGGCAACATTACTGCTTTCTGCAAGTACTCTAGATCTTTCTTGTTCGGCTTAGTAGGACAGTTCCTTGCCATATGACCTACACCCTGACAGTTGAAACACTTTACCGGATTACCCTGATTCACATTTCCCAAATTCCCAACTACTGGAGCTGCAACATTTCTATTCTGATTACCCATTGCCTGATTACCAACATTCTGACCCCTCTGATTTCCAACAAACTGACCCAAATGATTCCCTGCATTCTGACCATACTGATTCCCTGCATACTGACTTGCATTCTGCATATTCTGATTGCCCTATTAAATCCAGTAGCATATCCTTGCTGATTCCCATAAACTCCAACCATTTGGCCTCCATTACCCATATTGAAACTCGGCTGAGCAATCTGCTTGTTGTGAGTGTTCGATGAAATCCTTTGGTTGTTGTTAGTTGGTGTAGAATAGCGTCCTTGGAATGCCTTTGACAAAAAAGCAAATGCTTGGGTCAATGCTGCAGTAGCTTCATCATTTTCAGTGAATTCTGGTTCTTGGAATTGTTGGTATTGCTGTTGTGGAATAACATGTTGTTGTTGCTGTGGGTAGAACTGTTGTTGGTAGACCGGTGTTGGTTGTTGAATGTATGATGGTTGCATGTAGTTGTGAGTGGGAGATGATGATGATTGTTGTGTGTTCACTGGTAGCGGTGTTGGTGTAGTAGCAATTAATGCAAGAGGATCATGATTCTTTGCCAATCTTTCTTTCCTTACTTCATTAGCCTCAGCTTGGTTTTGCTTCAAAAAGTCATAGAGTTGATCATAATTCACCTTATGTAAATCCTTTGTTTGATTGACAATTGTAACATAACGACCCCATTCTTCTGGAAGGTTATTGATGAATTTGATGTTTGTTGTAATTGTTCATGGTGTCAACTTGTTTCTGATTAACTCATTCATCAAAGTGCAAAACCTTGTGTAGTATGATTCAATCTGTTCACCTTTAGTGGATGTAAAGTTCTCCCATTCAGTAAGAAGTTTGTTCTCAACGTCTTGTTGTCCAATCTCTGTTCCATGACAAATCCTTCTTACACGTTCCCACATAGCATAAGCAGTTTCACAGCTGTCGACAGCAGCAAAGATCTCCCGTGGTAATCCAAGTTGGATTAAATGCATTGCCATATCATCATCGGCGATCTGCTTCTTGTCTTCCTCTGTTTAATCTGCTTTTGTTTGTTCACGCACGAATGGTTGAGTAGGAGGTGTTGTATTTGGATTACCTTCAATTTGAACTTGTTTTGGCTTGAATGGACCATTTGTAATGGAGTTGATCATTAATTTACCATCAGGCTTTGTTTTGATGTAACGAAGCATGCGGCTTGTCCATGGGAGATATCCACCTTTTTCAAGCATTGGAGGTCGGTTTTCCGCACCGGCTGCATGAATATCTTGCTGAGTTGCCATTGATGAAGTGTAGATTGATAAATTTGATTCTTGGATCGATTCAACAAAGTAGGAGTTGTGTTTAGTGTAAGTTGATGCAAGTTTGGATGGTGAAAATTTTGATCTGAGACCTTAAAACCTTAATAACTTTCGTTCGGAGTGGATTTGGGCCTCGAAGCTTGGCTTGAATGATCTTTAGATATTCAATGTGTCCTTCTTCTTTGTCTCACGGTCGTTTTGACAGCTGATTCGTCGAAAACAGAGTTACGGTTCAAAAGTTATGGCCGTTTGAAGTTTGGTTGTCAAAAGTCAAACAATCTTATGCGTAAACCCAGATCTTATGCGTAAACAGTAAACTTAAGCGTAGACTGAAACTTATGCGTAAACCGAATCTTATGCGTAAGGCAAATGTTAGATGTAAACAAAAAGTTATGCGTAAACAGTAAACTTATGCGTAAGCTTTGTGTTTATGCGTAAGATATATGTTACGCGTAAGGTTTAGCTTATGCGTAAGATTTTTTACGCGTAAGGTTTATAAACCAAACCAATCTGTAACACCCCCAAAATACCGCAGCGGAAGACTGTGTCACTGAGGGTGCTACTTCATAATACAAAGTACAAGGTATAGAAAACGAACTCTAAATGAGACGTTTTGAAAAGTTACCATTCGATTAATAAATTCCGAGTTACAAACTTGAGATTCCAAAGTATGATACATAAATGTATACAAAGTTTTGAATGGTAAATGATAAAAGCGTAAGTCTTCAGAATATGCAGCTTGACTCTAAGTTCCACGCACTAGCTATCGCCTTACTAACCTGAGATAAACATGCTAAAGTGTCAACACAATGGTTGGTGAGTTCATAGAGTTTGTCTTAAAATAGTTGAAAAGCCTTAAAAGAATGTTCACACAGCAAAGGCATCGTGAATCCACTCAGTTACAAGTCCCGCCATAAGAGACTTGTAACCTGTGTGTTCACAACCCACTGCTACAATATAGTATGATAAAGACATGTATAAGTTCATCAAGACAATTTAAGTAATTAGAAGTGAGTCTCTACTTCATCTCCGAAGACCTCACTTTTATGATGTATCCAACATTCGCAAATGTTAGGATGTATCAAAGACAACTGGGAGTCAATTCCCAAAGACAACTGGGAGCCACTTCCCAAAGACAACTGGGAGTCAATTCCCAAAGACAACTACTAGTCAATAAATAGAATAACGCAATTAAGTATAACGCAGTCATGTATGTAAGCAATCAAGTATAATGCCATCAAGTATAAGACAATCAAGTATAACACAGTCACGTATAAACGTTTTGAGTATTTGTACAAGTAAGCAAGTAGTTGAGCATGTATCCCCCCCAAGAGTTTAAAACAAGTACGAAAAGAGTAGGGGCTATGACTCACCTTAAGTCTATGTAATGAGAAATGAAAGTCGAATCGCGAAAGTCTCTAAGAGCAGCCTATAATAGAACGTTGCGACTTAGGTTTGGAGTAACGTCTAAGAATACGAAGAATTGCCCATATATGTCTTGCATAATGTTCATGATGTAGTACTTAGTATATAGTGTAAGTCGTTGAATATAAGTGGTCTATGAAACATGTATAAGTTGTATATCTCTTACTACCGTTCGGGCCGACATAATTCAGAAGTCATGGAGTAAACGTTCGAGGAGCCAGGACACTTTAACTCGTAAATCCACAACTCGTCTCGACGGCTTACTCAATGAACTCCTCACATGAGGCTCCCTACTATTGTAGTATTTGATAACATATATATATAAGCTTTTTGATCTTTAATAGTTATATGGTCTTTAGCCGTAGCTTTGCCGTGACCTTGGTCATCGTTACCATGGTCTTGAGACTCAACCTTGGCTTTAGCCATGGTTGTGGTCTTGGCTTTAGGTCATTAGACCTCTTGGTCTCATCTAAATATAATCATTATATAGTAACTTTGGTCTAAAAATGGGCTGTTAAGAATTTGAAGAAATTTATCACTCAGAAAGCATTTTCAGGTCTCGAGCTTCTTTGTTCCTGAACGAAAACGTCGTTCCGGACAACTTTCGTGTTTTAACTTTTTGATGAATCGGACCAGAAGTGGGACTTTCAAAATCATAATTTGATCAGAATGCTATTTAGGCAGTTTTGCCGTTTTGGTTTCGCTAACTTCAAATGGTCATAACTTTTGACTCGTGTACTCGTTTTGGGTGATTCAAATTGCTATGTTTTCCTTGTTAAGTCCTCTTTAACAGTAAGTAAGTGTCAAATATCAAAGTTATACTATTGTGGTCGTGGTTTTCCATAAAAATCACTAGTTTGCTTGTTTACTTGTCATAAGTTAACATATGTATATCAATACTTGTTTTATCCATTTTTAAACATCATGAACACAATACAAAGACCATATATAGCATGAAAGAAACATAATAAGCATGAAATGATATTGAGCAAGAAAGTGTATAAGGGTTTGCTTACAACTTTTGGCTTTCTAAAGAAAGGAAGTCAAGTATAGAACTAGGACACTAAACCTAAGCTTGTAAACCCTTCACCATAACTCTTGTAACCCTTGCTAGCCTTGATCTAACCCTTGTAAAAACCATTTAACTTCAGCCCTAGTAACCTTGTGTAGCTCTTAATTCAACCATGGAATCACCAAACAAACTTAAGAACTAGGTAGAGAATACTAAGACCTTGAACTTTGTAGTGTAACTTGTAGTTTGAAGATCAAAGGATCATGGAGCTAGGGATTGTGTTGTGGCGTTTTATTTATGAAGAAAGGATGGAATGAGCTCTCTATTTATAGCATGAATAGGAGGTTAGGAAGCTTACTAGGAAACTTACAACACTTGGAGACCAAGTTGTAATTAAATATGATCTAATGGTTAAAAACTAAACACATCTATGCATACTTGGTTGTTTTTAGACCATATACTTTCCTAGGCTTATTATCAAGCCACCAAGGCCACCATATACACGTTCATGGACAAGGGGGAGGGACTAGGTGGATGAATCTTGGCCTTATATAAGTTACGTAGTGAGTTTTGGTCCCGTTAATCGCTAACCGTAAGTTGTTAAGTCACGAAACGTAAAACCGGGTATCCTAAAAATATGAAACTTATAAATATGGTTAAACATGTCAATATAGTCCATAATAAAATATAAAATGAGTGGTAGGTTCTATCGGGTGCGAAAACCCTGCTAAAAACTGGAAACACGGGTCTAAAACGCGCAATTCGCGTAAAACGCTGAACTGAAAAACGTAAAATTCCGAAACTTTTGGAATTGTCCTAAAATGATAGAAAATCATATTTCTATTGTTTATAATGTTTTATGGATATATCGGGATGCTGGAAGGACGTTTAAACCTAAAAGGAAATCTCGGACACGGCTTTGTGATTTTTGCAGAAATGATCCGACGAGCGTCAAACTCTCGGATTATCGTTAAAATAGTTTAACTTACGAGAATATGAAATAAAAATTTCTGAGATGAATAGTGAAAAGTGAATAGTAAAAAGTGAATAGTAAAAGTGAATAGTAAAAAGTGAATAGTGAAATTTTCGGGAATAAAAGTTAACCTGAAATTGCGAATTGTTACAGTCTCTACCCCTTAAGGAGAACTTCGCCCCGAAGTTCTGTTGATGTTAACTACTTACGATGTGTCTAAGAGAATTCGGGATCTCTAATATAGTGGTGTTTACTCTGATTCGTCTAAGGTTCTGGTTAAGGAGTTGTATCGGCTACAATTAAGCCCACTTATTTATAACTCATTACTTACATAAAGAAGCGTCCAAATTTATGTAAGTAAGGGATCATAAACTCATGGTTCGGTGATTTACAATTTCTTTATTTAACTGAAGAGGCGTCCCAATCCATTTAAATAAGGAGATTCTAAAACATCCTACTTAAGAATTTCCGACACAAAATCCGCCTTCTGAGGCAGATGGTAAGATAATCCAGTCATCAAATCCCTAAAGCTAAGCAATAATATTATTTAACTCAAATCTTGTGTCTCATCAAACACAAGATTAAGTTAACTAATTAGTTATTACTGAGCTCCATGTTTTTAATGACTCGACGAATCTCTGGGGCTCCTTATAATACTAAAGTCACATTATCTAACAGCGTGGAACAAACAAACCTCTAACCAAAAAGCACATGTGTATGTATTGTGTGTAAGGCAAATAAAGAGGAAGGTCCCAACGTATATAGCAGTTATAGTCTAGGCACTAAATGCAACCTAGTTCTCTATAACCAAGGCTCTGGTACCAATCTGTAACACCCCCAAAATACCGCAGCGGAAGACTGTGTCACTGAGGGTGCTACTTCATAATACAAAGTACAAGGTATAGAAAACGAACTCTAAATGAGACGTTTTGAAAAGTTACCATTCGATTAATAAATTCCGAGTTACAAACTTGAGATTCCAAAGTATGATACATAAATGTATACAAAGTTTTGAATGGTAAATGATAAAAGCGTAAGTCTTCAGAATATGCAGCTTGACTCTAAGTTCCACGCACTAGCTATCGCCTTACTAACCTGAGATAAACATGCTAAAGTGTCAACACAATGGTTGGTGAGTTCATAGAGTTTGTCTTAAAATAGTTGAAAAGCCTTAAAAGAATGTTCACACAGCAAAGGCATCGTGAATCCACTCAGTTACAAGTCCCGCCATAAGAGACTTGTAACCTGTGTGTTCACAACCCACTGCTACAATATAGTATGATAAAGACATGTATAAGTTCATCAAGACAATTTAAGTAATTAGAAGTGAGTCTCTACTTCATCTCCGAAGACCTCACTTTTATGATGTATCCAACATTCGCAAATGTTAGGATGTATCAAAGACAACTGGGAGTCAATTCCCAAAGACAACTGGGAGCCACTTCCCAAAGACAACTGGGAGTCAATTCCCAAAGACAACTACTAGTCAATAAATAGAATAACGCAATTAAGTATAACGCAGTCATGTATGTAAGCAATCAAGTATAATGCCATCAAGTATAAGACAATCAAGTATAACACAGTCACGTATAAACGTTTTGAGTATTTGTACAAGTAAGCAAGTAGTTGAGCATGTATCCCCCCCAAGAGTTTAAAACAAGTACGAAAAGAGTAGGGGCTATGACTCACCTTAAGTCTATGTAATGAGAAATGAAAGTCGAATCGCGAAAGTCTCTAAGAGCAGCCTATAATAGAACGTTGCGACTTAGGTTTGGAGTAACGTCTAAGAATACGAAGAATTGCCCATATATGTCTTGCATAATGTTCATGATGTAGTACTTAGTATATAGTGTAAGTCGTTGAATATAAGTGGTCTATGAAACATGTATAAGTTGTATATCTCTTACTACCGTTCGGGCCGACATAATTCAGAAGTCATGGAGTAAACGTTCGAGGAGCCAGGACACTTTAACTCGTAAATCCACAACTCGTCTCGACGGCTTACTCAATGAACTCCTCACATGAGGCTCCCTACTATTGTAGTATTTGATAACATATATATATAAGCTTTTTGATCTTTAATAGTTATATGGTCTTTAGCCGTAGCTTTGCCGTGACCTTGGTCATCGTTACCATGGTCTTGAGACTCAACCTTGGCTTTAGCCATGGTTGTGGTCTTGGCTTTAGGTCATTAGACCTCTTGGTCTCATCTAAATATAATCATTATATAGTAACTTTGGTCTAAAAATGGGCTGTTAAGAATTTGAAGAAATTTATCACTCAGAAAGCATTTTCAGGTCTCGAGCTTCTTTGTTCCTGAACGAAAACGTCGTTCCGGACAACTTTCGTGTTTTAACTTTTTGATGAATCGGACCAGAAGTGGGACTTCCAAAATCATAATTTGATCAGAATGCTATTTAGGCAGTTTTGCCGTTTTGGTTTCGCTAACTTCAAATGGTCATAACTTTTGACTCGTGTACTCGTTTTGGGTGATTCAAATTGCTATGTTTTCCTTGTTAAGTCCTCTTTAACAGTAAGTAAGTGTCAAATATCAAAGTTATACTATTGTGGTCGTGGTTTTCCATAAAAATCACTAGTTTGCTTGTTTACTTGTCATAAGTTAACATATGTATACCAATACTTGTTTTATCCATTTTTAAACATCATGAACACAATACAAAGACCATATATAGCATGAAAGAAACATAATAAGCATGAAATGATATTGAGCAAGAAAGTGTATAAGGGTTTGCTTACAACTTTTGGCTTTCTAAAGAAAGGAAGTCAAGTATAGAACTAGGACACTAAACCTAAGCTTGTAAACCCTTCACCATAACTCTTGTAACCCTTGCTAGCCTTGATCTAACCCTTGTAAAAACCATTTAACTTCAGCCCTAGTAACCTTGTGTAGCTCTTAATTCAACCATGGAATCACCAAACAAACTTAAGAACTAGGTAGAGAATACTAAGACCTTGAACTTTGTAGTGTAACTTGTAGTTTGAAGATCAAAGGATCATGGAGCTAGGGATTGTGTTGTGGCGTTTTATTTATGAAGAAAGGATGGAATGAGCTCTCTATTTATAGCATGAATAGGAGGTTAGGAAGCTTACTAGGAAACTTACAACACTTGGAGACCAAGTTGTAATTAAATATGATCTAATGGTTAAAAACTAAACACATCTATGCATACTTGGTTGTTTTTAGACCATATACTTTCCTAGGCTTATTATCAAGCCACCAAGGCCACCATATACACGTTCATGGACAAGGGGGAGGGACTAGGTGGATGAATCTTGGCCTTATATAAGTTACGTAGTGAGTTTTGGTCCCGTTAATCGCTAACCGTAAGTTGTTAAGTCACGAAACGTAAAACCGGGTATCCTAAAAATATGAAACTTATAAATATGGTTAAACATGTCAATATAGTCCATAATAAAATATAAAATGAGTGGTAGGTTCTATCGGGTGCGAAAACCCTGCTAAAAACTGGAAACACGGGTCTAAAACGCGCAATTCGCGTAAAACGCTGAACTGAAAAACGTAAAATTCCGAAACTTTTGGAATTGTCCTAAAATGATAGAAAATCATATTTCTATTGTTTATAATGTTTTATGGATATATCGGGATGCTGGAAGGACGTTTAAACCTAAAAGGAAATCTCGGACACGGCTTTGTGATTTTTGCAGAAATGATCCGACGAGCGTCAAACTCTCGGATTATCGTTAAAATAGTTTAACTTACGAGAATATGAAATAAAAATTTCTGAGATGAATAGTGAAAAGTGAATAGTAAAAGTGAATAGTAAAAAGTGAATAGTGAAATTTTCGGGAATAAAAGTTAACCTGAAATTGCGAATTGTTACAGTCTCTCAAACTTATCCAAGCTTGAAAGATATCCCGTGTCGAAGTATTCCACAAACTTATCCAAGTCAGGGAAGTACTGAGTAATCTCTGATCGTTGAAGAAAAACTTATGCGTAGGATCTTTTGCGTAGAAAACTTATGCGTAGGATCTTAAGCGTAGATCTTATGCGTAGAAAACTTATGCGTAGGATCTTAAGCGTAGATCTTATGCGTAGGATTTTCACCTTATGCGTAGGATTCCAACTTGAGCGTAGAAAAAGGGTTTTAGGCTTAAACTTACGCGTAGAAACATGGTTTTAGGCAAAAACTTACGCGTAAACGTGCCAAACAGCTCAAAAATACGATTTTTTTCAACCAAAAACACCTTTTTCACTTGTTTCTTTTGATCAAATCTTTCCCAAAACACTTAGAATCAATAAAACTTCAATAACAACAACAACTTTAACACTAAAACTTATAAAACTCAAAACTTTTTGATGAAAAAGTGCTCGTATATAAGAAAAGTACGCAACTTTTTAACCAAGACTTGATAAAAAACGATTTCCACACCCTCCTAAATCATTGTTAGGCGATTGATACCACTTGTAGGACCTTAGATATATCAACTTTATCACAAATATAGCACTAGATGAAGTAAAGATGGTGACTTGATAAGATATATGCGTGGCTTTAAACTTGAAAGAGAATGATAAGATGAAGAGAACTTTTATTAAAAAAACACACACAATACACACACAAGCACACACCTCAAATGAGCCTTTGATGTGTTTATATAGTTCTTAACATGATGCCTTAAGAGGCTTTCCATGGGCTTGGTCTTGGGCTTGGTTTCCTTTTACATATAAAGGCTTTCATTACTTAACATATGTCATATTAGCTTACCAAGACCAAGGCCCATTGACTATTCTAATAACAAAAACTACGACACATTACAACGTTACAATAAATGAGAATGACCATCACTTTTTAATATAATTTTTAATGCTAACAATCTCCCCCTAAGGGGTGGTCATTCGAATGATGCTCCACGTGAATAGATTTATTGAAGACCGTGGTGGTGAGGAGGGCCTTTCGATGTTACTTGTGGATTTCAAAAACGCCTTCAATTTGGTTGACTGTGAGGTCATGTTACAGGAGGTTCGCCTGCGTTGTCCCGCCATTTCTCGTTGGGTGGAATTTTGTTACTCTAGACCCGCTAGATTATATTACGGTGAACACACGTTATGGTCACACCAAGGAGTGCAACAAGGTGATCCACTTGGACCTCTTCTCTTTGCTCTAGTACTACACCCATTGGTATGCAAGATTAGGGATTCCTTTAGTCTTTCCCTTCAAGCTTCGTATCTGGATGATGGCATGATCATTGGTGATACCTTAACAGTTGGAAAAGCTTTAGAGCTTATTATGATGGACGGACATGTCGATACAACTGAGGTTTTTTTGCCAAGGGAAGATCCTAGAAGTAGGCTAGCAGGTATGTTCCCACCTAATATTGCCCGGCCTCTACATGGGGTTAAATTGTTGGGTGGGCCTGCTAGTGTTGACCTTGGGTTGCTAAAACCATTGAGCTTATGGATGCTGTGGTGAAGCTTAATGACCCTCAATGTGAGTTTCTGCTCCTTCGCGCTTGTGCCAGGATCTCCAAGTTATATTTTTTTTATGCGTACATGTCCCCCTCGGGTCTTCGAGCGTGCTCAGATTTCTTTTGACGCGGCACTTCATTCTTCCCTAGAGCGTATTGTCACTGCGTCTGGAGCTGGGTTCGGTGAATGGCAATGGAGACTGGCCACACTACCTTTTGAATTTGGGGGGCTTGGGGTATACTCTGCAGGTGATGTCTTGAACTATGCCTTCCTTGCATCTAGACTCCAATCTACAGGCCTACAAACTAAGCTCCTCCGACATTCCGACATTGCAACTCCTGGATCTTCCTTTGATGAGGCCTTGTATGCTTTTAATGCGAAAATGGAGATTAACCTTCTGGGCAGCTCATGTGAGATCATTGCCCCCAAAATCATGAAGAAACTGGAAGATATATATTTCACACGTGTTGCCAAAATGGCCGAGTCCACCTTTTTCTTATCTACTAGAAAAATGGCTTTATGGAGATTGCAAAATGAGGACCACACTTCAGACTGGCTTAGGGTAGTCCCGATATCTGGGTTGGGACAGACCATGAATGCCAGAACTTACCGATGTGTGTTATGCTACCGGCTGGGTGTTCCCTTTTTTCTACTCAAATGCCTTGTTCAGCTTGTTCCAGGGTATTTGCGGGAGACACTTATGGGGACCACGCAGTATCGTGTGCCGGTATTATCGGGATTAAACATCGACATAATATGGTACATGACACCCTTGTTGACATATGTTCTCGGGCGGGGATCTCTGCTCGTAAAGAGGTTGACATTGGACTATGTGGAGAGAGAGACAAAACCTTACGCCCAGCTGATGTGTTATTCTACTCTTGGGACGGCGGGCAGGACACATGTGTTGATTTGACATGGTCGTCTCCCTTGACGCAAACCAACATGGTTGATTTTGTACCTGGTCTTGTGGTGGTCGAAGCCGCACAACGCAAGTGTGTCAAATATGAGACTAGATGTGCAGACATTGGATATGGGTTTCTCCCCTTCTCATTCTTTTGCTTGGGAGAACTTGAGAAGGATGCGGTGACCTTACTAAAGCGCATCCGAAGATTCTCGGTGACTCAAGACATCGGAACACATGCTGCTAATCATATTTTCAGTAGAATTGGTTTTGTTATAGCTAGAGGGGTGGGGGCCCAATTAGTATCTCGGCTCCCCACTAATTTCTTGTAAATCTTATGATTTTCTAATGAAGTGATGTTTTATATAAAAATAATAATAAATAATAATAATAATAATAATAATAATAATAATAATAATAATAATAATTGTTTATACATTTTAAATGAGACATTCAATAAAGTAATAAACAATCTAAACAAAAGTGTTTAGGGGGTGACATTGTTGCCTAAGCATGCCTCAAGATTAATTTTAATTAGCCAATAAAAAGAAGCCAACACATTTCATGTCTAATCATGCCTAACTACTTATTTTTAGTGGCAATGTGATGTCTAACCATGCCTCAACTTTTTATTTTATTTTTATTTTAAAATTTTATAATTATATTTAACAATTTAATTAAAAACATCAAATTTCATTAATAATTCAAATAAAAGTTACATAATACTTAGGAAATTAAAAACAAAACAAACATTAAAAATAGGAAATCACTAGTCATCGAGGTATGGTAAGTCTTGCGCCGCTACGTGCTCTGTAAGATCATATTGAAGACGGTTATGAATATCTTCGTCGAGTAACTCTTCTAGCATACTATCGTCATAAACTGGCGTGACCGGCTGATCCATTATATGAACCGGTGATATTGCCACACCATCGTCTTTTAAAATCATATTGTCCAATATAATACACGTATAAACGATTTGTCGAATCTTTGCGACAGCCATAGGTCGTAGAGGACGACTGAGAATAAACCATTTTCCCTTCAAACGACAAAAAGCTCGCTCGACATCCTTTCTTGCAGACTCTTGTAGCTTCTTGAATTTCTTTTCCTTCGGGTCAGTGGGATACGGATATGCTTTAACAAGAGTTGAATACTTAGGATAGATTCCATCGGCAAGATAATATCCACGTTTGTAGAGACGTCCACGTAAATAAAATGAACTGTTTGGCGCCGTACCATTTCGCTCGGTAACATATAATGGAGACTGATTCAAAACATTGATATCGTTGTTTGAGCCGGGCGGACCAAAAAACGAATGCGAAATCCACAAATCATATGAAGCCGTCGCTTCAAGCATAATAGTCGGGTATTGGTGATCACCTCTCTTATATTGGCCTTTCAAATATTTAGGACAATTTCGCCAAGTGAGATGTGTACAATCAATGCTACCAAGCATTCCAAGAATGTGATGTTTTTCTTCATGTACCTCGAATAACTGTGCAATGTCATTGGTTGTCGGCCTACGTAAGAACTCTCGACCGTATAACTTTATAATCGCATCGCAAAATTTATCAAGACATTCACCTAGAAAAAATGACAACTTTTAATATAAAAAAATAAATAACGAAATATTATTTTATAAAACAAAAAACAAAAATATTTTTAAAAAGACAATTCCGAAATATTTTTTGTACAAAAAACATTTAAAAAAAAATGAATAACGAATAAAAAGAATTAATAACAAATAAAAAAAATAATAACGAATAAAAAAAATTAATAATAACCTGAAGTTCTTCGTGCTATGTTTAAATAGTCATCGAATCTATCCGGAGGTTCACCCGTTGCGAGTTGCCGTATTGCCGATGTGCATTTTTGTACCGGCGTGAAACTAATCTTTCCAAACGCGTCTTGACCCTCTTGAAACCATTCGAATTGCGCTTCAATGTCACCAACAATTTTTAAAAACAAGGTTTTACTCATACGAAAACGATCACGAAAAACATCTTCGTTAAACTTTGGTTGTTCAACGAAATAGTCATTCAATAGATTTTCTAAAGCTTTATCACGAAAACGTTTGGCATAACCACGGATGAAGGTAGAGCTTGCCGTGTCTTCAAGAGCTTCGTACGCGGCTAAAAAGGTTTCGATTGTACTACCGGATAACCATTCTTCGGATGAGTCGGGGGGAATAATTATCTCGTTCGAGGATGAACAAGATGATGACATGGTTACTAGAATGTAAATTGTATGTGTGATTTGATATTATAGTTTAGATGTGAAAATAAAAAGGAAAATGGTGAGTATTTAAAGGATTTTTTTTTTTTTTTTTTTTTTTGACAAAGACCCAAATGGTCAAAAAAGTTATGCGTCCAACGGTAGAATTTTTAATGCTTCAATCTTTACCGATTCGGTGATGTTCACCGATTCCATGGCCGATTTCAACATGCTGAGATCGAGGCAATGTGATGTCGAGCTTTGCCGACTCCACACGACTCCACACCGATCACGTTGCCACCCCCTTAGAGATTATATGCATTTTGACGGTTCTGTTTTTATGCTAAAACTAAACCAAATCATAAACTTTCCATAATATAAGGGCCCGTTTGGTTCAGGTTTTGGCATGGGTTTTGTAGCTTTGGCAATAAAATGTGATGTTTGTTTATAGAAGTGGGCCTAAAGGATTGGCTTGAATGCCAAAAATATGGCGTACACGAATCTTATGTAAGTAGCCAGGTTTTACAAATATTTGCTGCCAATTTTTTGCCTTTTTCAAAAGTTGTGGGCCTACATTTAATTTACATCACTAACTTTTATCTAAACCTTATTTTATTCCAAATAATTTAATTATTTTTATTTCATATATTTCTAAAATAATATTAATATATTATTTATTTATTTTATAATATATTTTCTCTCTCTTACATCAAATTAAAATCCAAATCCTAATATACAACTTTACATTCAAATCCAAATCCTAATCTAAACCCATCTACAAACCAAACGGACCCTAAATAGCACGCCATTGTTTTTCCAATTTGGTTTCAGTTACTAGGTTTTTTTTTTTTTTTTTTTTTTTTTTTTTTTTTTTTTTCACACCTTAATAGTAATATTTTAAATATGGAGTATTTTGATCGAAATACGAAGTATGTTTGAAAATGCTTTTTGATAATTCTTTGTTTGTTGTTGACATGGTTGTAGTTGCCAAACACAATAAGTATTATTTTAAGGGGCATTTGGGTCATTGCAAAAAATCTATTTTCTTTCTGAAATCCGCCCATCATTGGACCAGAAGAAAAATTGCATAAAACTTGTGTCTTATTTTTCACTTTTTATAAATAAATAAATAAAAACTTGGTGATGGATAGCGGAGAAGAGGCATACGAACCAAATTCAGATGGCATGATCCCACTTGATCTGTTTATCTCCAGGAAGAAGGAAAATCATTTAAATTTAAAGCTGATTGATTCCAGTTCCAATTTAGTTTTTTCAGTTGACCGTTGTCCTCACTCTTCTCCTTCGCGTTTACTTTCGGATTCTTTTGGGAATCCTCTCATTTCCATTTATCATCAGGTATGTATTCTTTTCATATCCAATCAATTATTCTGCTTATGTTCAGGGCACTCTTTGAACTCATAAGGAATTTGCATCTTCTTACACATGAAACAACAACGACAATAAACCGTAAAGTAGTGTCTTTTCGATCGTACCCCGGGATTCGATGCAGACATAATGTTGCATATAGGCAATGCCATTTGATGGTAGATAGAAAACCATAAGAGTGTAGCCAATAAGTATTGGGTAGAAGGGGAACACCATGGTGTTTTGTGTGTCTTTTGGCGAGTATCTAATGCACACAAGGACAGCCATGAAAAACGCTTGTATAGCTGAGTACGACCGTGATCAAAGTGGTCTTAGTTAAGACCATGATCACACTGCTACAAGTCAGCGACATGGGAGACTGTTTCAAGTATTATTGCTTATAGCTCTTCATACCGGGCGCAGTCTGGCGTTTTCCCTCTTAACGCGACGGGGCGGCGCCACCACGGTACCATGGCTCGTGTTTTCACGTCTTGAGACGTCACGGCCAGCCCAAATGGTCCCGTTTTTCACTTTTGTGTGTGTGTGTGTTGTATTTGTATTTTAGTGTGTTATGTGTGGGCCATATGGTGTGTTATAGGAGGGAGGGGTGTTTTTAGTGTTGTGGTGGATTCTGGTGTTATGGGAAAAGTTGTTGATGTGGCAACACTTTTCCCATAACATCCACGGGACGGCTCCAAGGGTACCCAATGCTCTTACCTAGTCAACCATCTACCTATTTTCACGTGGGCCTTAATCACCTCACACCCACAAACAATCTGATCATGCTTAAGGAGCTTATACATTATGAACCTTCTTTGTGTAAAAGTTAAAAGCACCTACTTAGATTTCCCACCATACTTCTCAAACTCATAAGTTGGATTTACATTGATTTTAACACATATAAACTCATTATGTTCCTACATCAGTGTGGGACAATGAAAACATCCAACCTCACAACAATTTTCAACAAATTCCGGTTTAGGGAATAGTGTTTGGTTTGCTTGTATAAAATGCAATAATACTCACAAATTTTACTACTATCCATTTATAGAAAGTCTTAGGTTATAATTTTGAAGGTAAGTAATAAATTAATTTCGTCTCAAATAAGCACTGTGAATGTGCAGCTTTCAATGTGCTCTACATAAGTATTTATAGTAGAAAAAAGAAAGAACAGTTCAGTGTTAGATTATATACTAACACAAGCTCACTATTGTGTATAGCCTCTTGTATATCTCTATCATCCAAACTTTTCGGGCAGCCTTGTATCCAGCCATTTGCCCAGGATGACCACTAACCTGCAAAAATAATCAGAATTAACCAATGCAATTTATATTTAGTATAACTTATGGCCAGTCACTTGGGGGTGTATGGTATTGCGTTTTGGAAAATGATTATTTTGAGCATTGCGGTTTCATGTAGTAGGTAATCAGTTGTTAGTGTTTGGATATAGTGAAACTTAATCTGATTATTACTCTAGGGATTAAATAATCAGTCTATGATTTATTTATCAAAATCTTTCAAAATGAGATTTCCGAAATACTGGAACAACACCCATTATCTTCGAATTTTTCCATATCATAAAACTACTTTCCAAACGCCCGACTTAATGAAAACCTTAGAGCAATATACTGTATCCGAAACTGCTTATTTTACCTCAAAATAAGCAATACGAGACACACAACTGCTTCTAATTATATAAAAGTAAAAGATACATCATACATCGCATGTTCTGTTGCAGATGGATATTGAGATATTATGCTTACACATAGATAGTAATGTGAGTGTTATGTGTTTCATAATTTAATAGTCTTGTTTAAGTCTGCTGCATTGTTCGTTTTGTGCAGAAAGAAATTTGGAATGGATTTAGAAGGGACATCAATGAAGACAAAGATCTCATGTTCACAGCGGAGAGGACAAAAAATACACTTCGTAGAGTCGAGTTTCAAGTATTTTTAAACAATGGAAATCCAGATGACCCTAACAGGGTGAATTTTAAGATGAGAGGTTCTCCATTCTATAGATCTTGTACCATTTATAAAGGGGACTCAATAGTAGCACAGGTACTTTCCATAGTTAACATCAACACACAAATTTCTTCAATTAATTGATGATAATATTATACCAGTAACTTATGAAATATCAGATTATAAGGTAATAAAACGATCTTAACTTCTGTCAACACACTAATATCTTTTAAAATCATGTTCTTGGTGGTGGTCACAGTTATCTATAAACAACTTCTGATCTCGACTTATACGATAACTTCTAGATAATGTTAGAGTATCACTAGAAGTTAGAGGTGGCAGTAGGTTCACGTTGTTACGTTTGATCTCAAATGGGTCAAATTGCAAGGTTAAAACATTTGATTTAAGATTTTACATAAAAAATTTACATTATCTTTGTAATATTTATATTTTTTCAATCATAATAAACGCGTTAACTATTTATAGTGAGTGAACAAAATTGGTATGCGGATCACCCTGTGGACTAGGCCCATTTAGAGTTTTTTGACCCATATCAAAAGTGACCGATTGGGGCTTAACGTGTTTGACCCGTTACTCAACTAGTGTGACCCGTCATATTCGCCACCTCTGGCAGAAAGTTTTAGGCCCAATTGGTGTGAATGTATACAGATTTGTTAAACCTGAAAGGTTTTGTAAGTTCAAATAGGGGATTTGAATGGTATGGTTAGCTGATTATTGAATAATAAAAATGTTAACCTTAATGGTATTGTCTCTTCTGTTGTTATTTGCAGACAAGCCTTATGTACAAACTTGGTATCCAGAAGGTACTTGTGCCAAGAAATAGGTTTCGACTGACCATATTTCCCGGACACGCTGATCATGCTTTCATTGTTGCTTTGATTGTCATATTTTTCTATGGTCGAAAATTGTGGATCTAAATATATTTCTTGTAACATCTGCATACTTTAATCTACCGCTTAGTGTTTACAGTTTTTAGATGTGTTGGGGAATTAATTAAGATGTTTACATGTGATGGTTATGTTGAGGTAACTTCTCTTAGCCACAGAACTGAACGTTTCTGCATTTACCAAGTTTATGACTCCTGGTCTTGTAAACAAAGGTCATGGAAAATCTATTATGACATTGAAGCAGAACCCAAATTGACATGTATGCACTATGCACATATGCGAAATGGGATAACTAAATGGGTGGTCAAAATAATCTTGGTTACATAAATAAATTCGCGGTTTTACCTTATCACTTGTTACCGGATAATGGTAATCATTTCACTTTTGACTCGTAGTTTACATACCCTAAAATCTGAACTTTTTTTTTTTTTTTTTTTTTTTTTTTTTTTTTTTTTTTTTTTTTTTTAACAGAGAATTCATTTCACTCCTCACAAATGGAGGTAATTTGAACACAACAAGTTACATCAAAATTGTATGTCCGCGAGATATTTCCTACGGAAAAAGTATACAATTAGTCGGCACAACACCTTTGTTTTCAGTTATAAGTTATCTCAGAACAATTTAACTTCACCTTTGTTCTTTAACTTAATTGTGGACTCTTTTGCTTTCCTTGCGGTTTATTGTTTAGAGTTAAGTTTAACAATCGTGAGGTAAAGGTAAAATAGAATGTCTATTCTGTTCTCACGAGCTCTGGCTTGATTTATTGGCTGCATTAATCGTGATTTAAGGGGAACATACACATTTCACTATTTAAGGGACTTGATATATATAATGGTACTAGGATAGTAGGATGTGCTTTAGGTCACGGTCCTAGCAAGTTACATAATACTAGCATATTATTAAAGTATCATAGTTTAGTTTAAGGTTTGCGAGAACAAATACTAGATCTTTAGTAAACTTCTTGGCTTATTTGTTTGAAAAGGTCACCTAATAACCAAACAAAGTAATATAGTTCCTTTGTCTATATTAATAATATATAACTATTTATAGTAGGGTACCCGCGCGTTACGACAGTAGATACACGTGCGATTATATTTTACAGCGATTGCAAGGTTTTTTCTTGCTTTTATAAAAGGAAAAAAAAAATGTCTAACAAAAGTTATTAATTGAATATTAGCTTGTTTTCTTGCTTATCCATTTAGTAACATTATAAAAAGCTTTTATAGGAAGGTTCCCTCACCTTACAGCGGCAGTACCCTATAATCAAAATTTTTGGTGAGCGATATTTTCGATTATATGTTGTTTCATGATGCTAACTTAACGCATAGCGATAACTTTAGGGAACAACTTTATCGCATACTACTTCATAAAAAAAATGGCAGAGAACTCATGCATCACGATACAACGACGATATGAAAACGGTAGTCACCACTATTACTAGTTGTTTTGGATGTGCAATATTATCTAAAGTTTAAACATAGAGGGTGTCTTAAAGTAGTGGTGTTAGCACCATCTGGTGGTGTGTATGTTGCTAAGTTGTGGTCGTAAATGGTAATCCGTTGCGTGGTCGGAAAAGGTAGTGTTAGAAAGTCTGATTACATAAAAGATTAGTTTGTACAATCCACTTAATGATTTGTAAATTTCATTTGTAGGTGTTCTAAAAAAGAGGAAAAGATAAATAAAATAAGATGATTTATGCATTATTGCTTTGTACCATCATGAGGTATATTAATTGTACTTTTGAGTAGGAGGGTATTTTAATAAATATCATTAATGAATTGTAAAGTTCATTTAGTTGATGTTTAAAAGAAGGAAAAAATAAAATGATTTATGCATTATTGTTTTGTACCATTTGATATATTAATTATACTTTTGAGTGACGGTGTATTTTAATAATATTGTTAATGATTTATAAATTTTATTTTGTGGGTGTTTTAAAGAAGAAAATAATAAAATAAGATGATTTATGCATTATTGTTTTATACCATGTCTAGAACCGTAGACGAGGTGAATACGGTCTCTTTGGCTTTTTGGATGTTTAAAATCTTTAAGCCTCAAAGAGTACCAAGTGGTTTATACAACAACAACCACAAACACAATCACAATTCAAAGTATATAAAGCAAGTATAGAACACCATGATGTATACTGGTTCATGGTGGGGGGTTTATACCATCCGTACGTCCACTTGCGAATCAATGATACTATACTATTCACTAAGAATAATCATTTCGGTGGACTATAAACCGTTACAACTTCACTCCACCGATATCCACAAAGATCGGTGCTCACTAAGAAAGAGCTACTCCCCAACGGTATTCCACCCTCGGAAACCACCTAAAAGAATCTCGTGATTCGACTTCCCACAAAGGTCACTTAGACCACAAAGACTTCCCACCGGAAGTATCAAACCCCAACTATATCCCCAATGATCTAGGCTTGGTCACCAAGATACAAGACTTCCCTTACAACCAAATCGAATTAAAGAATGTTTGATTGTTTAATCAAGTCCTAACCTAACCTCGAGACTCGACTCTAGTAGAAAAGGTATAGATAAGAAGACCCTCGACACAATCACAAGAGTGGATTAGGTTCTTGTGATTCGTCCCTTGCAAGAGATGTGTTCTTTCAAATGATGTTACTGTGAAAGATTAAGAACACAAGATAGAATTAGAGAATAGAGAGAGAATATAGAAAGAAAGAATAATGGCAATGGGTGAGGAATACAAGAGGCAATGGTGGGTATTTATAGGCCAAGATCCCAAAGTGGGAATAATTTACCGAGACAGGCGCGTCGGAGCGCCACAGCGCGCCAGGCTAACTAGTAAATTATTCCTCGTGGGATCTTGGTCTTGTAAATACCCAACCTTGCTAAACCCCCAATTATATTTCACAAATTTAGACCTTTACATTATTCATTCCAAAGGTCTACTAACTCAAATCGCCAATTTGTGAAAATATTTTGTGAAGTGTTTAAGAGAAACCAATTATCAAAGAGAGAAAGAAAGAAGAGATATTGGATAGGGGTAAATTGGGTATTCCTCACTTGACATAGGGAGAAGAAAAGAATATGCCAAGAGGATATTCTTTTGCTTTGAAAGGAAGTGTGGATGTTAGAGAAGGAAGATTTGAATTTGAAATTCAAATATGAGAGAGGGAGAAGTGATAGAGTGAGGTTGGTTAAGGTTGAACCATGGTTGGGTTAGAAGAGAAACCATGGTTGAGTTAAGAAGGAAATATGCTAGAGGATATTCTATTTCTTGGAGAAGAGGGTGAAATGGAAGGTTGAGATGAGTTTGAGTGAATTGGATGGTTGTGATGAAAGGGAGCCTAAGGTTGGATTCAAATTTGAATTTGAATGTGGGAGAGGGAAGAGATAAGGTGTTGAATTGGATTATGTAAGAGTAATGAGATATGGATGTGATGAAATGAGAAGGAGTGAGTTGGCAAATGTATGTGAGAGTAGAAAGTTTGTGAGGGGAGTGTGTGGAATTTTAAATATAGTTGTTGGAGTGTAACAGATGAGTTGGATAGGATGGGATTGGTATGTAAGAATGAGTTGGAGTGTGTAAGAGTGAAGTGATGGGGAACCTTAGGAGTGAATTCAAATTTCAATTGGAGGATAAGGTTGTGTGTGTGTGGAAGAAGGTTTGTGAGAGGATGTCTGTGAAATTTGAATTCAAAAGGGTTGTATGTGAGGAAGGTTTATTTAAGTTTGAAATGGATGGTTGGATGAGGAAGATGAAGAGATGGTAAAATCTTAGTGGTTGAATGAGAATGTTGTAAATGGAATGTTTGAAAGATATGGTGTGGGAATGTAGGGGACAAGAAGTACACACAAGTACAAGGAAAATAAGAGAAGGTTGGGGATAAGATTTGGGAGGAATTTGAAATGGTAGGAGGATTAGTTTTATATGGAGATTAATCAAAAGAGTTATTAAGGTTTAATCATAATGTCATTACGGAAGAAAAGAGTTGACAATTATGATTATGGGTTGAGAAAATTAAAGGTTACTTACAATCTCAAGTAATTCAACATCGATTATTCATAATCTCATAACTCGTGAATTTCCACGACTCGACGTACTCAATAATCACCTTGATGCAAACAAGCTAAGTGCTTTGCATCATTGTAAAGCATATACCATAACGGGAAAGGATGCGTTTATGCAAAGGGACCTTTGACTTAGTTTGACCAATAAGGGAGTAAACCCGTTACGTGATTAGAAAAGGCATAAACACGGATTATGGCCATATGTATGATTTCACTTGATATCACGTGAAATATATAAGCTCCCTAGGTTTAGAAAAGCCTTGGCTAGAGGCATTTGTCAAAATACTTGAGTTGGCGTTTTGCCAAAAATGGGAGTTTGTAAATTTGGATCTCTCTAATTCTAAAACTCGTTTCGAGTGTTCCCAATGAAGCACATAACATATTTATACCTGAATTGAAAGATCCACATTTGTCGGGTAAGGAGAAAGCCGACTTTCAAATTTTGTCCCGAACCATAAAGTGTGCTGGCGCGCTGCTGGCGTGTCGGAGCGCTGGCAGCGCTCCAGGAGCAGTTATTTGGGTCGGGGAAATTTGGATATCTTTTGTTATTTTATGTGTTTCGAAGGTTTATTTGTCATCATTAAAACATAAGGAGATCTAACTAATGTTGTCCCAACAATCTCCCCCTTTTTTATGATGACAAATAAATTCCGAAAGCAAATAAAATTACAAAACGTAGCGAAGATTAAGAACGCCTTTGGTGTAGCTTGCGTCTTGACCTTGCCTTGTAATTTGGTGAAGCCTTGATCCTTTTCTTTGAATGGTCTTCACTCTTTGCTTTCTTTCTCCCGCTTTTGTCGAATCAAAAAGGTGGGATATCACTTGGACTTTATCCTTGAACATGACTTGAGCATTGCCTCTTTGATAACAAGCTCCCCCTTGAACGTAGCTCCCCCTAGATTGTTTCTCATGGGTTAAGAGCCTCACATTTGCGGTGGCCTAGCTACACAAGAAAACAACCAACACGCAACAAACAAGCAATCCTCACACGTGGAAGTCCAAAATGAGTTAGGTAACCGTTTGGATACTTACAACAGGGGTTCACAACAATATATATATACGTTATTAGTCCATTATGACTCCATAATCCATTTGTTGAGCATGGGATAATATCACATAAGAACACATAATTTTATTTCATTAAAACAAATATAGAGCATACAACCAACATGAGTAAGAAGCCAACAAATACAATAACAACAAAAATCGCCAATAACAAGATAGGAACTAACAAACTAACACAATCCTCTAATACTCAAAGTATTAATTTTTGTTGACTTCGAGAGTGTCATCACTTATTTCTTAACCCCTATCATTATGCACTAAGCATGTTATGTTGGAAGCCAATTGATGACATCAAATAAGTATATATTATTGCCATCATTTATACTATGTATTTTGACTTGTTTTATATTATTATGTATGAGAATTGATACTTAACCGTTTACTTTTGTAATTCTCAGTTATAAACAAGCGTTTGGTGAAAGTTAGCTATTTTGGATGTAAAATGGAGCAAGTTGGAAAAGTCTAATGAACTAAAGGAAGACAGGCTGTATCATTCTAGACAGATACGATGTACGACCATACTTAGACGAATTCGAAGACCATTTCCTGACTTTGAAGAATGTGCCGCATGTAATAATCTCATGCGCCACATATGAAACCTTGGTCAAAGAAGAAGATCTGACTTATCTACTCCAGATACGTCGTATTACTTTCCTGACATACGGTGTATCAATCTCAAGACTTCACCAAAGATATCCAAGACGTAGAAGGACATGCGCCGTATAAATAATGAAGATACGCCGCAATTCAAGGCGGTGTACGAATATTTTAGAATATAATAATCTTGGACCCCACGCGAAGCTATCGAGATATGCCACATCAACTTAGTTGATGCGCCGCATCGTGCCCTCAGACAGAAACTATAAATACCCCATTCGACAGCCAAATTTAGTGTGCAAGTGCAACTAAACCCTAAGGAGAAGAATACAGACGATTTGGCAACACAAGACACCAGCTAAACGAAGATCTCAGAACAGTAAGAAGGTCATGGTAGTGTTTAATTCATTAAGTAGTTTTGTTTTATTGTATTAGTACGCTTTAATCCATCAGGATTGCTGGGCTTATCTACGCCATAGGACTCCCATTTATATTGTTTTCCTATCGATTAACGTTTATTTGATGTTTATTTGGTTCTTTATGCATGTGCTTTGATTACCTATGTGTTTATCCGTGGCTTGTTTGGGCTGTCATACCCCTCCCACAATTACTTCATTAACAGTATAAGTTAATGTAAGCCCTTAAAAAAGGTTAAATAATATAGACATAAGTAATCATTAAGAGTTTACATGCCTATAACTAAGATACCAACGAGAGAGAATAGATTTTAGTACTCATCCTATAAAACTAGCAATAAAAGAAGTGACAAGCTACTTAATCATCAATCAGGCCTCTTATCAGTATCTATTATCTATCTATGTACGTGTTCGCCATTCGCTTATTCTCTCTCATTAGTTTTATTTGCTTTTAATCAACTCAATTGTGCCAGTCTCACATGCTGAAAACCCCCTTGCGTTAGATTAGGTTTTAGAACTAACTTAGGAATTAAAATACTGATAGACATTCTAGGTGTTAACGTTCGAATCTTAGTTATTGTTAGGAATATACATATTCACGTGAAAGACTCGGTCACCACGAGTATAGAGTAGCATTACATAGCTCGTAGTCTTAGCAATATTTAGTTAAGTACGTAGTTAGTTAACGTAAGTATTTGTGGAGTTAGGTCGGGTCTTTACCCAATGTTAGCTCACTCCACATCCCGTGTAGCGGCATTTTAGGCCTTATTATAAATACTCCTTCCCAAGTGTGGGAAGGGTTGGAGCTTCCATTTTCTCAATCTAATATTTCATTTTCTCTCTTCACTTTCTCTCTCTAGGAATACCTCCCAACTCACTTTCTCTCTCTAACATCTTACATAATTCGAACCATAATCACAATAACCATACATGTTTTGATTTAAGAGTACTTTACAATTGGTATCAAGAGCCTTGGTTTCATCTTAGGGACTAGGTTAACTCGGATTTGTGCTTGGTTTGTTGTGTTTCATTTTGGTTCGAATGGTTATCCTAGAAAACATTTCTTATTGATCTTGTTCGTGGCTAGAATTGTTATATTGTTGTACTTTCGTGCTTAGGAATGTGATATGTACTTAGGATAGTTGTTTGATTGCTTGGTTCTTTCATTTGGTGGTGATTTGGGACAATTCGAGTGTTTTAGGATAAGTTTCTTCATTGTGTTTTGATTCTCGAAGTGGTTTTCCTAGATGCGTTTTGATGTTAGCTTGGGTTGATAAGTGTTGCGTTTTGAGTACTTGTCTGGTGTGTTTTGGCATTTAGTGTTAAAAAGGGAAAAAGACCAAAACGCAGAAAGTGACATCTTTGTCGTATTTGTTGCGTTTTGACTTGCTGCGTTTTGAATCATTGCGTTTTGATTGCGTTTCGAAGCATTGCATTTTGAATCACTGCGTTTTTAATCATTGCATTTTGAAGCATTGCGTTTTGAATCACTGCTTTTTGAAGGGTTGTAATTTGAAGCTCTGCGTTTTAATCCACTGATATTTGATTAAATCCAGTGATTTGAGAATTGTTGCGATTTGAGTTGTTGCAACTTGTCTACTTGCGATTTGACGTTGTGAGTTTATTCTTGCGACTTGACTGGTTGTGATTTGACTTGCTGTGACTTGACTTAAATCATTAACTGTGATTTGATCAAGTTTCCTCACATTAACTTGCAATCCTTATAACATCACTCTCAAGCAATTTGCACCTTACGGTTTCTTTTGTTGATTTTAGAAAATCCCGCGAAAGAATCTATTTCTCGGTTTAAATCATAGAATTGTAAAATCCTGTGAACGTTCACGTCATGTCAAATTCTTCAGATTCGGTCATACCAGAGATACTCAAACTGTACGACATGATCGATGAATATAACAACAAATAAACGTGTTTGTATCTGATAACGTTGTAATGAAATCGTCGTGCTCTAATTCTCAAGAGATAGAGTTTCATCAGTCACAAAAATTGTTCAATAACGCAGAGAAAAGTTGCATAGAATGTTTTCGATTGCTTCACTCACATCTCAAGGTTCTCTTTGAACAACCTGGATACTTGGGAGGATATAATCGTGCATTCGCAACACTCTTTGGTCAAGATGTTGAGACCTTCACAGTCAAAACAATTATGTACTCAGATCAACTTCAACAACAACTTGACAAAGGAGAATTTTTTGAAGATAGATCCATAGCTGCATTCTGTGTGATTAACAACAAACTCCAAGTGTTCATTGATTCGCAATTCACTGAGGAGTATGATTATGACAGTCAAATGATGAAAAAGTGCTTTGCTAATTACACTAGGATCGAGGTTGACATGTTCAGAGTCACACTACTCCAACTCATGGGTAATGTTAAAGAGTACATTGAGGAAAGAGCACAGCACAAAGATTCCATTTTAGTAGTTTCATATGATCACAAACTTAAGTATGATGACAAGGTGAAGGCATGTCGGGTGCAATCATGTGATGGTATTGTTGATTCGGGTAAAGCATTGGATGTTGGGTCAGTTGTCACTAAATGCAGAGGATCAGAGACTGATAAGCTTGACACTACCAGCAGTTCAGCAATTCTTGTTACACATGATATGGATGCAAATATCAGACCGGTAAAAGAATAGGTGTCATGTGCTGAGGTACACTTAATTGTTCAACATAATGCATCTGCTAATATACTTGTACAAACTGATCAAGATGCTGAACATGATTTTAACATATGCTCTTTGGTTGAAGCTGAGACGAATTATCTCAAAACAAATGATATGGTTGATGAAGAAGCATTTAATGAACTTACTAACAAATTCTCAAAACTTGAAAAACTGCATTTCACTTGAAATTTCAATACAAAGAAAGGAAGAAAGTTTTCAAACTAAGAAACCATGTAAAAATCCGGAATTTCCTGAAATTCTTGAATTTTTTGAAATAAACGAGTTAAAAGCTCAGCTTTAAGCCAAAAACTCGACTATCAACAATTTGAAGAAACATATCTCTGATATGAATGTGAAAAGTAATTTAGTCGGAACTAACCAGGACATTGATGCAACTAAGACAAGAAATATTGAACTGTCAATCTATGTGGCTAAATTACTTAAGGAAAATGAGTCTTTGAAAAGGCATAAAAAAGACCTAGGTGACTCAATCAAAGAAATCGGGACTAAAACTGTAGAACAAACAACATCTTTGATGGTCAAAATTGATGTAATCAAAGCTCAACTTCAGGACAAGGGTTTCACAATCACTGCATTAAAGAACGAGCTAAGAAAAGATACAGAGAATAGTGTGAACACTAAGTTTGCAAAACTAACAATCTTGGGGAAACCAGTTTCACAATCGAATAGAAACCAATCAGTTGTTAGACAACTGAATGCGTTTAGATCTGAACGACCAAAATTTTCAAAAACACAGTTTGCCTCCTAAGTTGATGCAGAACAAGTTTTGACAAAACCAGTCACTCCACATTATTTGCCTAAGATAACTGCTTCTAGTTCTGTTAAACCTCAACAAGTAGCTACTCCAACTCCCAGTTCCTCTAGGATCAATTTGAGAACAGAGTCGAAACCAAGCATTAAGATTCAAAATTCTTATGATATCAATGACTTGTACAAGAACTGTGATCTAGAAAAAGCTAGGGAAAGGGTACTACTTCATAAGGATGGAATCTTAGGTTCACAACCTCATATGATGCCACCTGGTTTATTGAGGAACATTGCTATGGTTCAACTTGTTAAGTCTAGGATTTATAGTAAGTCTTCCACTATGCATAAGAAGTTTAACAATCCTAGACCTTGCCATAAGTGGATACCAACTGGTAGAATTTTTAAGGACGTCAGACTTAAGTGGATACCTACCGGAAAACTGCTTATCGATGGCAAAACCATGGTTGACCGTGAAACCCCCAAGGGTTTGGATACTGATGTCACTAACCCATATATATGAAATCAAGTTTGTAATGTTAGTGCAGGTAGTCCTTACTCAGTTGCAGGTACATCGATCATTCACTACAAGGGAAGACTCAAAGTCTGGATGCGTAAAGCACGAATTTCTCCTGATTTAGGAGATCTGGAAAGTCAAAGATGATGTATATTTGCTATGATGTTTGAACACAACGGTTTAAGCCTCGTTCTACAACGACTATGACGTTTGAACACATTAGTTCAAGCCTCGGTCCTCAATGTCAACAAAATGGCGTATGCAGATAACTCTTCAGGCCCCGTTCCTCAAAGGAAAGAAAGGTGTACGTTTCAGTGCGCCTTATCTTCGGAAGAAGAGAAATCTTCTTATTTATGACCATTTTCATCAATGTTCTTCATGTTTTCTCCATGTTCGTTCAGTCTTCAAGTGGATCTACTCACCTTTGATCATATTCTTATTCACTTGTTCAATCAAAAATGGCATCCTCATATGCAATTTTTGAGGGGGAGAAGTGTGAGTATCCTACATGTTGATTGATGTTTGATGAATGGTCATACGACTCTCCTCCAACACCTAATGCTTCATTAACTAAGGATGACTGGGATTCATTGTTTCAACCTATGTTTGATGAATACTTTCAACCTCCAATGAATGTTGATCATCAAGTTCCTGAAGCTCCTGCTCCGATTCCTGCTGACTTAACTACTCAACTGGTTCACCTTCATCAATCACCATTGATCAAGATGCACCCTCTAGAAGTATAACTCATACTACTCAAGAAATCAATCTCCAGTTATTCTTCATGGTGTTGATGATGACTCTCATGATATCGAAGTTGCACACATGAATAATGATCCGTTTCTTGGTATTCCTTTCCCAGAACCTGGTTCTAAATAGTGTGAATTGGAAAAGAAAACTAAAAGTGGATGAAGCTGACACAAAAAAAGTTGGTTGACATACGAAAGCTCATGAAATGTTGTCTTTGAAACTGGCAAAGCAAAAGATACTGAATTCGATGACCTGATCAAGGCAACTTAGGATAGTTGAAACTTCCCTCAACCACCTTCGAGTCCAGTTAATCAACCCGGGAAGGAAGGAGGAACTAGCGGTACCCAACTCAATCCGGTTATTCAATCCAGTAAGGTTGGACCCATTACTACTGTTCCCTCTTCAGATCCGGTTAATCAACCAGGTAATGAAGATGAAAAGGATGAGCAATGGAATGTAATCATGACAAAGATCATTTAGAATGAAGAAGCAACTGAGCAAGTCACTGACATGGACGAGAATCACTTTCATCACAGATTGTTGTTCCTTCCAATTTGCACTCTGTAAATCAACCACAAGCACAAAAAAGAAAATGTTGGCTAAAACGTCAAAACGGCTAAAAATTTGGACATGGAATGTCAAGTGATCACGGAGTTTATTTGGAATCCCTTATTTGAGATTGAATTTGACTTTCACAAAGGCGTGATCTTATTTTATCTTGAAGTCGGGGTTGGTTGGATGTATGACTTTCAATGATAACTTGCTCGTGATTAAGATTTAAGTTGAAGACTTGGTTTATCTAGTTACCAGCAGACGGGGTGGATGGTTAAAGACCTGATTAACTATAACTTTAAGGAGTTACGTTGTAGTACTCAGGGCCACATGTAGATGACGTTGTGAATAATCACAAGAGGTGTTAATGTCTCATACTTTGATTGAGTATTGAGTACTTAGAGATTTGTTTGGAGCATAAATTCTCTACACCGTTCTTCCAACATTAGTGCAAGCTTGACTCGCTTAAACGGGAAATTCTACTTTAGTTTCAAGTTTGTTATATCGGTTTTGCTCCATCAGTGGTCACTTCAAATAGCCTACATAAGGGTTGGTAAAGATAGTCATAGAGAGTTTCTATAGCAGTTAATTCTCACATGATACATTTGAGCAAATGTTGTTCGTCTTTCAAGATTTCTTCCCGATGTGCCTATAATGTGTTGCTAATTCTAAGGTATCAAAACCAGCAAGGGGGAAGGAGACATACATCTGAACGTACAACGAGTACACGTGACGAACTTTATACTTCTTCTTAATCGAAGTTATTTCGGGAAGACAAATGTCATAACCGTAGAGAAACTCAGTGTCTTAACTCTTGGCGTTTGGTGTATTATTCCAAGTACGTAGGGGAAGTGGTCTCTTGATACTTGTGGCACGTAGTACTTTAGCTTTCAGTGGGAAGAAATATGATAAGATTATTGGGAGCATGAGATGATATTGCTTATTGACATCTTCATACGAGCTGATATGATTTATGGTAAAGTGCTTCTGGTTAATGCTTAATGTACACATTGTTATGCTAATTCCGATGAGATCGCAACCATCAGGGGAGAGATATGTGTACATCAGGGGCGCACAACAGGTTCACGTGACCGGGCTTAAACATTTATTCCGGAGTTGATATCCACAGAGAGGGTCATTGCTTCAACATGTTACTTTGGTGTCATCATTTCTTCTTGTGTTGGGTACATGTGTACAATATGGATTAAGTTGTTATATGCAAGATAACTGGAAAGCGTTTTGTGAAATGAAGATGTTGATATCTTGTTCCCCCGAATAGACAACTGCTCAAAACCACAGAGTAATGTGTACATCGGGGACGCACAATAGGGTCATGTGATCGAGCTTAATCATATATTCCGGGATTGATAACCGCAGAGATGATTCTTGTTTCATCCTGTTACTTCGGTGTTATCGTTGTCTTCGGGTTTTTGATCCATTAAATTTCTCTTTTATTTTGGATGAATGAAAAAGTTAGTTGGTTTATAAAATATGGAAGAAAATAAAATAGTTGGTCTAAAAAAAAGTGTTATCGCTTGAGTTTTGAGAGAGGGTATTTTGGGTATGTGAGTGGTGGGTTGTGTTTGCTTTGGGGAAAAACGTATTAGTAGCTTATATGCCACGGGAAGGTTACAATTTTGAAGATGCAGTACTCATTAGCGAGCGCTTAGTATACGAAGATATTTATACTTCTTTTCACATACATAAATATGAAATTCAGATTAACCAAGGCTCCGAAAGGGTCACTAATGAAATACCACATTTAGAAGTCCATTTACTTCAAAATTTAGACAAAAATGGAATTATAATGCTGGGATCTTGGGTAGAAACAGGTGATATTTTAGTAGGTAAATTAACGCCCCAAATGGTGAAAGAATCATCCTATGCTCCGGAAGATAGATTGTTACGAACCATACTTGGCATGCGGGTATATACTTCAAAAGAAACTTGTCTAAAACTACCTATAGGCGGTAGGGGTCGGGTTATTGATGTGAGATGGGTCCAGAGTTCTAAGACAGATGAGACAGAGAAAACAGAAAGTATTCGTGTATATATTTTATAAAAACGTGAAATCAAAGTAGGCGATAAAGTAGCTGGAAGACATGGAAATAAGGGTATCATTTCAAAAATTTTGCCTAGACAAGATATGCCTTATTTGGAAGATGAGAGAGAGAGAGAGAGAGAGAGAGAGAGAGAGAGAGAGAGAGAGAGAGAGTAAAAAATAAAAAATAAAAAAACTGATGTGTCATGACGTGACATCAAAAAGACGCTATGGCTTAAGCTACGATAACCTTTGCTCATATAAGTCTATATAATTAACCTATGTTAAAATGCTTTTGCATTTGGTAGCGTTGAGTTTTGGGTGTCATTACTTTTATTACTCATGATAGAATGATAAGAGGGGAGGGAGTGGTTGTGGCACTCTCTCTCCTATCACTCACTCCCAACCAATCCTCTCATGCCACATCATTCACTCACTTTTTCCATCACTCACTCATTTTTTTGTTGGCATCACATCATGCACTATCTCCCTTCACTTACTTCAATTTTTTTTCTTTTTTTAAATTTCATTAAAATTAAAATAAAATTAAAATTTCATTAAAATAAAAACTAAAATTCCATTAAAATTAAAAAAAAAAAAACATTATATAATATTACTAAAAAACATAAAATAACATTACATAATACTAAAATACTAAATTTCATAATACTAAAAAACTAAACTTCAACGTCTTCATCGTCCACCTCGAGGTATGGTAATTGTTGAGCGTGAATATGCTCCATAAGATCAAATCGGAGACGAAAATGTGTTTTCTCATGTCGTATCTCCGCTAAGGCTGCTTCGTCAAACACCGGTTGGATCGGAGGATCCCGAATATGAACTGGGGAGATTGCGTAACCAGCCTCATGTAAAATCATGTTGTGCAATATCACACACGAATATTTGAATAATAGCGTCACAAAAAAATTGAAGGCATTCACGTGACGTTCTTTGAACCATTTCTAAATATTCGTCAAACTCATCCGGTGGATTACCAGTTGCGAGTTGTTTAACGGCAGACGAACACTTTTGTATGGCTGTGAAACTTTTTTTCGCTCTAGCATCGTAACCTTCTTGAAAATACTCGAATTTAGACTCAATAGCATGTGTGCTGTTTAAAAATAAACTTTTAGGCATACGATACCTATCTTCAAACACTTCATCGTTGTATTTCGGATCTTCACAAAAATAATCACGATGCAATCTTTTTGCAGCTTTGATCCGATTGCGTTTTACTGATGTTCGTGTCGACCTTACCGTTTCTTCCTCCTCACCTGCGTCAATCGCGTTAGCAAAAAATTCGAGACTATTATCGTTAGACCACTCAAACGGGTCGTCTAACAATACAGTCAAACCAATTCTCCTATGCTCCATATAATTGAACTTTTTTTTTTTTTTTTTTTTTTTTTTTTTTTTTTTTTTTTTTTTTTTGATATGGTTTTTTGATCGAACATATTTTTTTGGGTAAAAGTAGTGTGTTTTTTTTTGTTGTGTTCACTTCTTTGTCATTTGCTCCAATATATACTAAAAAAAAAATAAAAATAACCGTTACATGCTCCACTTTCCCTTCGTTACTTGTTGGCCAACGGACAAATAAAAAAAAAAGTATCCGTTACATGCTCCAACATTCCAATTATTCCCTTCGTCCTGTGCCAGAAAGTTTCTCGTGCATGATCGGTCCCGCGCCACACCAGGGGGTCGGCGGCGGTGTTCCCGCGCCACACCGCTCCCATGCCGTGCCTTCCCGTGACCACTCCCAATGCCCTATGAATATTTGTGTGAGATGATTTGCACACATGGGTCATTGATTTGCACATTATAGTGTACAATTAGTTAATGTGATATATGGACTTAATAAATAGGCCTAAAAATAGACCTAATGTATTAATGACTTGTATATTTGAACAAATATACAAGTAATTAATGCATTAGGTTCATTTTTAGGCCTATTTATTATGTTCATTTATCATTTTTCATTAGTTAAAACACAATGTATAAACAATATAACTGTTTAATGCGTAAATTCGAATATTAGAGTCAAAAAGTTAAAGCGTGCAAAGCCAATATATATAGGGAAATTCTTTTTCTTTACAAGTGTCAGAACAAAGATTTTTCACTCCTCGTAACTTTTTGGTAAGTGACATCTTAGTTGATATCTCGCGAAGTAAATATGAATGTTACCAAAAAGGAAAGGCACTTCAAATTATATGAAACATGATTACCAATAGGAAACCTTTTGGCCAATTAAAGTCTCTTCCCAATATCGTGCAAAGTACATTCATGTCGTCTTTACAAAGAGACATGTGTAAGCAAAATGATTGCTGATTTTGAGAAGTTGATGGGATTTTGCCATCTCATTACCGTTATAGTTGTTGGGGTTACGAGATGGTGGAGAAAACCGTAAGTGGATGATGATGGTGGTGTTGGAGGCCGTTGTATAGAGTTTGTGGTGGTGGTCGGCATATATATCTCCCACTATTAGCACTATAAACTTTGCATTTTTCAAGCTTATTCATACAAGTGTAGAAAGCCATGATTACAAGTCACTTTCTTACGTAAAAAGAAATTATAATTAGAAACTTGTCACCAGTTCTATAGAGCATCCACTTCGTGAAAATGAAACTCAACTCAAACCATGCACCAATCAATGTATGTAGCGTGTAAGCTACAACTTGTCGCCAGTTCTATTCCTTTATACCCTTGCAGCAGGTAAGATCCATGAAGGCAACAGCAGGGATCATTTTCCCTTTTTATATATGATGTGTGTCATGTGTTTAACAAAAGCTATGCTCGACGACATGAGATGAACCCCTTTTGGTCAAGTGGTCTAGCAAGCGTTAGAAAATTGAAGTATGCATGGTTTGATCAGCTAGTCATTGCTCAAGTTAATGGTTATTGTCTACAAATATATGGTCACACAGTGTAAATAAGAAAGGAGTAGATCAAGAAGTAATTGTACGTTTTCCTACTAAACTTTAGGCTACACTAAAGTTCGGGTTAATATGTTACGAATTACATCTATCTTAGGAATCTTGAAGTCTTTTCTCGACGACATAAAAATATATTTTACGTAAGCAAATAACAAAATAACCTAGTTGATAGATTTTATATACTAACATGATAAAATAATATACCAGTATATAAATATTTTAAGAACATCTGTGACATATACGCTAAGTGCAAAAAGTACAAGATATTTCCTTTAATCTACGCACAAAACAATCACGTTGTTTTAGTGCAATGATGCTAAAAATGCACCACTACTATTTATAACATTAAATTACAACATTTTAATTTTGGCATTATAATCTAATTTAATTTACGAGTTACATCTTCTTCAAGTTAAATAAAGCTATTAAATAAAGTCTAGTGCAAGATTTACTGCATTGGAGTAACATTTTTTTAGTGAAAGTATATACTTCAATTATTCTACTGCAAAATGCACTAAGATAGTGTAAAAATTTAGTTCATATATTAGAAATGCTCTAAGTTGTTTTTGATACAACTACTAGCATTCGCATTAGTCACTGCAAACCGTCCATTGTTGTACCACATCTTCGCTATTTTCACCTCAGCACTACATCACTACACCTACCACGCTTTCTTGTCTATTTTATCCCCCAATGGTCAATCCTCACCACTTACCACTTTTTATAGCAAAACCACAAAAGCAATGAAAATCTACATTGGTTTTGCTATGTCTCGTAACCACGAGGACTCCGACCGTGAGCCGACACTGAGCTCCACTTAAGACCCTCAGACACCCCGACACACAAATCAAATAAATAATAATAATAATAATAATAATAATAATAATAATAATATCATGAAGCCTCACATTTGTACAAAAGCCGAGTGGTGAGAAGCATCACCTTTGACCTTTTTAGGTTTGGTGATGCGTGACAAAAGAAACAAACAATGGTCTCATGAGTGAGGAGGTTAGGTAAAGGGTAACCTCTCACACCCACTATCAGTTGCGTTGATACAATATTATTTTACCGGGTAAAAATTCCTTTGCTCCCAAAAATTATATGTATATAACTATATGTCAATCATTGTTTTTGTATATTAAAAATCACCAAATGGAGGGTCAGGATCAAAAGTCACCTACTCCAATATTGATACAAGGATTGGTATTAATTTCCGTATGACTTCATACTTTAATTTTTAATTTGGATATTAATTTACTTTTTCTTTAATTACTTAAAAGTGTAACTTATTTTATGTTAAGCATACATTAGTGACTGTGACCAAACTTCAACTTGAGTAATCCACTTGTTCATCACCCCTAGCTTCATGAATCATGATCACTTCTCCTTTTCCCTTTTTTGTAATTTGATATTGTTATGTAGTAAACACATCTTAATAATTGATTCTTTATAGAAACTGAATAACAAAACAAAAATCTTTGAGGTTGTATTCAAATATTAGCAGTTGTGATGACTAAAGACTAGTTTTATCGTTGAAGTTCAAAGAAAATATTACAACTTCATAAGGAGACTTTAAAAATGTTTTAATATAATTTGAATACTCAGCATGTAAACTTCTTTTAAACTATCTAAAAAAAATAAAAAATAAAAAATAAAAATAAAAATAAAATAAAAACAAACGTTTCTCTCATACAACACAGTGTACGAAATTGCGAACATATTCAACCATTTAGATTAGTTATTCGTTCAATTAACCATTGATGTTTAACTAAGTTTCACCGAGATTACAAATTACCAAAAGGTAACCATAACCTCTTGCATTTGACCTCAGACTTTTATCAAGTCTTCCTTGGTCATCACTTGTTAAACTTAAACTCGAAAAGAACAAGAAAAGGACAACAGCCAAGAACATAACCATAACCAACTATTATTAGAATTGGTAAAACTCAATCATCAATCAATATGCTTAGGTCACTATAAATAATGTACATGGCTTGAAACATAAGTTAACTAACATTTGCTAAACCTGAAATCACATAATAAGCAAATACTAATGGGCGTATAATAACTATGACTAATACTCCCCACAGTCGAAATGGGAGGCCTTCGAACATCCAGACTATCACGAAACTCGAGAAATAATGCACTTGGAAGCCCTTTAGTGAAAATATCTGCATACAGAAAAGGTGATGTGTCACACCCTCGCCGAAGGCGGAAACACGAGGTGTAACGAAATCGATATACATCACCAAAGAGAAATAAGACAATACCATAATTTACATTAAGGAAAAATATAACATTACAACGTTGTTATTGCCGACTTTGGCAAATAAAAGACATAAGTTTGATTCCCAAAAGATGGTATTTTAATACATAATGAAAAGAAGTGACATGTGAAAACTTCATTATGCAAAACCTTGCTGACAAGCTTACTGACGATCACCTGAAATGCATGAGAGAAAACGGTCAACTATAAAAATAGTTGGTGAGTATAAACGTTTTATTTAATATGAGAAACCATTAGAGAAAGTTCACAAGCCAAAGGCGTTGTCAAGTATTATGTCTTGTAGTCAAGCACCCGCGGTCATAATAAGTCACAATATAAGCACCACCTATATAATAATGTATGCCATGCAAAGCCCCTAATTAAATAATATGCGTCCCGTAACATGGTGGACGAGAGGTTGGCCGACCTCTAATAGCGCTATCCATACTACTAATAGGCGTCGAACAATGCGAATGTACGAACAGTACATCATACAACTATTATATAAGATTAAGAACGCTCCGAACATGGGAGACTTAGCACGCTCCACCAATAAGGTGAGACTTTAGGGTTAAGAACGCTCCAAACAAGGGAGACTTAGCACGCTCCACCAATAAGGTGAGACTTTAGGTCATAGTATGTACGGTACATTAAGTTCAAAAGTTCAAGTTGAGTTCAATAGTTCAAAACAAGTTATAAGGTCAAGACAAGTCAAAAGAGTTCGTAATAATCAAAGGGTTCAAAACAATGTTCAAAGTGTTCAAGTAATAATTCATGCATCCACCCCAAAGCGATTAAAATAGTTAGAAAAAGGGGTTCGTGAATACTCACCTGATATAAGCGATATGATAACAAAAAGATATGAACTAAAGTAAGGCGCGCACTCTATCCGCAACCTAAATGAATGATATGATCTACTTTAGATCATGAAATGAAGAAAGGAATGTACATGCACATGCTCCCTATACCACTCTACCCTTTGTAAAAACACTTGTGTTATCAAAATATATAATCCAAGAATTTGGAAAAATATTGCTATTAGAAAATATAATAAGCTAGTTGTAATATATATATATATACTTATATATATATATATATATATATATATATATATATATCGTATGTTTCCATGTTAGTGTTGAAATACTCGGATTGTAATCTTTGAAATGATGAAAACATACTCGTGATAACTAATACTACATTAGTTATAAAGCTCGGTACTTAATATTACTTCTAGCTTGAAAATGTACTTCGTAGTTTTTGCGCCAAAATTTAATAAAAGCTGTCAAATATAAAGTGGTTTTAGCCGATATTCAAACGTGTATATCTTTGTCGTTACTTGTCCGTTTTACTTGTTCTTTATGTCCACGGTTACGTCTTAGTATGTAGTAATATATTTTGGAAAGCTCGGCTCCTCCGGGTTACGTCTAAAGTCTCTTTTTGACCAATGAAAAATGTCCAACAGCATACATTTTCAGAAAAATACTTTTCGTCTACAATCTTGCAAAAATCATAACTCCTTCGTTATAGACTCTTTTTAATCCGTTCTTTCGCCTACGGATTCGTTTTTGAATGTATTTTCTAAAAATTTTGCCAAAGTTTCCTTGGTGTTTACTGATTTTCCAGATTTTTACAAAACGGAACAGCATGTCTAAAATAGGTTCCAAATCAAGTTTCCAAGGTTAAAAACCAATTTCTACCATCACCAAACCTCTTGTAATCACCACATGACTAATCTAATCTTACCATACACCTTCTTAGGGTGCCATGGACTCCTAACCAAGTTATTAGAGCAAGGGGATTCATAACTAAAAAGTTAGGGTTTGTATGTTTCTTTTTAGCCAAAATAAAGTGTGGTATAGCTACTTATACATGGTTTTTAGCATGATACTTATGTAATACATGTAAAAATAGGATGATCCATGAAAAAATAAAGATGAAAACTTACTTGACAAAATGAGATGATTATAGGATGATTATGCTTGATGTTCTTGTGTTTTTGTTGCTTGATTCTTGATTAGGCTTGTAAAAGGAACAAGTTTAGTGTTTTAACTTATGAAAAATGATCACTTGAGCTAATTATGGTGGTTTGGTCGTGGTTTACTAGGGAAGAAGAAGAGATGAGATGAAAATTGTTCTTGCTAAAAAGTGAATTATGATTTTGGAATTTTTGGTAAAGTTAGGTTTTAAGGTTTATTAGTTAAATACTTAGGAGTTAATGCTAGGGGTTAAAAGGGTGTCTCATGGGCTGGTTTTGGGTGTGAAAAGGAGTAGCCAAAACGGTTTTGATCACTTAGAAAATATAGTGTAGCGTTAAGTGTTATTACGCGTTATTCGTTAAAATCGGGTACCGGTTTTAATAGCAATAAACGTTCACGAAGTTAACCGGGATGAAATAAAAGTCATAATAATGTTAAAAACATATTAAAAATATGTTGGGTACATTTACTGAGTGATCGGGTGATTATTGTTTAGTTTTCACGAAAACCGTCGTTATATTCGTACGCGTACGTTATAAATAAAATAAATTTCCAAAATACTGGGTAACTGAATGTTATAACTTTTATGATATTAAAATGGATATAAAAATATGTCGGGACCATTGTGGGAATATTTAGATATATTCGTCGTGTATAAACCGGGTGTTAACGTTTAATTATAAATACTTATACGTAAAACGTTAAATATACTAAATATATTAATTTGAGAATCCTAAGAGTGGTATAGCATGTAAATGACATTATGATGATATGCAGACTATTCTAGTCTGTATGAGAGGTCCTTACTGATAATGCACGTGAATAGTGGAATTTCTTCCGGAATGAATAGTGTTCTGTGAATAGTAAAATTTTCAAATGTTTCTCAGAATATCAAACGGACATCAAAAACGATGAATAGTAAAATAATGAATAGTGTTTTGATGAATAGTAATCGATGAATAGTGAATTTCCAAAGTTGGAAAAAAAATAAACGTAGACGTGGAAAATATCGGGTTGTTACATTCTACCAACCTTAAAAGGAATCTCGTCCTCGAGATTCAATTCATCCATTCTATAGGTGTATGTGCTCGCTGTTAAATTTGATGAAGCAACTAAGGTCGAAAACGCTAGGTCTCGGATTATATCAATGTCGTGAACTTGGTAAGAAATAAAAATAAGTTATGCACTCAAGATTAAGAAGTAAGGAGGTTGTTCAAAAGAATGTACCCGGCATGTTGTCCTGATTCTGTGGGGTTAAATGATTCCCTAGGAAGTAAGCTCGGCCACGTGCAGGGGGAATTTCAACATTCTGATCTTGAGGGCCTTCAACTGCCAACGCCAGATTTGGACGATTCTGTCCTTGGTTGGGAGTTCTTTTCAACTTTGGACAGGTATTTCTGAGATGATCCAAACTTCCACACTCGTAACATGCTGGCCTTGGTCCTTGGTTCACAGTCCTGTTTGAGCAATTTCGCATGAAGTGACCCGACTGTCCGCATTTGGTGCATCTTGGGCAGTCTCCTGAGTGGTGGTAGTTACATCGAGTACACATAGGATGTGAACCAGCATATCTTCTGGGCCCTTGAGTTGTTGCTCCGTAGTTTCCCATTACTCGTTGTCTCTTGTCCTGTTGGTCTTGATCACGGCTTCTTTGCTGATCTTCCTGTCTCTTTCGTCCTCCATCGTTTCCTTTCGTTAGTCCACCAGACCTGATCACATCATTTGTCAAGCGGTATGCCATGCCCACAGCAGCTTGCAGAGTGGTTGGGTTTGATGAAGTGACATCCCTCCTGATTTCAGGAATCAACCCCCAAACATATCGATCAATCAGCTTCTCCACAGTGGAGACCATATGAGGAACCATCTTAGTTAGCTCATGGAAACGGGCCGTGTACTTGTCAACTTCTACTCCTACCATCAAGTGGTTCCAAAATTCCACTTCCAGCTTCTCCACTTCATCTTTTCTACAGTACTCGTCAGTTAGTAGTTTCTTAAATGCTTTCCAAGATAATCCATTTGCAGCCTCTCTTCCTTGAGTCTGTAGCTGGTTGTTCCACCAAGTCAATGCTCGACCTTGAAGCAGACCCGCAGAGAACTCAACCTTATCTCCTTCAGCACATTTAGTGATGCTGAGTTTCGACTCAACATTCTCAAACCATGATAGCAGTCCAATGGCACCCTCAGTGCCATAAAATTCCATTGGTTTGCACGTCATGAAAGTCTTATAGTTGCATCCCTGACCGTTGTTCGAGGCACCTGCTCCATTATTAGTCCGTCCAGCATCAATGTGCGCAACAATCTGAGTGAGGAGGTCTGCTAATCCAGCAGCAGTGTCATTCGGAGGGTTTATTGCGGCCATGTCTCTGCGATAGACAAAAATAGTTGGTTGAGTGAGCGACACATGAAAGATGACGGAGGATGTACGGTACAATAACAGTCGTGACATGGAGATCGCAAAATGATGGAAACAAAGGCATGCTTAATCTAATGGGGCATAAGGTAGCAAGGAGAAAGTATATACATGAAGGCATATATAAGGTACGGTAACAGAAACTGAAACATATAAACAGGTTATGCATACCCACCCGACCAATGCAACTTCAGGTGACCAGACTCTCTAGACCCGACCAAACATGATCTTTGACTACTACTCCCTTCATCGCATGATTCTTCTTGAATTATACATAGGTGATCAGGCTATGCATACTTGAGGATTAATAATGCAATGCTAAGACTAGTCGACTCGTATCATTTTTGGTATTTAAGAAAAATGTTACTTTGGTTATAGTTGCGATTTTTATTTTAGAAAAATCGGCATTCTCTATAACCTCTGGCTCTGATGCCAATCTGTCACACCCTCGCCGAAGGCGGAAACACGAGGTGTAACGAAATCGATATACATCACCAAAGAGAAATAAGACAATACCATAATTTACATTAAGGAAAAATATAACATTACAACGTTGTTATTGCCGACTTTGGCAAATAAAAGACATAAGTTTGATTCCCAAAAGATGGTATTTTAATACATAATGAAAAGAAGTGACATGTGAAAACTTCATTATGCAAGACCTTGCTGACAAGCTTACTGACGATCACCTGAAATGCATGAGAGAAAACGGTCAACTATAAAAATAGTTGGTGAGTATAAACGTTTTATTTAATATGAGAAACCATTAGAGAAAGTTCACAAGCCAAAGGCGTTGTCAAGTATTATGTCTTGTAGTCAAGCACCCGCGGTCATAATAAGTCACAATATAAGCACCACCTATATAATAATGTATGCCATGCAAAGCCCCTAATTAAATAATATGCGTCCCGTAACATGGTGGACGAGAGGTTGGCCGACCTCTAATAGCGCTATCCATACTACTAATAGGCGTCGAACAATGCGAATGTACGAACAGTACATCATACAACTATTATATAAGATTAAGAACGCTCCGAACATGGGAGACTTAGCACGCTCCACCAATAAGGTGAGACTTTAGGGTTAAGAACGCTCCAAACAAGGGAGACTTAGCACGCTCCACCAATAAGGTGAGACTTTAGGTCATAGTATGTACGGTACATTAAGTTCAAAAGTTCAAGTTGAGTTCAATAGTTCAAAACAAGTTATAAGGTCAAGACAAGTCAAAAGAGTTCGTAATAATCAAAGGGTTCAAAACAATGTTCAAAGTGTTCAAGTAATAATTCATGCATCCACCCCAAAGCGATTAAAATAGTTAGAAAAAGGGGTTCGTGAATACTCACCTGATATAAGCGATATGATAACAAAAAGATATGAACTAAAGTAAGGCGCGCACTCTATCCGCAACCTAAATGAATGATATGATCTACTTTAGATCATGAAATGAAGAAAGGAATGTACATGCACATGCTCCCTATACCACTCTACCCTTTGTAAAAACACTTGTGTTATCAAAATATATAATCCAAGAATTTGGAAAAATATTGCTATTAGAAAATATAATAAGCTAGTTGTAATATATATATATACTTATATATATATATATATATCGTATGTTTCCATGTTAGTGTTGAAATACTCGGATTGTAATCTTTGAAATGATGAAAACATACTCGTGATAACTAATACTACATTAGTTATAAAGCTCGGTACTTAATATTACTTCTAGCTTGAAAATGTACTTCGTAGTTTTTGCGCCAAAATTTAATAAAAGCTGTCAAATATAAAGTGGTTTTAGCCGATATTCAAACGTGTATATCTTTGTCGTTACTTGTCCGTTTTACTTGTTCTTTATGTCCACGGTTACGTCTTAGTATGTAGTAATATATTTTGGAAAGCTCGGCTCCTCCGGGTTACGTCTAAAGTCTCTTTTTGACCAATGAAAAATGTCCAACAGCATACATTTTCAGAAAAATACTTTTCGTCTACAATCTTGCAAAAATCATAACTCCTTCGTTATAGACTCTTTTTAATCCGTTCTTTCGCCTACGGATTCGTTTTTGAATGTATTTTCTAAAAATTTTGCCAAAGTTTCCTTGGTGTTTACTGATTTTCCAGATTTTTACAAAACGGAACAGCATGTCTAAAATAGGTTCCAAATCAAGTTTCCAAGGTTAAAAACCAATTTCTACCATCACCAAACCTCTTGTAATCACCACATGACTAATCTAATCTTACCATACACCTTCTTAGGGTGCCATGGACTCCTAACCAAGTTATTAGAGCAAGGGGATTCATAACTAAAAAGTTAGGGTTTGTATGTTTCTTTTTAGCCAAAATAAAGTGTGGTATAGCTACTTATACATGGTTTTTAGCATGATACTTATGTAATACATGTAAAAATAGGATGATCCATGAAAAAATAAAGATGAAAACTTACTTGACAAAATGAGATGATTATAGGATGATTATGCTTGATGTTCTTGTGTTTTTGTTGCTTGATTCTTGATTAGGCTTGTAAAAGGAACAAGTTTAGTGTTTTAACTTATGAAAAATGATCACTTGAGCTAATTATGGTGGTTTGGTCGTGGTTTACTAGGGAAGAAGAAGAGATGAGATGAAAATTGTTCTTGCTAAAAAGTGAATTATGATTTTGGAATTTTTGGTAAAGTTAGGTTTTAAGGTTTATTAGTTAAATACTTAGGAGTTAATGCTAGGGGTTAAAAGGGTGTCTCATGGGCTGGTTTTGGGTGTGAAAAGGAGTAGCCAAAACGGTTTTGATCACTTAGAAAATATAGTGTAGCGTTAAGTGTTATTACGCGTTATTCGTTAAAATCGGGGTACCGGTTTTAATAGCAATAAACGTTCACGAAGTTAACCGGGATGAAATAAAAGTCATAATAATGTTAAAAACATATTAAAAATATGTTGGGTACATTTACTGAGTGATCGGGTGATTATTGTTTAGTTTTCACGAAAACCGTCGTTATATTCGTACGCGTACGTTATAAATAAAATAAATTTCCAAAATACTGGGTAACTGAATGTTATAACTTTTATGATATTAAAATGGATATAAAAATATGTCGGGACCATTGTGGGAATATTTAGATATATTCGTCGTGTATAAACCGGGTGTTAACGTTTAATTATAAATACTTATACGTAAAACGTTAAATATACTAAATATATTAATTTGAGAATCCTAAGAGTGGTATAGCATGTAAATGACATTATGATGATATGCAGACTATTCTAGTCTGTATGAGAGGTCCTTACTGATAATGCACGTGAATAGTGGAATTTCTTCCGGAATGAATAGTGTTCTGTGAATAGTAAAATTTTCAAATGTTTCTCAGAATATCAAACGGACATCAAAAACGATGAATAGTAAAATAATGAATAGTGTTTTGATGAATAGTAATCGATGAATAGTGAATTTCCAAAGTTGGAAAAAAAATAAACGTAGACGTGGAAAATATCGGGTTGTTACATGATGGGACATGCAAAACACGAACCTGTCCCGAGGCCACATAATCACGCACAAAGTGAATATCGATCTCGATATGTGTCACACCCCCAAAATCGGGTCCAGCGGAAGCATACGTGTAGCTGGGGTGTAACTCAATCGGTATTACAACACTAGTTCAAAAATGGTTTTCACTTTAATCATTTAGAATAAAATCGTTTAATCAAAAATGTTAAATTTACATCGTTAAAAGTAGTGCGGAAGTAGGCCCTTAAAATAGTTTAAAACGGTCCCCATATAAATAATCAGAGTCTTCTATGACCATGCCATGCCCTGCCAAAACCTCCAGTAGTGTGCCATTGGTTAAAACCTGAAAATACATGCTAAAGTGTTAACACGAGGTTGGTGAGTTCATAGAGTTTGTTTAACAAATAAAGTATATGGAAAAATGATCACACAACAAAGGCATCGTAAATCCACTCAGTTGCAAATCCCGCCATAAGAGACTTGCAACCTGTGTGTTTACAACCCACTGCTAAATAGTTTAGGTCTAGTAGTCAAGCACATGAGGTCAATAATTAGTCACAATATAAGCACTACATATATAATAATGTATGCCGTGCAAAGCCCCTAATTAAATAATATGCGTCCCGTAACATGGTGGACGAGAGGTTGGCCGACCTCTAATAGCGCTATTAGAGGTCGGCCAACCTCTCGTCCACCATGTTACGGGACGCATATTATTTAATTAGGGGCTTTGCATGGCATACATTATTATATAGGTGGTGCTTATATTGTGACTTATTATGACCGCGGGTACTTGACTACTAGACCTAAACTATTTAGCAGTGGGTTGTAAACACACATGTTGCAAGTCTCTTATGGCGGGATTTGCAACTGAGTGGATTTACGATGCCTTTGCTGTGTGATCATTTTTCTATAAACTTTATTTGTTAATCAAACTCTATGAACTCACCAACCTCGTGTTGACACTTTAGCATGTATTTTCAGGTTTTAACCTATGGCACGCTACAGGAGGTTTTGGCAGGGCATGGCATGGTCATAGAAGACTCTGATTATTTATATGGGGACCGTTTTAAAACTATTTTAAGGGCCTACTTCCGCACTACTTTTAACGATGTAAATTCAACATTTTTGATTAAACGATTTTATTCTAAATGATTAAAGTGAAAACCATTTTTGAACTTGTGTTGTAATACCAATTGAGTTACACCCCAGCTACACGTATGCTTCCGCTGGACCCGATCTTGGGGGTGTGACAGATTGGTATCAGAGCTTTGGCTATAGCGAACTAAGTGTTTTTAAAACCTAGACTATAGCTACTTTTACGAAAAACTTAACCCTATGACCGTCACGTGCCTGCCTGCCAAGCTGAAGCCTCATTGTGGTTGGTTGCTGACTTAGGTGATGAGATTTGTGTCTCATTATCTGGTTTATTATATCCATTTATTCTTGTTGATTACTCTCATTGTCTTTCATATAAGCATGTTCACGTATCATATATGTCACCCTATTATGTTTCTCCTTGCATAGTTTCATCATTTGACCTCGAGTTTGGTCACATGCCTTAGTCTTTTTGAACGTCTTAGTATTTGTGAAAGACATAGTATTAGTATAACTGAGCTGAGTATTTCAAAATTTATGGAACCTCGGTGGAATATAGACTAGTCACCTATATTCAACCCGGGATAGTGGGACATAGGCTGACTACCTATATCCGACTCAGAAATAAATTTTGCAACACTGAGAATGGTTATAATAAAATTTTGTCTGGATTGAATTCTCTACTTAATTTCCGAATGCTTCATTTATGTGTGTGTATACCCTCGTTGTCAGAACGCTTATACTTTTTCTCAGCTCGTGAACCGCCGCCTGGAAGCACGTCAACTGGTCATTTCATCTCTTGAATCTTCACCTTTATAACACTTCGGAGACCAACGTTAACTGAACTTCGGGACGAAGTTCCCTTAAGGGGTAGAGACTGTCACAACTCGTAAATTCTGGTCTTTTCCCGAACTTTCACATTTACTATTCATCGGTTACTATTCATCGATCACTATTCATCATTTTACTATTCATCGTTTTTTGTGTCAGTTTGAGATTCCGAGAAGCGTTCAAAAATTTTACTATTCATAAAACACTATTCACCTCCGGAGAAAATTCGTCATTCATGCGTGAGTTGCGTCATTTCTATATGCGTACGATTATCTAACTAATAAACGTTATCTTACGAGCTATTATTTTGAATAATTGATCCGACAATCCCAACTATGGTCCTAACACATTTTTATACTCATTATAATAATATAAAAATTATATTGTTAATTTACCAGGTGTTTTAAAATCAATTACTATATTTTATGGTCGGAGCTTATAACTCCGTCGGTTTGCGATATTTCAACCCAATAATTATTTTAACACCCGATTCTCATCAGGAATATTATTTTACAACTTTTACAACTTCGTCGTATTTTATTTCACCTCGGTAACATTTATTTTTAGTTAAAACGGTACCCGGTAACACCTAATACACCTAAAAACCACTAATACTTGCACCATGGGACAAGCTCATTTATGAGCACACACACTCTTCCTTGTTTTACTCTTTGTGCCCCCCCTAGCCCCCCTAAAAACATGGATCTTGCTCCATGTACAAAATATCTATACATATATACTCATTTCACCACATTTGTTTTTCATTTACACACCAAACATAACTAGCTCAAAAACTTTTCTCTCTTCCTCCCCTTTTGTGTATAATCGGCCAAGAAGAGAACAACAAGAAGAAACCATCACTTTTCCAAGATCAAGTGTTAATCTTGTTCCTTTAGTTGTCCTTGTTTGAGTTTTGAAATAAAAACTCAAGGTTTCTTAGGTTTTACTCATCCAAGCTCTATAATCTTTCTATGTAAGTTGTCAAACTCTTTTCCATAATTTCTTCATGTTATTTTTATCATCATATGATGTTTATTCAAGATCTATATGCATATGTTAGTTTATACCACTCTATTTACACTTTTTATAACTTATGAACCCTAGATACTTAATATAAGTGGATCCTTAGTAGATTAGCAAGGTGGATGATGTTTAGGAACCCATGACACCCTAAGAAGGTGTATGGTAAGATTAGACTAGATTTGTGGTGATTGAAAGTGGTTTGGTTGAAGTTGAAACAAGTTTGAAACTAGGAAAATGATTTTTGAAACTATATTTATACCTACTGTCCTTATTTTGAAATCGTGGGAAAATCAGTAGGTGGTGGGTAATTTTTGACCAAAGATTTAGAAAATACTTTCAAAAACGAAACTTTTGGCGAAAGAACGAACTAAAACGAGTTTATAACGAAGGAGATATGATTTTTGTAAATTTAACAACGAAAACTATTTTCTGAAAAACTGCATGTTGTTTGACAGTTTTCGACGGGCAAATAGAGACGTTAGACGTAACCTAGAGGAGCCGAACTACCAAAAATATATTAGTATATACTAAAACGAATCCGTGGATGTAAAGAACGTAGAAAACGAGCTTAAAACGACCAAGATATACACTTTTGAAACTAGGCGAACTATATATATATTTGACAACCTCTAATAGCACATATTCTCTTAAGTTATGGAAACACTATAAATCAACGCCAACACTTATTTTCAAACTACGAGTGGTATAAGCTTCATGTGCATGTACATTCATCGCATCCCCTCATAATTTAAGTAGATCGTATCATTCGTTCATTATAGGTCGCGGTTAGAGATCGAACCTCATTTCTGTGTAACCACTTTTGTCTTCGTAGCTATCGCACCAGGTGAGTCATAGCCCCTACTCTTTTAAATTGTTTTGTTAACTTTTTGGGGGAGAATACATGCTCGTTTTTACATGAATTACTACTTGACCTTTTGAACTTGACTTGACTTTTGAACTTGACTTGGCTTTTGAACTTGACTTAAACTTTTGACCCTAATGTACCGTACGTACTATGACCTAAAGTCTCGCCATTTTTGGTGGAGCGTGCAAAGTCTCACCTTATTGGTGGAGCGTTCTTAACCCTAAAGTCTCACCTTATTGGTGGAGCGTGCTAAGTCTCCCATGTTCGGAGCGTTCTTAATCGTATATAATAGTTGTATGATGCACTGTTCGTACATTCGCATTGTTCGACGCCTATTAGTAGTATGGATAGCGCTATTAGAGGTCGGCCAACCTCTCGTCCACCATGTTACGGGACGCATATTATTTAATTAGGGGCTTTGCATGGCATACATTATTATATAGGTGGTGTTTATATTGTGACTTATTATGACCGCGGGTACTTGACTACTAGACCTAAACTATTTAGCAGTGGGTTGTAAACACACAGGTTGCAAGTCTCTTATGGCGGGATTTGCAACTGAGTGGATTTACGATGCCTTTGCTGTGTGATCATTTTTCTATAAACTTTATTTGTTAATCAAACTCTATGAACTCACCAACCTCGTGTTGACACTTTAGCATGTATTTTCAGGTTTTAACCTATGGCACGCTACAGGAGATTTTGGCAGGGCATGGCATGGTCATAGAAGACTCTGATTATTTATATGGGGACCGTTTTAAAACTATTTTAAGGGCCTACTTCCGCACTACTTTTAACGATGTAAATTCAACATTTTTGATTAAACGATTTTATTCTAAATGATTAAAGTGAAAACCATTTTTGAACTTGTGTTGTAATACCAATTGAGTTACACCCCAGCTACACGTATGCTTCCGCTGGACCCGATCTTGGGGGTGTGACAATATGTTTAGTAAGCTGATGTTGAACCGGATTAGTAGAAAAATAAACAGCACTGATGTTGTCACAGTAAACCAGAGTAGCAGTAAACAAAGGTGCATGTAACTCACGAAAAAGGTTTCATATGCAGGTTGTTTCAGCGCCCACATTAGCAACCTCGCGATATTCAGCCTCAGCGCTGGAAGACATGGTGTTTTGTTGCTTAGCAGACAAAGACAATAAATTATCCCCAAGAAAAGAGGTAGAACAACGAGTCGTCGGACACCCTTCCCAGTCAGCATCAGTGTAAGTTGTAAGCTGAATACTAGTAGAAACATGCAGTTGAAGACCATGATCAATAGTACCATGAACATACCAAAGAATCCGCTTCAAAGCAGCAAGATGAGGCTCACAGGGATCATGCATATAGAGACAAGCCTGTTGAACAACATAAGAAATATCATGTCACATAAAACTGAGATACTAAAGAGCACCTGCCAAGCTATGATACAAGGTGGAATCAGAAATTGGGTCACCAACAGGACCCAACTTAGATTCAGTATCAACCAGAGTCCTGCAAGGATTGCAATGGTGCATGTGGGCTCTCTCAAGTATTTCCTTAGCATATTTAGATTGCGACAGAAACATGACTGTCAAAGTCCGCTGAGTTGAGATGCCAAGGAAATAACTAAGAGAGCCAAGATTGATCATAGAACACTCAGCATGTAAGGAGCTGATGACCCGCTATAGAAATGCTTCAGATGACGTTGTAAGAATGATATCATCGACATATAATAATAAATAAACAATGTCAGTCCCATGATGGAAACTAAATAACGAGGAGTCAGTTTTGTTGTCCTGAAAGCCGACTCTGGTAGCATAAGAGGCAAAGCGCTAAAACCAAGAGCGCGCGTGGTAGGAGGGGCTTGCTTAAGCCCATATAGAGATTGATGCGAGTGACAAACATATTCGGGGTGAGCTGGATCAACAAACCCCGCAGGCTGATGCATATAAACCATCTCAGAAAGATGACCATGAAGAAAAGCATTCTTCACATCCAACTGATGAATATGCCAAGCACACGAAACAACAAGTCTCAAAATAGTACGGATAGTCGTAGGTTTAACTACCGGACTAAATGTCTCATCACAGTTGATTCCTCTACGACCATTGGCTACCAAGTAAGCCTTGTACCTACGAAGTGATCCATCTGCATAAACTTATGCATGAAAAGCCACATAGATCGCACAATATTCACATTAGCAGGATGGGGCACAAGCCCCCATGTACCATTAGTAATTAAAGCACTATATATTCATCTAACATAGAGTTTTTCCAATTAGTTTTATGGATGGCATGAATATGAGACTTGGGAATCGGGGACATAGTTGCGATACTAAGAGACATACGTTCAAGAGGTTTCGAAATACTAGACTGTGGAAAACTAGAATGGGGGGGGGGGGGTTGAATAGTTTTACCATTTTTAAATTTAATTTGATTTGATAACTATACGTGAGATCAACGATTGCAAATAATAAAACAATAAGTAAAATGCAAGTAAAGAAAGAAATGATCAAACCACAACACGGATGCTTATAGTGGTTCGGTTTACAAGGACTCTTTTTCCTTGCCTTACTCCACTCCTCGAGTATCCAACTCGAGAGTAACCTTCACTAGTCAACAAGCTCCTTTATCCGGCGGAGAAACCTTACACGACACTTACACAAGTTTACCGACACAAAGCTAGATGTTGAGTTCTTTTACAAGGGTATAACCACTCCCTTCACTCTATGTATTTTAAGGACTAAAATACTAACCGATCACTACTGAATAAATACAATCAATGGTTGCATGAAAAACTAGAATTCATACAATGATAAACTAACAAGTCTTGCAACTCAATGTTGAAGCTTGTAAGTCTTTCAAATGAAGTTGTAACTTCTTGCTACAAAAGAAGCTCACTAAATAAGATGTAAATGAGTCAAATATACGAAATGAGAGTATGTATGTTAATGTATGATTGTAAGTGATATGAAACAACTTGGTGTGGCTTGCTATTTATAGGCAAAGCTTGCCAACAAGCCACGGATGGGACGAAACCATAATGAGGGTTCCGTCCGTGTACCTGTTTGGTTCCGCAGGGACCTGACAGAAAATCTCCAAAATCTTCTACCAAATCTAATCTAAATATACACCATATCTTTCTATGATTCTAGAGTGTAAATCTAAACAAAATATTCTCTATATCTTTCAAAGATTTCCATATCAACTAAAAATCTCAAAATCTTGTAAAGATCTTCAAAGATGATGCATGCCATGATGTCATAGTACACTTCTAATTTTAGAATTAACTTACAATATGAAAATGTATGTTTGTAAAATGTATATGTAACTAAAATCATGTTTTAGTTTATAATTAAAAAACTTGTGACGTTATTAGTAAAAGACTTTACCCATATTTATGTTTTGCTAAAAATAAAGTTTACAATTTGTCGTTAACAAATTTTATTAAAGATCGTAAAATATAAATAACGTTTTTAGGTAATATTTGTATTAACACAGACTTTTCACGTGTAACCATGAGATGAACATTATGGACAAGTTTGGGTGATGCTTGGGCCGTAAAATGGACAATAACGTGGTTAGAGGTCGAGGTAGTTTGTTGTTGCACCACAGGTAAAATAGGTGGTTGTGGGTTAGGAATGTTTTGGTGGCCGGTGTGTTGTTAGGCCACGGAGGAAGCAGTGGGTGGTAGAATAGAATTGGTTTATCGGGTTGTGGTTATTGGGGTTGTTTATTGTTGGGTCGATAGTGCATGAGTTGGTGATGGGGTTGGATCAGTTTTTTAGGTCGGGTTATTGGGGCAGTTTGTTGTTGGGTGGGTGGTGTATGAGGTGAGGGTGGAAGTACTGGTGGAAGTAAAAAATCATACGAAGGCGGGTTATCTAGAGTCATAAAACCAAAGGGAAATACATCTTCTTCAAAAGTAACATGATGAGAAATGATAATCTTATTGGTGGAAAGATTCAGACACCTATAACCACGGACACGGTGATGGGATGGGTAGCCAAGAAAAATGCAAGGAGCGGCGTGAGGTACAAGTTTATTTGCATGGTGCAAGTACACGTAGCAAAGACACCCGAATACACGTAAGTGGTCATAGGTTGGTGTTTTATTATAAAGTTTGTTAAAAGGGAATTTCATTTTGAATAGCGGTAGAAGGCAAGATACTCAAGAAATGTGGGACCATATTAAGTGCTTCCACCCAATATGAGGGAGGAATGTGTGCTTAAAAAAGGAGGGTGTTGACAACATTATTAATTGTACTAAGCATATGTTCCGACTTCCCATTTTGTTGAGATGTATTTGGATATGAGAAGCGAAACTGGATGTCGTGCTTACGGAAAAGGTTATCACTGGTACAAAAAGTTGTATTGGTCACGCCAAAAATGTTTGACGATATGCATATAGTCACACACGTTTTTTTCGTTGTGTGTCACTAAAGGTCCCGCCACCGTAGGTGGCATATGGTCACATTGTTGAGTTCGTGGCCTTTTCCATCGAAAAAGAGTGACCAAAACCCCGAATATGTGTGACAAATTAGGCACAAGTTTTGTTGGATTAGTCATTATCAGTGACCGTAAACACCTTATAGTCACACGGATGTTTTTTTAGAGTGACTATTGTTCGTCCTTTGGCCACATAAATATATAATATATGTAACATTTGAGATGATATATTCAAGTAAATGTGTATTTTGTGTGACTATTGATAATCCAATGGCCACATGAATATACAATAAATGTGACGTTTTTGATGATTTAGTCATACAATGGGTGTTATTTTTTTGGAGTTAGTCACATACAATTTAACACAAAGTGGCCAAAAGTGTGAATAAGTGTGACCATATGCTGTTTAAAGTGAAGAAATGTGTATTTTGTGTGACTATTGATCATCCAATAGCCACATGAAGTTTATGTTTGTGTGGCCTTTTGTAATATTTAGTCACACAAAGCATGTTTGTTTTGGGTATTTAGTCACATACCATTAAGCAAACAGTGGCCAAAAGTGTGAATAAGTGTGACCATATGCTGTTTAAAGTGAAGAAATGTGTATTTTGTATGACTATTGATCATCCAATGGCCACATAAAGTTTATGTTTGCGTGGCCTTTTGTAATATTTAGTCACACAAAGCATGTTTGTTTTGGGTATTTAGTCACATACCATTAAGCAAACAGTGGCCAAAAGTGTGAATAAGTGTGACCATATGCTGTTTAAAGTGAAGAAATGTGTATTTTGTGTGACTATTGATCATCCAATGGCCACATGAAGTTTATGTTTGCGTGGCCTTTTGTAATATTTAGTCACACAAAGCATGTTTGTTTTGGGTATTTAGTCACATACCATTAAGCAAACAGTGGCCAAAAGTGTTAATAAGTGTGACCATATGCTGTTTAAAGTGAAGAAATGTGTATTTTGTGTGACTATTGATCATCCAATGGCCACATGAAGTTTATGTTTGCGTGGCCTTTTGTAATATTTAGTCACACAATGAACTAAGCAAACAGTGACCAAAGTGTTAATAAGTGTGACTATATGCATCTTTTAGTCACATTTAAAAAATCAATATATATCAAAACAATTCAAATATATATCAAAACAAATTCAAATACAATAAAATTGGAATGTATATAACTGAACCAAATATAAAATTGGACATCCTTTTATACACCAAGGAGTCCTAGTCGGCTTACAATAGTTTCCTAAGTATCTATAATCTTCTCCATAAGCAACTAGCAACTTCGAGCGGTCTTAATCTCTGAGCAGTACCAACTTTCACTAGCAGTAGTAACTTTTGTACTAGCAGTAGTAACTTTTGTACTAGCAGTAGTAACTTTTGTACTAGCAGTAGTAGTTACTTTTGCACATCTTCTTTGAAGTTCATGAGCAGAACTAAATCCATCTAAGCAATATTAACACAAACATGATCAGCAGTAATTCAAACAACATCATGAAGACTTTTAATCCAAAACAATGAACATAATAATAAAATTTGCAGTTAAACTTACAAGTTTTTCTCCCATTGATCTAATCTCATCATCTGGATATAAAAGCCTTGAAAACGTAGGCTGCTGCATATCAACAATAACCACATCAGGATTAGAGCAGAACTAGAACATGTCAAAGCTCACAACATAACAGAACTAGATGAGCATACTGGAATAAAGTTCTTGATTAGATGCTAGAAAACCTTCCTCTGTAAAAAGTATGTGGTTATATATATTGTTGACGGGTGCATATATTTCTTGACATTTGACAGACACACTATTGCCTTGTCTTTTGTCAGGTGCATCTAGTTTGTTAGGCGCCACTAATTCAAATATCTGCTGTTTTTGTGGTTTTGAGTCGCTTGATTCGCCACTGATTCAACTATCTGCTTTGGTGGTTTTGAGTCGCTTGATGCGCCACTAGTTCAACTATCTGCTTTGGTGGTTTTGAGTCACTTGATGCGCCACTGGTTCAACTATCTGCGCAAACACGATAGGAATAAAATGCATATCAGATCTTGTAACTTTGTCCCAACCACCCAATTAAAAATAAGGTATAAATTAAACTCTAGGAATGGTTTAAAAAGGTACAAGTAACTTTGTCCCAACCACCTAATTAAAAATGGAAAAGATAAGCTGAAAAAATCAAATAGACCACGCGACTACTTGATTAGAAACATCTATATTTTTTGATAATCAGATCTTGGTCTATTTCCGATTTTAGGCTTTCTTACAATCAATTCTGCATCTTTTATTTGTAACTTTTATTCAACCTTCCAAAGCTATATACATTTCAGATTATTTTTTTCAAACTAGAAAAAAGTAAAGATTCCAAGGTAGCATTTGCTTTTGGCCAGTTTGGTTATGGTCAATCTAGTTTTAAATCAGTCCCCGCATAATGGGTGCTTAAAAACATCTAAAAGATGAATTCAAGGACAAAAAACCATTTCAGATGTGAATGCACTTTCAAAAATAATAAAAGATAATACTACATAAAAATGGCAGGCTTGGTAACATGTCACGAAAGACATTTCGAGTTGTTTTGCAACCTGATGATGTATTAATAAATTAAGGACTAAGATATGCACCAGATAAAGATGCCTGAATGCATCAGAAATGTGTAATCGGGTATTCACAAAAAATCTTGTCATTATAAGATAGCAAGGCGGTATATGAACCTTGAGATTGTTTCAAATCTTCATTGACAGCATCATCAACCCGGTTTAATATCTGCACACATTACATATAGCTTTAGTGAAATCAAAATCAAGGAGCTTGAACTACGTAGCTCAATAACCATGTAAAAGCAAAGTACCAATCAAGAACAGGGCAAAGTTGGAGTGTTCCTCGCCAGTAAATAGGATCAACCAAACCGGTGAGCTGAATACCGAGCCGGACTGGACTGGCAAACATAGTGAGCTGAATACCAAGTCGGACTGGACCGCCAAACATGTCATTGGATCGGGCCTTAGCGGTGGTGTTGGTGCGAGTGTGGTGTTGGTGCGAGCGGTGGCGTTGGTGAGGAGGGTGTTGAGGAGATAGAAGAAGACCAGATCTAGATTTTGTGGATATTAATTGGGAATTGAACGAGTATTGAAAAACATGGGCGGGTCAATGAAATATTTGGGTGGAGGGCAATTTAAATTTGGGGAAAATTTTAAGCGGGTTGGGGAAAAGTTAAAATTTGGTATGGAGTATTCAAGCTCAAGCCTATCAAATGAAGTGGTAATTATTTAATGAGTTGAGCTCAACCTTATAAAAGTTTGACTCGAGTTATTGTTGAGTTTTAGAGCTTGTAAGTGATATAGCATATGTTTTATATATATATATATATATATATATATATATATATATATATATATATATATATATATATATATATATATATATATATATATATATATATATATATTGTATGTAAGCGTACTAAGTGTAAATAGTTAATTATAAATGTATCGAGCATGGTTGTCAGGATCCCCATCCTGATTTTAGGATCTTACGATTTTACGATACTGCAAAGCAAAAACGATCCGGATCTTATGTAGGATCTTTGAAAGCTTAAGATCGTATAGGAACCCGATCCTGACCATAGGATCTTAGGATCTAATCCGATCTGATCTTACTTTTCTCGAACTAGCAAACTAAAAAACTACAAATTTATGAATTGTGTTTTGTAAAATTGAAAAAACAACATGTTATAATCTTCTTATACATTTCATAACCATAATTTAGGACAACATTTCTATGAAACATTTATATAATTTTGTGTTTATGTATATAATAATTTATAAATTTGTATAATATTACAAAAGATACTTAAAAAATGCATTATGGTAGGATCTTAATATCCCGATCCGATCTTACGATCTCGATCTTGCAAAGACAAAATCGATCCTAAGTAGGATATGATCCCGATCTTGAAAACCTTCGTATCGAGATTTTCGAGCCGAAGGTGAACCGAATTCGATTATCAGATTATATTTCAATATTAATTTGTGTAAGACACACACCTTTACAAATAAACCGAGCTTTTCGAGTGATCAAGCTCAAACCGAGTTCAAACTTTCTCGATCCCTGATAACATGATCGGGAGGTCCTTGCATACTTGCTTCTTATTAGTTTCTGTGACAAACGGTACACCTACCAAGCCGGTGTAACCCATGCATGACCGCCTTTAATAACTTCAAATACAATTCATATAACATTCAATTCACACTATATATAACTACTATACACCTACCAAGCCGGTGCAACCCATGCATGACCGGTGATAATGGCTAATCCATGTTGAATGTTTTCGGCAATTTTCGCTCATTTTCATATGTTCTAAGCTTTTCTGAATGTTTTCCTCTGTATTAAAACGTTATGAAACGTTTATTACGTTTTCGTACATTTTTGTACATTTTTTCATTTCCATACGTCGTTCTCCTTTTTATTCGGGTGATTCGGGTTGAAAATATTTGGCTAACTCGGGTACAGGATCGGCCCGATTGACCCGAATAAGGATTAATGGCCGTCAATTTTTGATCTTCTGTTATACATACGGCTAATGATTTGCACACTCAAAAAAGTTATTTGCACACTCAATGTACAAGCGGTTGAAGCCGTGTGTTTAATATTGTACAAGTATTTAATGCACAGATGGAGTGTCCCAATCAATTTATAAAGTGTGCAAGTCAATTCCCTTTCACATAAACCCTAATTTAACACACTCTAAAAAATCATAACAAATCCCAAATCAAAATCAAACTAACTCATGTCGTCTTATCTTTTTGAAGATAACTGCAAATGTGACAGGCCAGCAATGGTGGTAACATCTTGGACACCATCTAACCCTGCTCGACGTTTCATTTGCTGCCAAAATCGATGGGTAAGTTATCAGATACGTTTAGTTTAAAGATTATTAAGTTTAATGTTTACTATACTACATTTTTTTTTATTTTAGAAACCGGGTACGAAGAAATGTGAACAATTTGATTGGTATGATCCAGAGGAGGAATGTGATTGGTACAAGATGCATTTGTTTGAGATGTATAGCAAACTGAATCCCAGACAAAGAAGTGAGGTTCAAATTGAAGTTAATCGTCAAAGAAGGATTGAAGAATTGGAGGCAGAGTTGACAAATGCCTTAAAGAAAGTTAGTTTTTGGAAGTCAACACTTGGTGTTTTTGCAGTTGTGATTTCTTTGGTACTTGCACTGAAGTAGTATAGTGTTTATGGCTAGATTGTGTGGTTTGTAGTGGCTCATGTACCCCATCTTTATGATGAATGGTTAAGTGTTTGCTTGTAAATTTAACTTATCTTGATCTTTTGGCTACTCGATATCTTTTGGCAGTAATTACCCAAAATGGCACAATTTGACTATCCTGTTTGACCTTATGCAAATGAATGTACAGGCACAAAACTACCAAAAATTACCCAAAGTGACAATCATGATTGGCTATTAGTTATCTTTTGATAGTAATTACCCGGAATTAGGGCTGAGCAAACGGACCGGATGGACCAGACCGACCGACAAAACCGACCGGACCGAGACCGACAGGACCGGACCGACCACATTCGGTCCGGTCCTCGGTCTAAGCTTTTTGCCAAATTCGGTCCTCGGTCCGGTCGGTCCGGTCCGGTCCGGTCCGGACCGACCAAAAACCCGAAAAAACTTGCCTAATTGGACCGGACCGACCGAAGACCGACTGGACCGGACCGGACCGAGACCGGACCGACCATATTCGGTCCGGTCTCGGTCTATGGTTTTTCCGGTTCTCGGTCCTCGGTCCGGTCCGGTCTTGGTCGGTCCGGTCCGGTTTTCGCCCGATGCTCAGCCCTACCCGGAATTGCCCAAATTCACTTGGAGACTCTTTGACTTTTGCAAATGACAATCAAGTTTGACAATCTTTGTTTGACTTTTAACAAAGCATCATAATATAGTAATCGATAACTTGATTAACAAAGAAACATAACATAAGTTTTCTTTGAACACAAAAACATTAAACTTCAAAGAAACATAACATAAGTTTTCTTCTAGTCACGGTCAAACTTTTATTCCCTCGGGTCAAAACCCGATCCCAAATCATTGTTGGAAATATTGAGTTTGGAAGTTTATTATTCATAAAGCATGAGATACAAGTAGTTATTGCATCAACTCATTGTACTTGGTAAGTCAAGAATTGGTAAAAGGAAAGTGGGGACAGTCAATTCCTTATCTTTAGGAACAGTTTTAAAATATCTTCAATTCACAGTATGATTTAGGTGCCTTTGGTCGATCCCTTTTCCCGCCAAAAGTCTTGGGAACCGTTCATATACCTCTCCAGCCTATTTATACCTCTCTATTGTATATATACCAAAAAACACACACAAACACATATTCACTTTCAAAGAAAACTTCAACAATGGCAGCAAATGGTAACTTTCAAAATGATGCAGAAGAGTACGAGTGGGTATTAAACAACAGTTTGCTATGGGACGCAGTGTTTAATCATTTCGGGTATGATCCCGTTTACGAATATGGGTCGTATAGGCAGGTAGATACGTGGATGAGGTCAATAATTTTGAAATGGCTGCATAGACAAGACTTTTACTGGGATGAGCGTTGGGGACTGAATGATGTGGAGGTGGAGGAAGAAGATGAAGAGGATGAGGAGGATCAACAGGATACGCAGCAAAATGTGTGGAGCAGCAAAATGAAGAGGATGCGCAGCAAAATGTGGTGGAGGAGCAAAATGAAGAGGATCAGCAGCAAAATGTGATGGAGCATCAAAATGTGGTGGAGCATCAAAACCAAGGGGGTCAACAAGATGGGTTTGCATTTGCAGACCCTTTAAATCTGGAAAACAGGATTACCGATCTTGAAATTAAGTTTCAATATCTCCTGGAAAGGAAAAGGATGCAACGCAAGGAGTAGAGCGCTCTGGTTTTAACAAGTTGGTGTGAAATGGAGTGAAGCAGTTTTTAATGATGATGTTTTTATGTTTCTAGTATCTTTAGTATTTAGTTAGGATAATTAATTATGTTTATGTTTGCAGCTTTTATGAATGGTTGTATCTTTTAAAAAATATCAATGAAAATTTTGAGACCTTGTATGGTTGCTTGTGATGTCAAACTGTCAAAGGTGTGTTTGGTTTCTTGGATAAAAGCAGTATGTCAAATTGTTAAAATCCAGAAATGATTTGTTAATGTTGCTAGTTATAAATAGTATTGCTAAGTGTAATTGATGATGTGATTATTGTGATTCGGGTAATGAGTTAGGTTTTGTGTTTTTGGGACTAATATTTTGCAGGATAAGCTGAGAAAAGTGTTGGAGTCCTGAAAAATAAGCCGTTTTGAGTGGAAACCGACTTAGTGTTGCTAGGCATATTTTAGTGCTGCTAGACCTAACTTAGTCCGGCTAAGGGTTGTTCTGCTATTTTTGAGAGTGCAGGGTACTGTTTCTAAACGGTTAAGGGTTTGTACACTTCAATCATTCACAGTTTCACACAAATGTTTTTATCCAATCAAAACTCTATCAAACATAAAACCATTGCTTGATTTTATCAATTAATTGCAATTCCCAGCAAAACCCTACACAAATTTTCAAATTTCACAATGTCGACTCTGTCTTTTTCCAACAAGCATAACATGATTACATTCTTGCAAAAGCCCACCAAGGAGAATGAAGAGTTCACTGAAGTTGTTGATTTTCTCAATGCTACTCATATTAGGTATGCATTAACAGTTAACCCTACTGTATATGTTTCCAACATCAAACAGTTTTGGGCTACTTCAAAGGTCAAAACTATTGATGAGGAAGTACAGATTCATACCCGTGTGGATGGGCAGAAGATTATTGTTACAGAGGCATCTGTTAGAGAAGTTCTTCATCTAGGAGATGTTAATGGAATTGAGAATCTTCCAGACTCCACAATTTTTGAAAACCTTCAAGAGATGGGGTATGTAAGAAAAAATGATTCTTTGAAATTTAATAAATGTGGCTTTCCCCCACAGTGGAAATTCTTAATTCACACTTTGTTACAGTGTCTTAGCCCAAAGACTACTGGTTGGAATGAGTTTAGTAGTAACATGGCTTCTGCCCTTATATGTTTGGCAAAAAATAAAGAAAAATTCAATTTTTCAAAATTAATTTTTGATCATGTGGTTAAAGCCTTGGATAATTCTTCAAACCAACATTACTTATATCCAAGATTTCTGCAACTTCTTATGGAAAAACAGTTTACAAATAAGAAAGTTCACGACAAGGTTTATCCTGATCACTCTCATATTAAAAAGGTCTTTTCTAACATGAAGAGAAAGGGTAAGGACTTTCCTGTCATAGGTAAACCATTGTTTCAAGCAATGTTGGAACTAGGTCAACATAAGAAGGGTGAAGGTTCAAGAACTTATAATGATCAAGTTCCAATGGAACTGATTCAGGTGAAGGAAACCGCAGGTGCCAAGAAACCAAGGGGGACAATGCAAGTGATGAGGATAAAAGTGGTGAGGAAGAGATGGAACTTGTTAAAGAATTGATGGTTAAATATACCAAACTTAAAGAAGAGGTTCTTGGCCTACAACAAATCACAGATACTCAGGGGGATGTAATTACAGGTTTGAAGCTGAGGGTTAAGCAATTGGGAGGTCAGAAGGGGTCAAGAACCAGGTCATTCAAAAGACTGAAAAAAGTGGGCACAAGACAAACGATTAGTTCATCTGAAAGCATAAGTTTGGGGGAGGATGATCCCAAATAGGGGAGGAATGAAACCAAGGATTCAGGGGAAGCTATGGAAAATTTTGATAGTGCTGCTGCTGGTGATGACATTGGTGTGGATATGGATGTGGATTCTGCTGAGAATGATGATGAATATATGGTTGCTGATTATCAAGGTAATGAGGTTGTTATGGAAGCAACAATCAAAGGCATGGGAGATTCTACTGCTGGTGCAAGTGCAGAAATGGCCAAGGAGGATACTACTGCTGAGGAAAATGTTCCTATTGCTAGTGATGATGATGAAACTTTGGCCGAAGCAATGATTCTATTGAAGACACGATTTAAACAAGCAGTGCCACAATCACCACTACCAACAGAGCAATCACAACCACCACCACAACAACCAAGAGTACCTGTCAAAGGTGTGGTGATTAGAGAACCAACTTAACAAATCAAGAAGAGTGTACAAGAGCCAAGTTATAAGGGCAAAGGCAAAGGTATATGGTTGAAGAGCCTAAGCATGATCCTTTAAAGGATATTCCTTTTGTGTACTGGCCCAAAGACAAGCAACTTGAAGTAGATGGAGCTGCTGCAAGAAAATTGGCTGCTTTGTTTGCAGAGGAGAATCAGAGGGTACTTGAACAAAGAAGGAAACACGCTGAAGCTGAGGCCAAAACAAAAGCACTCTTGGATTCTTGGGATGAAGAAAGGATTAAAGGTGATGCTGATATTGTACTGATGAAACAAATAAAAGAAGAAATGCAAGAGTACACTCAAGAACAAAAAGATGAATGGAAGAGGAATTATGAAGCTGAGAGGAAGAAATTTTATCTCAATCAAAGAAAGAAGAGAAAAGTGCTCAGTCGTCCAACAGTTAAGCAAAAGAGGAAGTACTATGAGTACTATCTAAACAATATGAAGGGTTGGAAGCTTGTTCAATTAAAGCGATACTCAGATGATGAGATCTTCAAAGTGTATGAAAGAGCCAAAAACTCAATGTAACTAATATATATCAATGTTAATGATAACTGACTTCACATTTTGCTATAAATAATAGTCACATGAATATTTCACAATGTGACTATTTTGAATGTATTGGTCACATATAATACCCATTAGGATTTGGCAAACAAACACACACTAAACTTTAGACGCACATATTAACTTACGTGACCATATGTATCGAATTTTAGTTACACTTAATCATGTTTCTATGGTTTAGTGTGACCATATATGACATTTGGTCACACTCTTCAAGTGTGTGACATATATTTCTCACTCTTAAACGCATTTCGTGACTAACGCTTCAAACTTACTTTTCTGTTGTCACACATTTCAAACGCTATGTGGCTAAATATTCAGCAAAGAATAGCAGTCACGTTTAAATAATGTGTGACAAACTTGACTATATAATTTAGCCACATACACAATTACCTCATGTGAACATATATCTATTTTGGTCACACTTTTAAATTGTGTGACATATATTTGTCACATATGTATATCTATAGTGTGACTAATGTTTCGAGCTCATTTGTATCTGTCACACGTCCCGAATTAAAAGTGACTAAATAATCCAATTTTTTTTCCAGTTACCTCTAGTCACATAAATATTCAAATGTGTGACAATAGAATTCCGAAATGGTCACACAAGTCGGATCAAGTGTGGTTGTTTATTTTATTCTGGTACATTTAGTCATGTATAAATGTTACAGTGTGACATTTCAAAATCGACCATGCGTGACCAATAGAACTTTTTGTACTAGTGTATGGAACCGTTTTTTGTCAAATTATCCCCCACGGTTAAATTGCAAAGCGTTAATGTCAATGTTGAATTGGTTATTGACAATAGTACGAAAAGAAACAAAAGCATCATACAAGTCAGATTTATTATATGACGAAAACACCCAAACAAAATGAGAAAAATGATCCAAAATATAACATAATATCTTATTCTACCGACATTCGGAATAGGAGAAGTCCACACATCCGAGTGTATAATGTCAAAAACAGACGCAACACTAGACTCAGAACTATAAAAAGGAAACTTAACATGTTTACCCAACTGACATGTATGACATAAACGAGACGACTTTGACTTATTGCAAGAAATGACTTGACTCTAACTTCTGTAAGCATCGTCACCAGGACGTCTGAGGCGTCGATGCCATGTTGAATGACTATAGGAAAGGAAAGCAAAAGGTGTGGATGGTGATGGTTGATGGGTAACTGGGTAAAGATCATCAGTACTATAATAGCGAAGAAACAACTTGCAAGTATGGTAATCTTTCACAGAAAAGCCAAATTTGTCAAATTCAACAGAAACTCTATTGTCCTTGGTAAATTTACGAACCGAAATTAACTTTTTGATGATGTTAGGTGTAACCAATATGTTAAAGGTTACGTATAAATATTAATATGTAAATGACTAGTATCGAACCCGAGACCTCGGGATTGCACACAATACAAACGAGAGTCAAAGATTAATAAATATTAATTGTTAGTTATATTTATTAATAACACAAGTTCAAGGATTAATGATCGTTAGTTATTAAATGTATGGACTAATTATCGTTAAAAGGAAACGGAAAGGACTAGAATGTAATTTGGTGACAAGAAGGATCCGGAACACCCTTTGGGTGTGCATGGCCGGTCGAACCAAGCCCAAGGGGTCGACCCATGCTTGCCTTGCTCTCCAAGATTTCATCTAGTATAAATACAAACTCAAGGGTAATTGTTTTCTAACCTTTTGTGCACACACAATACCTAAGTTTCTTTTCTTCCTCCTTGGTTTTCCTGTCGATCGAACCTAATAACCCTTAGGGTTTTGGGTCGAAAATTTTATAAACAAAATTTTCCTTGTGTTTAATCTTGCAATTAATTTGATTCGGTATTAGTTTGTGTGTACAAGAACGAGGTAACAACTCACTATAGTTGTTATCAAGGAATCGATCAATAAAACGGTAAAGGATTGATCATTGATTCATAAACCCTAATTAGGGTTCATCTATTAATTCAAGATTTGCATATTTGATTCTTGTTCGGGCTAGAATCACCACGGTACGTTCCTATTATGTTTTAGTTAATATTTATGTGTTATACTTGATCTAGCTTCCGCATATACGTGTACTTTGATTGTCTAACTCTAACAGTGGCATCACGAGCCATGTATAACATGTAATTGATTACTAAAACGTAATAAAAATCGGATCTTTAATTGTTTTAGATACATGTTTTTTATCTAGGGTTTTTCTTAAAATTTTTTTTATAAAAATTTGAAACCCTAACCCTAATTTAAGGGGGGGGGGGGTCGATTTTCCACATAAAAACCTAATTAGGGTTTGTGGTTTAAATGATTAATTTGTAATCACTAGAAACCCTAGGTCTTTAACCGGTTATGTGAACGTATCTTGTGACCTATGTGCTAATTGTTAGGATATATCCGTGACGAAACATGCATGTTAGTCATGGATCTTATTTTTTTTATTATTTTGTCACATGTTTTAGATAGATCTTTAATTGGGGAAGACTCCAATATACATATTCAAATCAATTTAAATGCTATGTGGTGTGTATATTAGCTTTGGCCTACACAATTGATTCGTCAATGTATGTGACTCTCTTCCATTAAGAGGTGAAGGCCTTAGTTGATTACATGCATGATTATACCTATACTTGATTTTATTAGGATCTTTTCTAATAAGGATTGCATGTGGCTAATTGTTTCACTTTATTATTATTAGTTGTTTGTTTTTCTTTGAATTACTTGTTTTTATTGTTTCTTAATTGTTTGACTTGTTATAAGCAATAAAAAGGGTGATTTTCATAAAGAAAATAATACGGACTAATAATGGTGAAACCCTAAGTGATAAAGATTGAATCTTGCGGAGTCTTATGTGCCAACAACGGTTCGCTTCGCACGGTAATTCGCTCCAAGGCGAGACTAGCAAGATTCATACTTTGTTACATGTTTTGATATTGAATCCATAAACTTTTACTTGATTGATGTTTTGTACAACATGCTTTTAAAAGTAACTCTTTTAAGACAAATTCATAATCGTGATATGAAGGCTTAGAAAAGAGCCTTAGAGTCTGCCTTGGTTGTCACAATCTTGAAAACGTCCTAAACGAATTTCTTTTAAAATCATTCTTGCAGAAAGTCATCTTAGGGTTTGTAAAACCTCAAGTAAAACTTTGTGTATTAATTTCACGAATTGGTAATAAAAAGTTTTTATGAAAACTTATGATATAAAGATGAGTGCATACATCTTTATACATATTTTGATTGACATATCAAAATTGAATACCCTTAAAAATTTAAGTTACATGCCATCTATCTATAAGGAACACTTGGAATTTTAATTTAGTAAACGTGAGACCTAGGCTAAATTATTATAACAAGGTAAAATTCTGTTAATGCGTGAGACCATAGATAGTAATTTTACAGTTTATAAGGTAGACGACTTAATTAAGTTGTACGTGAGACCTAGAACTTAAGGCATGAGATGGGATGAAACATGCTTACAAGGCAAATTGATAAATCAATTTGATGTAAATCCCATAATGATCTAGGAATTGGAAATCTTGTTTGCCAATTATTGTTCGACAGATTGCCATCTTTTATACTTTCACCACTAGCAGATCAACTAATGTGGTGGAATCTATGTAAAGTTGGATCCTAGATTTTCAAGAAAATTTTGGTGGTTATATGAATATAGCCTATGAGTATTTTATTTTCTTGAAGATATTTATTATCGAAAATACTAATGTTTGAACTTTTATCTGTAGATATGGCTCAAACTGATAACCCAACTGTGATTTCTGCTTTCAAGAGTTATCTTGAGAGAGAAAATTTGACTGGAAAGAATTTCAATGATTGGCACCGTTCGCTCAGAATTGTCTTGAAGGCGGCCGGTAAGCTCAATTACTTGACCGAAGAATGTCCAGCTGAGCCTGCTACTACTGAATCAGAAGCAGTTAAGGCGGAGTGGAGGGAGAAACATGCTAAGTTTAATGAGGTTGCTTGTTTAATGCTCACTAGCATGAGTGCTCAGTTACAAAAGAAGTTTGAGTACTTTTTCCCTAAAGACATGCTTGAAGTACTTCAGCAGTCTTATGAGAAATCTCCCGCAGTTGAATTGTATGATGAACTTGACAAGCTACACAACTGCAAGCATGGTGATGGTAAACCAGTTGAAGATTATGTGACTGAGGTGAATGAATCTTTTGATCAGCTTCACAGAATTGGATTTGGTTACCCCGAAAATGTGCAAATGCACTTGATCAACAGGGCCCTTAACAAGGACTTTGCTGGTTTTGTGCAGAATTTCAACATGCACTGCTCGGGGAAGACAGTCTCAGAATTACTCGCATTGCTTGTTGATTCTGAGAGAAGTCTACCAGCCAAGGTCAAGGCTTCTACCCCGCAAGTGTTGGCAATTCATGGGGGGAGAATCCAGAAGAAATCGCATGTGAACAAAGGCAAGGGGAAAGGTGATAAAGGCAAGCAGGTCATGGCCTATCAACCTCAACCAAAGATGCCCAAGATGAAGCAGCATCAGCCTAAGTAGAACAAGGTGAATCCGCCAAACAAGAAGGATCAGGCTTGTCACCATTGTCATGAAAAGGGCCATTGGAAGCGCAATTGTCCTCTCTACATTCATGACTTGCGACTCAAGAAGCAGGGTAATGAAGCTGGTAACCCCAGTTCATCAGGTGCGTTCTTTATGATTGAATTATTCACTCTTACTCCTAAATTGAATTCATGGGTATATGATACGGGATGTGGCATTCATATTTGCAATACCTTGCAGGGGTTTAGAGTTGAGAGAAAGCTGGCCTATGGACAACAATTCTTGCACGTGGGTAACGGAGCGCATGCAGGAGTTGAAGCTATAGGAGTTTTTAATTTAGTGTTGCCTTCGGGCCTAGTACTATCTTTAAATAATTGTCATTATGCACCGTCAATTGTTAGAGGTGTAATTTCATTTTCATGTTTGTTGAACCACGGTACGTTCCTATTATGTTTTAGTTAATATTTATGTGTTATACTTGATCTAGCTTCCGCATATACGTGTACTTTGATTGTCTAAACACAATATACTATGAAGGTAAAGATGTTTATGATGTGTATGCAAAAAATTATGTCCCATACCAATTACGGGTATAGATTGACAATTGCCAACAAATATAGAGGGATAAATCCTTTTATTACAAATAGTAGTGAGCGTGTTCGCTAGATGTGATAAGGCACCCTTGTCCATATGTCATGTCGGGTCGTGAGGGACCATAGTTTCGCTTGCGGAAACATGGTGGATTGAGTCGTGAAACAAGCGGGTGAAGCATACGGATATCCCCTATAATAGTAAATATACGGTGTGGTTGGGTCTGACATAAACATAATAAATTGATTGTGGAGCGACTCACATAAGCTGTTGGTTTAAAAATTTTCACATAAGTGTAATTGTAAAAAAAACAAAGTGTACCGAAACAAACCTTTTTTTATTAAGGTTTGGCACAATCGTCTACGAGCAAAAGTGAAACTTTTTTTTTTTTTTTTTTTCAATCCTTTTGTCGGCAGTGTAAAGCAATGAAACCAGCAAGTGATATGTAGCAATAGGATAGCAAGCAATTAAAATATTTAGAAAGCAATAGGTATGGCGAATAGCAGCAAGCAACCGAAAAATATCGACAGAAAGAGAAAAAATTGTAGCGGCTGGAAATTTTTTGGGTCTAAGCGTGTGTTTTTGTGGTGGATCAGGATAGGATCCGATTACTATATTAAAATTGGTAAAACTCAATCACGAATGCTTAGATCACTATAGAGGGATAAATCCTTTTAAGAATTAATACTCTCGATAAATTGATAACCTTGATAAAATTAATAATTTGTCTAGTCCTTATTTGGACCAGTACAAATTTGGACCACAATTAATAAAATAATAAGATAATAATTTTTTTAAACCTCAATTTATATATATTAGCCCCAACAAAATTATAAATTAATAATTACTAAAAATTCCATATATATGTATATATGTGTGTAAGAGATACACTTCAAAATCCTACGATTATTTAGTAAAATGAATTCATTGTCACTTGTTATTTTTTTTATTAAACTTCAAATCTATATTAAGTTTATTTCAAATCTCCTTATTATTGGTGTGTTGTCTTCTCGTATTGCAACAAAAAGTGTTAATTTTATTTTCATAAAGTGTGAATATGAATTCATAACATTTTAATTGCAACTTGTTTTTCAAATTCATTTTTCATCTCTAATATATATACATTGTAACTAGTATATTACACTTGAAAATTTAAAGACTATATGTAAAACCTCTTTAAATTAATAAATTATTAATTTATCGATATAATAATATTTCGCTAAATTAATAAAATATCTCGGTCCCAACATTATTAATTATAGAGGTTTTACTGTAATAAGGAAATACACTAATGGGCCTATAATAACTAAAACTAATAACTATAACAAATTTATCGGTTTGGTTACCGAGTTGTTCGGTTGATTCGGTTAAAAAAATTTCTGGATAAAACCAAGAATCGAACTAGACCGAATTCAAATTTGATTAAACCGAACAGAATAACTGAAACCCGAACCGAATAACCGAAAACCAAATCGAATAACCCGAATTACATATTTTTAATTATTTATTTATATTATTATGTATATGTTTGCCAACAAAAATTTCAAACTTAAAAAATATTATATTTATATAATGAAAAAGTTTAAATACCTATATTTTATATAAATATATAAAAGTTATATATATTTATATGAATTCGTTTTTGGGTTATTGTGCCATAACCATAACCGAACCGAGAGCCAAATATTTACTTCGGTTCGGTTCGGTTTTGAAAAATTCTGTTTGGTTACAAATTCGTTTAGTGTTTTTTCGGTTCGGTTCGGTTCGGTTTCAGTTTTTGATTTTTACGTATGAAACCCGAATTCTGCACGCACCTATAACAAATAACCAAGAACAATAACCAAGTGCAACCTCACTTTCACTCCCCAACTCTCAACAAACAAGACTCAAAAAACAAATAAAGATCTCAGTTTACTTGTTTGAATATTCAATGATTCGTTCTTACAAAAAACTAATTGAATAAAGGAGAAAAGTTCATATGTAAACTAAGATACTGAGGGACAAATCTTCACCATCCATCTAGTTTGATCTAATAGTGGGGATTAACCTAAGATTTAAAAGAGCAACCTAAGTCCATTTTTTTTCTTGTCTTTTTCTCTTTTTTTTATTCACTTCTTTTTTCTTTGTTTTTTATTTATTTATTTATTTTGCCTTTTTTGGCCCTTCACGTGGCCTTTTTTGTCTTCTTTTTTTGTCTTTTTTGTTTTATAGTCAAAGTTTGCTTCTTCTTTTTTTTTTTTTTTTTCTTTTTCTTTTTTCTTGGTCCCTCTTTTTTTTTTCTATTCATGTTGTTTTTTTTTTCTTTTTTCAAGCTTTTTTTTTAATAAACATTTTTTAATTCACCTTTTTTCTTTTTCTTTTTTTTAATAAAAAATCACGTTTTTTTAATTCACGTGTATTTTTTTTTTAAATTCACGTTCTTTATTTTAATTCAATTTTTTTCAACTTTCTTACGTTTTCGTCCGTTTTCATACGTTTATATACGTTTTCTTCCGTTTTCCGATGTTTTAATTCGTTTTCATCCGTTTTCATACGTTTATACACTTTTCGTCCATTTTCAGACGTTTTAATTCGTTTTTATCCGTTTTCGTCCATTTTTCATACGTTTTCATCCGTTTTTAGACGTGTTTTTATGCTTTCATGTGTTTTTGTTTGTTTTATACTTATTCATCCGTTTTCTTGGGTTTTCATCTGTTTTCTTGCGTTTTAGTCCATTTTCATCCGTTTTCTTTCGTTTTCGTCCTAATTTTCATACGTTTTCTTCCTTTTTCATACGTGTTTTTATGCTTTCATATATTTTCTTCCTTTTTTTATATATTTTCTTTCGTTTTCATACATATTCTTCCGTTTTCTTATATTCTCGTCGTTTTCATTCATTTTTGTCCATTTTTCAATATCTTTGGCCATTCTCAGACGTTTTCATACGTTTTGGAATATCACAAGTGATATTTTGTGATATTCAGAATATCACCCCAGTGATATACTAAATATCACAAGTGAAATTCGGAATATCACAAGTGATTATCTGAATATCACATGTCATACTTTGTGATTTTCTGAATATCATAAGTGATATATTGAGTACCACAATTGATATTCTATGTTTTTGGCCATTCTCAGACGTTTTCATACGTTTCAGAATATCACAAGTGATATCCTGTGATATTCAGAATATCACTTGTGATATTCACAAGTGATAGATATTCAGAAAATCACAAGTGATATTCAAAATATTATTAGTGATATTCAGAAAATCACAAGTGATATTCTGAATATCAATTGTGATATTCAAAAACGTATGAAAACGTATGAAAACGAACGAAAACGTATGAAAGTGAAAAAAACGTGAATTAAAAAAAAACGTGAAAATCACTTGTAATATTTTGAATATCACTTGTAATTTTCTGACTATCACTTGTGATATTCAGAATATCACTTGTGATTTTTATGTTACAAAACATTAGTTGAAAATCACTTGTGATATTCAGAATATCACTTGTAATATTCAGAATATCACTTGTGATATTCTAAATATCACAAGTGATATTCAATTAATGCATTGTAACATTAAAATCACAAGTGATATTCAAAATATCGCAAATGATATTTAGAAAATTACAAGTGATGATGTTACAAAACATTAGTTGAAAATCACTTGTAATATTTAGAATATCACTTGTGATTTTTATGTTATAAATCATTAGTTGAAAATCACTTGTGATATTTAGAATATCACTTGTGATTTTCTGAATATCACTTATGATTTTCTGAATATCACAAGTGATTTTCATGTTACAAAATATTAGTTGAAAATCACTTGTGATATTCAGAATATCACTTGTGATATTTTGAGTATCAAAGAATAATTCTTTCGATATTCAGAAACGTATGAAAACATCTAAAAATGGCCGAAAACATTTAGAAATGGACGAAAACATATGAAAATAGATGAAAACGTAAGAAACGGACAAATACGTACGAAAATGGATGAAAATGTTTGGAAACGGACAATGATGTATAAAAATGGACAAACACGTCTGAAAACGGACGAAACATCCAAAAACGGACGAAAACGTATGAAAACGGACGAAAACAGATGAAAACGTATGTAAACGGACAAAAACGTTTAAAAAAAAGGATGGAAACATATAAGAACGGACAAAATCATATAAAATGGACGAAAACGTATGAAAACGGACAAAAAACGAAAGAAGACGTATAAAAATAGACAAAAACGTATAAAGTAGACGAAAACGTCTGAAAACAGTCGAAAACGTAAAAAAACGGACGAAAACTGATGAGTGTCTAAATACTCATTATTTTATATCAATCTGAGCTGCTAAAACATACAAAAACACTCAAATATGCATCATAATACTTAAAATATCTTAAAGGTGTGTTTTATATGTTTCAAATGCAAAATATGCAAAAACAGATGAAAAACGTACAAAGTTTGCATAATTGGCAGTTTCAGTCCCTCAAGTTTCATAAATTGGCAAAACTAGTCCCTGGTTATTCTAAAAACATGAAAATGTCACCAAAGGTCCTTTTTAATCATAAAGTTACACATTTAGTCCTTTGGTGCAAAGTTTCATAAAATTACAAGTTTAGTCCCTATACTTTGGAAATTGACATAAATGGTCCCTGGGATGTAAAAACTTTGAGAAATTCAATTTTGGTCCTTGTACTAATAATCTTTTTCAGGAATGGTCCTTGGTGTGAAGTTTGGTAAAATTACTTGTTTGGTCCCTCAAGTTTGGCAGTTTGTCAGTTTTGGTCCCTGGACTTTCAAATAATGGCAGAATTAGTCCCTGGGTGTTCAAAATAGGAAAATTATCATTAAGGGTCCTTGGGAATTCACAAAGTGTCACAATTGGTCCTTGGGTGGAAATTTTAACAAAATTACAAAAGTGGTCATTGAAGTTTAAAAATTGACAAGAATAGTCCCCGGGTATTTTAAATAATGAAAAAAATCAAATATACCCTTTTACTATTCACACTTGTCAAGTTAGGTCCTCATTATTACTTTTGGAAACTTACAAGACCAGCCCCTAAACTTTGCTTAAATTCCAAAATTGGTCCTTGTAATTTCTAATAAACCAAACGGACTCCTTATTATTATTAAACCCAAAACCAAATTAAACCCAAACAAACCAACAGCCCATGTGATCCCCTAGCCCAATCCTTAGCCCAGTCCACCCCCGGTCAACTCGGTCAACACCCCACAAACCAAAACCACCCCGTATTCCCTTTCCCTCCCAAAATACCACCACCACTCAGATACCAAACCACCACCATCCACCTCTCTGGTTTCACCACACTTGCTCCCCACTCATTCCACCTCACCCTCCACCTCACACATGCTCCCAAAACACCTTGAAAACCTCTCCAAGTAATCTACAGTAGTCCCACGACTTTTGGCGCGAAAAGTGGTTTTGAATGGTGTGGATTCATTAGACCTTATCAACGGCTAAGATATGGTGGGAAAAGTCAAGTGGATCCCACTTGACTCAGAAGAGGGCTACAAAATGGAAAAGAAGCCAGAAGTGAAGAGTATTAGTTTAGGTCTTAGTTAATTAGGTCGAATGTAGTGTAAAATCTTTATTTAGTTGTAATTTCCATTAAAAACAGTTGTATTCAGTTAATTTCATGTCCTTCTATCTTTAATTCAAGTTAAATTTAAGTTTCAGTCTGGTTCTCAAGTTATGCATTTTTCTTAAATTCTCAAAAATCTCAAGTTGTTGTATGTTGTTAGTTGTTGTTGTTATCTGATCTCATAAGCTTATTTAAGCTCTGACAAAGTTTACAAAAGCTTTTTGACATCTTATAATTCAGTTTATTAGTTAAAACTCTTAAATTCATAAAAAATCAAATAAATAGGAAATAAATAAAAAATTCATGTTACAAGCATATTGGGAATGGAGCATGATGGAATATGGAATGATTCTGGTTTAGAACCTTGTGGGAGGTAATAGGTTGGTTTCTTGTTCATGGTTCTTGGTTTCTCACTTCACAGTTTGATTAATTTGTAAGTCACTTTTAAGATTTTTGCTATATTACTATAGATAGGCTCATTATAGTTTAATTGTTCTTTATACATACCTGTTTTAGTTTACTAAACTTAGTTTGAGTCTTAGTTTAATCTGTATAAGCTTAACTTTTGATTTTCCCTTGAAAAACTTCATATATGCATCTGTTATAGGGTGTTTGGTTCAAGGTTGCTCAGTAAGCTCAACTAAGTTTGAGTGTGAATTTGTGCTTCATGATAGTAACTTAGGTTCATACAAGCTCAGTTTAACCATATCTTTAGGTATTATTTAAGCCAAAAGTCAAAACTCACATAAAACTCACTTATCTGTCCACTGTGTGGACAGTTAAGTCTCAAAACCCACCCATTAGCTCATATATTATAGCTTTAGCTTATTTTAGGTCTATAACAGCTTATTACATCTTAATCAGTAGTTAAAATAAGTTAGAATCTCATATAAGTCAACCTAGCTCAATTTCATAAAAAGTCAAAGTTGCCATTATCAGATTTTCATAAAACTTGTGGGAATTTTGTAGATTTTAGTATTAGGATCTAGGTTTTGAGCTTTGGTGGAATTGTAGTTTACCAGCTCATAATTAAGTTTCCATCTAGCTTATATTTTTAGGATTTTTCTACTGGGTCCCACTCAAGCCCAAACTAGCTTGCAGGGAGAACATCTCCCCTGCACACCAGATATCAGGCCAACACCACCACTTTGGTGGTGTTTTGTGGCCATCTCAGTGGGCCCCACACCCTCTAGTTAGTTTCTTTGAACCCCCTCCTACCAGGGAACCTAGTTTGACCTTTGGTTTAACCTGTACCTCAGTGGACCCCACCTAGAAATACCCTTGAATCTTGTCCCTATTCTGAGTAGAAATCAGGTTTTGGATTAGCTTATTGTGGCTTATTAGCTTATCTACTGAGCTTATTTGACCATTTTTAGCTTTGACAAGTCCATAAGACTTATTAGGATCAGAATATACCAAGGTGGGTCCCACATAAGCTCATTTGAGCTTATTTACCATTTTAGTCAACCAAAGTCAACTGTGGTAGCAATAAGCTTCCACAGTGCTTATTTTTAAGCTATAAAATATTTGTTTTCACAAAAGTTATTTATTTTTATGTATAATATAGTTTTGTAAAAGAAAAATCAAGAAAAGACAACATAAAAATAAGTGATAGTTTCTATTTAATACAATTTAATTTTAATTTTTATTTTTATATTTTTATTAAGTAATCTGTGTTTTTATATTTTTATTAATTTCCTTATATGTTAAAGTAATTTAAATAATTTTCTTAGATTTTTATATTGTCATTTGATATTAATTAGAATTAAAAATAGTTTAATTAATAAATAATTAAGTTATAAATAGCATAATTAATTTTTATATAGTAACACCTAGTTTTTATATTTTTCCTAGATTCTAAATAATATAAAATAGTTTTATAAATTTTTTCATAATTTTCTAAGTTAGTTTAATAATATTTGTAATTTAAATTAGTTTAAATTGTTTAATTAATATAAATAGTTTTTAATTAATAAAAAGCTCACAAAAAGACAAAAAGATTTATTTTTATTTTTTATACTTTCTTCAAGTTCTATTTTAGGTTTAGAAAATATTTTTATAAGTTTTTAGTTTAATTTGTAGTATTTATCATTTTTAGTTTAAATATAAATTAGTTTTAATTAATTAGTTAAATAGTTTTTATTTAAATAAGTAATAATAAATAATAAAATAATCTAAAAAATAGTTTTCTTTTTAATTTAATTTTATTTTAAGTTTAAGTTTATAGAATTTTCATTTTTAACCCTTGTAGTTTATTTTTCTTAAAACTCACCTTTTTCTCAGCACGCAGTCGTGTCTGATTTTAATTTGGTGAACGTTTTAAACGTTTTAAATACCTAGGTTTCACGTAATCATTCCATTAGCTTATTTAAGTTATTTTAAGTTATAAAACCCTAGTCTAATCACACACACACACTTTTATACCATTCCCTGTTCAGATTCACTCGATCACAGATTCGTTTATAATATCACATCGCACACCTCGTTGGGACTTACGACCCGGGAAAACACTGTATTTCACGGAAGCATTTGCCTCAGCTGTTTGACTATTATACTTGACCATTCACAAGTGGTTGACCAATAATTATCTGACTGTTTGAGGCGAATCAAAAACGTATGAAAACGGACAAAAAGGCTTGAAAACATACGAAGATGTATGAAAACGGACGAAAACGTATAAAAACGGCCAAAAACGTATAGAAACAGACGAAAACGAATGAAAACGTATATAAACGTACAAAAACGGACGAAAACGTTTAAAAACGAACAAAAACGTTGGAAAACAGACGAAAACGTAAAAAAACGGACGAAAACGTATTAAAATGGACGAAACGTATGAAAACGGGTGAAAACGTAAGAAAACAGACGAAAACGTATGAAAACGAGCAAAAACGTAAGAAAACAGACGAAAACGTATGAAAACGGACGAAAATGTATGAAAACGAAAGAAAACTGACGAAAACGTAAAAAACTGACGAATATGTATGAAAAACGAAAGAAACGTAAAAAAACGCAAATAAAAAAAAAAAAAAAGAAAAAAAAAAGAAGAAAAACTTGAATTAAAGGAAAAAAAACGTGAAGTTAATAAAAAAGAAAAAAAAGAAGAAAGAAAAGAAAAAAAGAAAAAAAAATGAATAAATAAGATAGACAAAAAGAGAAAAAAAAAATGGACTTAGGTTGTTTTATTAAATTTTAGGTTAATTCTCACCATTAGATCAAACTAAATGGATGGTGGGAATTTGTCCCTCAGTTTATAACAAAAACTTAGTTTATAAAATAACTCACCTCTTGAATAAAGTGAGGATACATATGTTTTCATATTTATAGCCTATGTGCTTGGGAATAAACAACACCAATCCTAATATATATATATATATATATATATATATATATATATATATATATATATATATATATAATGCCATCAATTCGGTGGCCTCGGATTGGTTGCCCCATTCGGTTGCGTCATATTGACGTCATTGTCGTTTTGGGCCTGTAGGAGGAATGTCTTGGGCTTCCGTCTTTGTTGGTAACTAAACATGATAAGTGAAAAAATAGATTGGCAAAAAATAACATATGAAATCACAAGGAAGTACGATCCGAAATAGGGCACGTGTCGCGTAGGAATTGGCTCATCCTTTTTTTAGTGCGACTGAGAGTGGAGTAACAGGAAGGCCCACGCGCTAATATGAAATTTTTAAGCTTCACGTGAATGCTAAAAGTTATCAAAGCCACAATTTCAATTAAAAAATGTTTTGTTATTAGAGCATCCAGTGTCGTACGACAACTACAAATATAGCTTAACACAACGTTTATTCCAAACAAAACAACATGTGTAGACAAATAATATACCACGATCTAACAACGAAAAGCCCCGCCGCAACGCGACGGGTTTCCTTGTTCAATACAAATACTAATCTAAAGCTAATACTAATAAGTCTGCTAAGACATAGATCTGTGAGAAGAGCAACTTCATTCAAATATTCGAAAGTGATATAGAAGAAGAAAGAATAAAAAAAAAACAGAAAAAAAATAAAAAAAATAAAATAAAAACAAATTTGTTTCATTCTTTTTTCTTAATTGAATAAAAGCAATACGAATTACAAAAAGAACCTTACCGAGACCTTTTATAAGGGGGTGGCTATCTTGCGGTAAAAAGGAATCGGCAAGGCTTGCCGATCGGCAACCTTCACTGTCAGTCCTTCGGCAAGACTATTTCGGTGCTTCAAACGGGAGATCACACCGATTCGGTGTGCAAGTTTCCAAGAAAAAATAGTACCGTTTAACATTTAATATATACGGAGATTGCCACTTAAAATTTAATTCTTGAGAGGACTAAGATTGCCACTTAAAATCCATGTTGAGGCATGGTTAGGTAAAAAATATGTTGAAACATTTTGATTGGTTGTAAGTAAAAAAAACTTGAGCCAACCTTAGGCAAGGTTGCCACCCTCTAAAGATCTTGAAGCCAAGAAACATCTTTGACACGATTCACATAGGCTGTAGATTAGGTTGTATTCAAATAACTTAGTTTTGGTGGAATAGTTGTCGGCACCATTGTTTTTAGCAGCCTCTATTCTAGTTGCACAAAGCCTAACATAAAGTATCTATTTTTCTTTTTTGAACGATTTAAAATCAGTTTATTGGATAGAATACGATTATTTGCTAACCAGTGATCACTATCCGCTTACACTTTTAAAGTACTTGACACACTTGGCATATATTCATATCCGTCCTTTAAAACAGGTCATTTATGTAAATGATCCACGTAATTTTAACGTGACCATTAAAACTCTGAGATTGTTTAATCACTACTTAAAAGACAATGATGGATGAATTTCATCAAGTTAAGTATCCAATACCTTCTTAGATAATAACAAGAAGTATATCCACAGAATCCTTGTTTGACAAGTTGTGCTGAAAAGGTGAGCAGCACCATGGAGAATGTATAGTCTTAGACTATGCATAATATGATGTCCCTATTGGTTATAAGATAAGAACAAAAATTTGACCATAGCTTCCTTTAGTCTACAAAGTTGGTCACACTAGCCTATCAGTCGTATAACTTAAAGGGAGTGATTTGCACACTCTAAAATTTAATTGGCACACTCTAATATTAAGTACAGTAAGCATCCTGTAATATATGTATAATTGTTTATTGCAATAATTGGAATATGCCAATCAAATTTTAAAATGTACAAATCACATCTCTCATAAGTTAATGAAAAAGTAGATGGCTATAACACATATTAAGCTATTTGAGTTTGATTTTCATAACCGTAGGCCTTGTTAGTCACTCCACTTGTCATACCGCATACCCTTACTAGGAAGTGGCTTTATTAAAAAATGAGAATACTGAAAATATAGTATCACATTTACTAAATAACTGAGATTATAAATACAAAGGCAAAACTATAAGTACTAAACAATAATACTAAAAGTCTGGGTCAAGCCAATAGGCCATATTAGTTAACATCTCCCCTCAAACTCACAATGCCCCAGCGATGAACATTGTGAGTTTGTCATTCACAAAATAAATTAAAACTGAAACTAACCATGCAGATTCAGAGTGTCACAGAGCTCTCAGTGCTAGACGGAGTCTCAATCCGATTCAATCCAAACTGTAACAGGGCGACAACAGTCAAGTCTAAAACAGACGGACCAAAGTCAACGCAAAATTAAAATCAAAGCAAAATAATTACGGAGATGAGCAACATAATTATGGAGATACACGAGAGTAGAACAAGGCAGACATAGCAGATTAAGACAGATGCAGATTTAGACAGGCATATGTAGATTCAAACAAACAGATGCAGATTCAAAGCGAAACCAGGCGGAACCATATGCAGAACCGAGTCTGAAACCAAAACAAGTTATTAATTTCGATATGCTACACATAATTACTCAAGACATTGTGGATTAATTAAGACTATTGCATCACCACACCATTATCATCACCAATACAAAACCAATTACCAATTCAGAATTCGAACCAAACAACAACCCGATACAAATATCATTACCATTACCGATACAAACAAAACTATTAAACCCTAATCGCCAAAATCAAAACCATGTGCCATACGTAAACAGTAGCTTCAAATCAACAGAAGATTTCATGTAAACACAATGATTACTTCATTGAAGTACAAACAAACTAAACCACAATATCTTATTGAAAATAAAATTTACTGACCCACTAACTTTTTCTCCAATCAATAGCCACCTCCTCATTCTCATTCATGCATACCATATATCCAAAACATCATATTCAAACGATAAAGCATGAGATTCAAACGATCTCTTCTTCTTCGTCTTGGACCTAGCTTTTGATGTCATGTAAAAATCAGAAGAAATATTAAAAATATATTATCAAATTCACTAAGTAACTAAGATTATAAATGATTAAATAGAAAATACATAGACAAAACCTTAACTGCTAAATAATAATACCAAACGGCCTAAACTAGTACGGGTCGGGCCAATAGGTATTATTTTTTATTTTTGAACGGCAAGTTAGTACAATACTAAGTTAGTTATTCAATTATATAGTAACCCAGATGGTAGTCCCTGCTGCCGACCTCGAATAATAATTAGTGATTCAATTTCACAGTATATACCCGGAAGGTAGTCCCTGCCAGCCTCGAATCGATGCATCTATGAGGCAGAATCTCACAAATTCCACTTTGAAGGAAAACCCCATGAAAAGACTTGAACCTGAGACCTCTAGCATGTGATAACAATCTCCCCAAGGTCATCCTTGATGGCCAACTGGGCTAGCCCACTTGGTTGGCCATAGGTATTAGTAGTATTAGCTAACAGCTTTAAGCTCATATGTCAGTGAACTTCCAACTAGATACAAGAAGATTTCCTAGAGAATATGGCAAATGTCTTGCTCACTCCATTACTATTATATATGTCCCACTCAATATTCAACATGTAAATAAACTAACAAGGAAGATTATGGCAAACGCGAACAACTAAGGTCCATAAGGCCATAATCAAAAAAAAAAAAAAAAAAAAAAAAAAAAAAAAAAAAAAAAGAAAAAAAAAAAGGAAATTTGGTATAAATATCTTTAATAGAGTAGGCTTTATTTTTAATAGAGTAGGCTTTGCAATACAAAAAGGGGGTAGCGGCGCAGCTTGTGGCCCGTTTACCTGCATGCCACTTGTAATTGGATTTTCTTATATATAATATATATATTCGTAATATTGTTCAAAAATATATATATATATATATATATATATATATATATATATATATATATATATATATATATATATCTTTTGAATCTATAAATAAGTGTAAATAACTAAACACCAGGTTGAAGGAATAAATAACTAAGTACCTCCCAGGCCATAATAGGGATATTCCCTGTGTTTTAATTTTATTCGATCCAGATCGAAAGAACGAGATATGTAAGTAGTATATAACCATGGTTTTATTTATTATTATTATTATTATTATTATTATTATTATTATTATTATTATTACTCTGTTAATGTTGGCGTGAGGTGGAAAAGTGAGTGGGTTGGGTTCAATATATTTAACTCATTTGATCCATTGTCATTTTAGTTTATTTATATTTTTTTTGATTTTTGAACATTACCAATTTGACCATAAGCGATATCTCAAAAGATCCGTGTAGAACAAATTTTTATCATACAACCAATCAAACAATCTTAGCAACTCATTTTTTTTATCAAAATAAAAAGAATAAACTTTCACTCTTTTTTTAAAAATTAAATATCTCACAAACCATAAATCGATACGCGAAAAAAAAATACCATCGCGACGAGAATTAAATTATCGTTCTACAGATATGCATTATTATATACTTTCGACGAACTTTTTTTTTCGACGAACTTTAATTTTTTTTCAAAATTTCCGCCCAGAAAAATCATATATCATTCGTTAAAATCATATGTGATTCGTTAAAATCAAATCAATATGTGATTTTTACGAATCATATATGATTTTTACAAATCATATATGATTCGTAAGAATCATATGTGATTTGTAAAAATCAAATCATATGTGATTTTTACGAATCATATATGATTTTTCTGGGCGGAAATTTTAAAAAAAAGTTTGCCGAAAAAAAAAATTCATCGAAAGTATATAACAATGCATATCTATAGAAAGATGATTTAATTCTGGTTGTGATAGTATTTTTTTTTAGCTTGAAGATTTACTGTTTGAGATATGTTGTTTTTAAAAAAGTATGAAAAATAAAAATGAGTGACTTTGATTGGTTCATTGATTCTATGACAAATATGAGTTCTATATTAATCTCATCTCTAAGCAATATACAGCAGCAGGATAATCCAAATTAACCAATTTAACTATAGATGAGTCAAAATGATACTTCTACATTTGGCCCATATCATGAAAATAGTTGGGAAAATGATTTTAAGTTTGTCATGTCTGGCTTTACATAATGCTTAACAGACAACGAATCTATATTGTGTCAAAGACGAGATGGTGTTTTGCTTTCATTATGCGTGCCTGTGTTCTTCTACACTTTTTCTCCGTGTTCCATGTTTCACCTACACTGCTTTAATTACTATGTAATCTCTAATACATGTCAAATTATACTATATTCCACTTGGCCATGTCACCAGTTATGTAAGTGGAGGAAACAGGGGGGGGGGGGGGGGGGGGGGGCACAATTCAATATCATAACTCCAATCCTCATAACTTCAACTATAAATATGGTTTCTTTGCATGTTAGAATTTCACATCTTACAGCTTATTTTACACTCGTTCTATCTCATCTTAAATATTCTACAAGTTTTAAGTTATGGGCTTAACACTAGATAGCTATATCTCATTTCTGTGTACGATTATGATACTTCTGCCTTCACGGTGTTACAGTCAAGACTCTTATGTTTCTTCGAGAGCAACTTACTATGGTAGCCCTGATTGTTTAGGGACTCCAAGTAATACTTTCTCTTTTTCTCTACTTTCATTATCTAGCGTGGTACTTTAATTCTATTCCGTAACATATTATTATAATGTTTCAGCTGGCGCTTGTGGTTATAAAACTTATGGTAGCACAGTCAATGGTGGCGAGGTGAGTGGAGTCTCTTATAAGCTATTCAAGAACGGTACAGGCTGTGGAGCATGTTATCAGGTAATTGTAACAAGCTGTCAATAGTAACATACTAAACTGGTTTTAGAAAATGCAAACTAATGTAGAACGTTCTAGTTTACAATAATAACTTTACATAATGTGTCATCATGAAAATTTTCAGGTTAGGTGCAAGTATGCCACGCATTGCAGTGAAGAGGGGACGAAAGTGGTAGTAACTGACCATGGTGAGGGAGACAACACGGACTTCATTCTCAGTACACGTGCCTACAATAAACTCGCTCGTCCAGGACAGGCTGAGATATTATTTTCTTATGGGGTGGTTGATGTAGAATACAAGAGGATTCCTTGCCAGTATCCAGGTTATAATCTCATGTTCAAGGTTCATGAACACAGCAAGTTCCCTCAATACCTTGCCCTAATTGCCATATACCAAGCAGGTGTTAATGAAATCACAGCAGTCGAAATATGGAGGGTAAATCTAAATTTCCAGTAAAATTAAAAAGTATATAAAACATAGTTTTATTTCAGTTTTGATACATGCTTAATTGCTTATGCTTTCCTGTTATTCAGGAGGATTGCAAAGAATGGAGGGGTATGAGGAGGGCTTATGGAGCAGTATGGGACATGCCGAACCCACCAGAAGGAGCTATTACCTTGAGGTTCCAAGTGAGTGGTTCTAAGTGGGTTGAACTTAACAGTATAATTTCAAGTGAGTGGAAGGCCGGTGCTACTTACGACACTGCAGTTCAGCTTGATTGAGTGGAACTCCGTGATGAGAATGGAATATCTATACATCTTCATGCGATTATCTAAATATAGCTAATTATGTTAGCAAATAATACATGTTTGGCTTTGTTAGTTGTGAGGTTTATCTGTGTTTTTAGTAATACATGTTCTGATAAGTTTTATGCTTGAATAATTAGTGAGGGTTCCATGTATGTCGTCGTACAATATTCACTCGACAACTAAAGAAAATAAAACATGATATATGTTTTTAGTAATATATGTTCTGATAAGTTTTATGCTTGAATAAATAGTGAGGGTTCCATGTATGTCGTCGTACAATATTCCCTCCACAACTATAGAAAGTAAACATAATAAAATTTATGCTACATTTGCTGCAATTGGTTATCTTACAATTATGCTACATTTGCTTCTGAGATGAAAATCGGAGTGTTTGGGACAGATATAGTTTGGTTCAAGTCTGCTGCAAGTTGTGTGAGTATATCTACAATAAAGGTTCAGTGAATGAGGCTATTGGTCAGTGTGGTTTGAATCTTCAATTGGCTGCAATATATGGTGGGATAAGTGGGGCCTTGCATTGTGTTCTTTATTTAGTTGCGACCTTTCTTAATTTTGTTATTTTTGCTTTTGCTTGTATGTTTGCTCTTTTTGTTGTTGTTTCAGTCTTGGGGCTCATGCTTTTTAACTTTCTTGTTAAGAAGGTGAGTGCCTTTTCTTTTGTTTTTCTTTTGTATTTTGTCCTTGTTTGGGTTGTTTTAATGCATGTTGCCTTTCTAAAAGAAATAATAAAATTTACGTACACTGTTTTTCTTATTATCAACTGATAAGTATACATGAACACGAAATGGAACATGCATTCCACCAAGGAGATGATGATGGACAAAGTAAATTTGTGAAGTTGTATCTAGGGGTGTCCATGTTACTGGAACCGTCTCGAACCGGAATCGTCCCGAAAAAATCGAGAACCGAAAATATGGAAAAAGTGGAACCAAGAACCGTTCCAAGTTCTTCGGTACGGTACTCGGTTCCTGTACGAGAATTTCGGGTAATTCCCACAAGAACCTATGTATTTAAATAATTTATTTTTTTCGTCGTCGATCATTCGTAAAGACATGCTAATAATGCTATAACAATACAAATACACACGGTATTTAACTAATGTACATGATTAAATATTGTATACTTAAACAACAACATATATACTTAATTTAGTTATTTAGTATACTTGATTAAATATTGCGCATCATATTGATCGAAAAGCATGAAGTACACCAGCACCAACTGACCAACATTTTTATATAATATAACATACATTCATACTTCCAACCCATTATACTCGTTAACTACAGATTCGTCATTCGTCACATATTACATTATATAATTCATTTGATTTTTCTATTACTATAAGTAAGTATCAAATTTACGATAATGATCTCAAGATAAAAATACTTTCATGTTGATAAATGATGATGATGATCTTTGAATGGATTAAAAATTTGGGTTTTAATTTTATTATGTGTTTTTAAGTTTTAGATTTTTTATGTTACAGTTTAATAATGAGTAGTTGTTTTTTTTTTTTTTTTTTTTTTTTTTTTTTTTTTTTTTTTTTTTTTTTCTTAAAATGCTATATACATTACACAGTGTCTCGAATAAACCCTATAAAATTTCATATTTTTAAAGCAGTCGGTTCTTTCGGGAAAGTACCAGAACCGGACGGTTCCGACCCGAACCGTCCCGAGAACCTAAAATTTGGAATTTTAGGAATCAAGAACCGTACCATGGTTCTAATATACGGTTCGGTTCCGGTACGGTACCGGTACGATTCCTCGATTCTTTTGACACCCCTACTTGTATCAATTAAGCATATATACACAATCAAGATCAATCGAAGGAATAATCCTGGCCGATAGTTTTTTATAATTATTGAATCGAACGTATAATGGTGATTAGATAATAACTACAAAATGAAGAACCGAATGTGATTACAAGACAAGGTATACGATCACAGTGAAAGCTGGTTTCACGAGCCGAGCGAGTTTGCATGCATACACCCAGCTTCCTTATCTCAAAATTAGGAAAGGGGATTTGAACTCCCCGACCTAAGCTATAAAGGCACTATGCCTTAACCAACTTTCCACATGCTCTTTTATTTAATTAGAAAAAAATTCACCGTTCATCCCTAAAGTTGTCTCGATTCGCGCATATCGTCCTTAAACTATTTTTTTTGGCATTTTAGTCCCTGAACTCTTCAAAAATCGCGCGGTTGGTCCTTTTCACCCCATTTTGGCTAACCATGGTCAATTTACTGGTAAAGTGCCTTGGTGAAGTTACTAAAATGCCCTTTCTATTTCTCTTAATTTACAAACACATTTAACAAACAAACCCAATTATCCTTATCATTTAGGATATTATCTTTGGATTGTATTATCAAAATTGCTTATATGCTTTTACTGAGTTTTCATACAACATATCAGCAAGCATTAGATTTATCCAATTATTCGCGTCAATGTGTTTGACCTCTAAACTCTTAACTTTATGTGTAAATAATGGCAGGCAAAGATTATCGGTTTGGCTATAGTGCTGCAGGGGATGTAATAGAGCTATCAAGATTATGCGAATTGTACGATATAGAGGCTTATATTATAAACCCTGTGATGGACAAAAAACAGATCATATAAGACAAAGGATTTACCGATGCAAAAGAAAGTGACAAGTCTCGTCAATCCGTGTTCGTTATGCACTTTCAGAAGGAGACATGAGATATGTTTCTGAGCTGCTTGGTCGCCATCATCGACTAATACTAATGTTGAATGATGGCCAAAGCTTAATGAACAACAAAAACAAAAGCTCGTTTCCCAAATCATGCTTATTGAATCTTCCACCTAAAGTGTGTGTATATGAAAATTGTAATGTCATTTTTCGTAAAGAAAATATTGTGCCTTGCAGAGTAGTCGTTGATATGGAAAACATTCACTTAGAGTTGGTAGAGATAGATTGTATTCAGATTCCTTTTGAAGACTCGCGATACCTGAATATTGAGTTTGGTGCCTGAAATCGCCTATTTAGAATGGAATATATGGTCTGTTATTTTTCACAGGTCTGAACCTTTGATATGTCCAGGATCGATATAAGAACAAGATATACAAGAAGATGATTCATTTCATTTCAATATAACAGTGGGTTACATTGTACAAAGAGACACACTTTCTAAATGTTACATGTATCCTATATATACTAGTCGAATGGGTATGACCCAAACAACATGTCGGTTCAAAGTGGCTGTTAACCAAACGATACAACCATTCAGAAATTAACTAACTTACAGCAAATAACTAACTTAACTACCAACCGCTATTCGGTTATTAAGTTTCTATCATACAATATTGGTCCTTTGACTATCGTTATTTACCATACAAGACTTTTACAATTACAAGGTCTAACATTTCCCCCTAATTGTTTAAGTCTTGTTCTTCGAGTCTTCATCTTCTCCGCGTCTCTTTCTTTCTTTCTTCTTGTCTCAACGTGTTGTCCGTTGTTTACTTCTTGTCACGTTGTCTTTTCCTTTCTTTTTGTGTCCAACTTGGTTACCGGTGTGTATGCGCCCTAGACTTCTTTGTCTCGGCTTTTTCTTCCAAAGAACTCTCAAGTTCTTGGTAAACAGCAAGTTGGTGTCCTTGTTGTTTCTGTTTCCAAGTCTACGTGAACACAATAGTCCCAAATACCCTCGGTATTTGTCCCAAAACAAACAGGTTGTTTGTTTTTCTTTCTACTATTTCGACGGTAGTATGCCAACAAGTGAAGCGTTTGCTTGAGTCCTTGTTGCCCTCGTTGCTTGTCCGCGTTCTACAATACCCTTCTTCTTTTGTTCCACACCGTATATACAACAACCTACAGAAATACCCACGGTATCCTTGCGAGCGAGTGATCAAAATGCTCCTGTTGTTGTCCCTTTTGTATTGTAAGCGTTATTCCAAAACAATCCTCGATTGTTTTCTTCTTCGGTATACCTTTTCTTCAATCCAAGCAACGTCCTTTTTTTCTTCTTCCAACGTACGTTTTCTTCTCCACCTTTGTCCGCGACAAAGAGGTCTTGGTTTTGTTGTATGATATTGAATGCCAACAAATATTTTGTAACAAAGTTACTTTTGTTCTTTGTCGCGTTCAGGATCAAGCCAACACAAACCTGCAAGTCACCACTTCGTTTGGTGCCTTGTCGATTACAATTTCAACACAAGACAAGTCGTATACTACTTTCTTGCGTTCCTTGGTTATCTAGGCAACGTATCTCTATTTATACGTCGCGTGTTTCCTGTTCTGAAACAGGATTCAGCGTGTTTCTTTCTTCTTCTGTTGTTGCGTGATGTAAGTCACCAACAACGGTCTTCTACAACGTTGTTCTTTCCTTCTTGTTTTGTTGTCGCGTTTCAAAGATCACAACAAAACTCTCACCAATTCGTTTGGTGTCCATGTCCATTGGTTCTGATTGTGCACTATCTTCCCCAACATCCTTGGTGTCTCCCTTCTCGGTTTCTTGATCCTTTTGATCAAAAAAACTTGAACCACAACTTGCAATCTTGTAAACCTTCGGCTCTGATGCCATGTTATTTTTCACAGGTCTGAACCTTTGATATGTCCAGGATCGATATAAGAACAAGATATACAAGAAGATGATTCATTTCATTTCAATATAACAGTGGGTTATATTGTACAAAGAGACACACTTTCTAAATGTTACATGTATCCTATATATACTAGTCGAATGGGTATGACCCAAACAACATGTCGGTTCAAAGTGGCTGTTAACCAAACGATACAACCATTCAGAAATTAACTAACTTACAGCAAATAACTAACTTAACTACCAACCGCTATTCGGTTATTAAGTTTCTATCATACAATATTGGTCCTTTGACTATCGTTATTTACCATACAAGACTTTTACAATTACAAGGTCTAACATGGTCACATATCGATTGATAATATATAAATTAGTCGTTCAGGTAAATTATGTGTTTAACTTTGTACTGCTAGTGGTTTGCTCGTTAGTACTGGTAGCTTCATATTTGTACTGCTTCAGGTTATTATTTGGGTTGCTAAGTTTCAAGACATGGATACTGATTGGATGCTATTGATCTCTACAACAACCATTGCTTTATTTCAGTAAACGTTTGATGCTACTGTTGCTTGCTTTCTTGATTGGACAAATTTTGGCCCAAAGTACTGCAAAATGCAAACGTTTGATGCTACTGTTAACGCTATACAGTTAAAAAAAATGGATTTTTACCATTTGGTTTTCTTTGTGTTTTTGTTGGTCATTATTGCGTCTTTATAAGCTTTAATAATTACTATTAGCGTTACACTATTGTAAAGGTGAATTTGCACTGACTTAGTTTTTTTTATAGTGAATCCATACCCTACATTCCACCCATGTTAGACTAGCTGTTACGATTTATGAGAATTTGACTATTTAGTTGTTATGAACACCAAGTGCTTTGTGAAATGACCC